>JAIUJO010000058.1:120464-740464 GCA_023846275.1 Vanilla planifolia | reverse complement strand
TCTTCTTCTACTACTTTTTCTTCAACTTATTAATCTTCTTTTTGTTCTTCTTGTTCTTCACCTTCTCCATCTTCTCCTTCTTCTCCTTCTTCTTCTTCTTCTTCTTCCTCTTCTTCTTCTTTTTCTTCTTCTTCTTCTACTTTTTCTACTACTTCATGTTCTTCTTCTTCTTCTTCCTCTACTTCTTCTACTCCTTCTTCCTCCTCCTCTTCTTCTTCTTCTCCTTCTTCCTCTTCTTCATCTTCTTTTTCCTTTTCTTCCTCTTCTTCTTCTTCTTGTTCTTCTTCTTTTTCTTTTTCTTCTTTTTATTCTTCTTTTTTTTCTTCTTCTTTTTCTTCTTCTTCTTTCCCTTCTTCTTCTTCTTCTTACTCCTCTTCTTCTTCCTCTTCTTCTTCTTCTTCTTTCTCTTCTTCTTCTTCCTCTTCTTCTTCTTCTTCTTCTCCTTCTTCTTATTGTTCTTCTTCTTCTCCTTCTTCTCCGTCTTCTTTTTCTTCTTCTTCTTCTTCTTCTTCTTCTTCTTATTCTACTACTTAATCTTCGTCTTCTTCTTTTTCTTCTTCTTCTTCTTCTCGTTCCTCTTCTTCGTCTTCTTTCTCCTCTTCTACTTCCACTTGTTCTTCATCTTCTTCATCTTTCTATTCTTTCTCTTCTTCCTCTTCTTCTTATGTGACTTCTTATTCTTCTTCCTCTTCTTCTTCCTCTGTTTTTACTTCTTCTTCATCTTCTTCATCTTCCTCTTTTTCTTCTTTGTCTTTTTCTTCCCCTTTTTTTCTTGTTCTTCTTTCTCATCTTCTTCTTCCTCTTCTTCTTCTTCTTCCTTTCCATCTTCTTCTTCCTCTTCTTCTTCTTCTTCTTCTCCTTCTTGTTGTTGTTGTTGTTCTTCTTCTTCTTCTACTTCTCCTTCTTCTTCTTCCACTTCTTCTTTTTCTTCTTCTTCTTCTTCTTCTTCTACTTATTCTTATTCTTCTTTTTCGTCTTCTTCTTTTGCATCTTCTACTTCTCTTACGTCTTCTTATTCTTCTTTTTCTTCTTCTTCCACTTCTTTTCTTCTTCTTCTTCTTCTTCTTCTTCTTCTTCTTTTCTTCTTCTTCTTCGTAGTGTTCTTCTTCTTCTTCCAACTCTTCTTCTTCTTCTCCTTCTTCCTCTTTTTCCTTTTCTTCTTTTTCTCGTTCTTCTTCTTCTTCTTCTTCTTTATCTTCTTCTTCTTCTACTCCTTCTAAATATAATTCTTCTTCTTATTCTTGTTCTTTTTCTTCTCTTTCTTCTTCTTCTTCTTCTTCTTTTATTATTATTATTATTATTATTATTATTGTTCTTCTTTTTCTTCTTCTTCTTCTTCTACTTCTACTTCTTCCTCTTCCTTTTCTCAAAACGAAAATCCCTACCCCATATCAAATTTTTAATCTTTAATCCCTAATCTCTTATGCCTAATCTCTAATGCCTAATCTAAAATTCCTAATACCTAATCCCAATTCCTTATTCCTTAGTCTCTACACCCTAATTCCTTATTGCTACTAAATAATAACTAATCCCTAATCCTTAATCCCAATTCATTAAGCCCTAATCCATAATTCCTGATTACTAATACCTAATCGCTCCCTCCCTAATCTTTAACCCTTAATCCCTAATACTTAATCACTATTCGCTAATCCTACTCTCCCTAATCTATAATCCATATTCTTTAATCACAAATTCCAATTCTCTCCGGCCTTAATCCCTAAACCCTAATCCCTAATCCTTAATCCCTAGTCTGTATCTTCTTGGTGTTCTTCTTTTCTTCCTCCTCTTCTCTCTTCTTCCTATTCTTCTTTTGCTTCATCATCTTCTTCTTCTTTTTCTTCTTCATCTTTTTTCTTCCTCCTCTTCTTCCTCATCTTCCTCTTTTTCTTTTTCTTCTTCTTCTTCTTCTTTCCCTCTTCTTCTTCTTCTTTTTCATCTTCTTCTTCGACTTCTTTTTCTTCTTCTTCTTCTTCTTCTTCTTCTTCCTCTTCCTCTTCTTCTTCTTCCTCTTCTTCTCCTTCTTCTTCATCTTCTTCTTCTTCCTCTTCTACTTCTTGTTCTTCTTTTTCTTCTTTTTCTTCTTCTTTTTCTTACTCTTTTTCTTCTTCTTCTTCTATGTCTTCTTCTTCTTCTTATTATTATTCTTCTTTTGCTCCTTCTTCTTCTCTTCTTCTTCTTCTCTTCTTCTTCTTCTTCTTCAATTTCTTCTTCTTCTTCTTATTATTCTTATTCTTATTCTTATTCTTCTTCTACTTTTTTCTTCTATTCTTCTCCTTTTATTTCTCCTATTCTTACTCTTCTTTTTATTCTTCTTCGTCTTCCTCTTCTTCTTCTTCTTCGTCATCATTTTCTTCTTCTTTTTCCTCCTCTTCCTCATCTTCCACTTCTTGTTCTTCTTCTTCCTCAGTAACTAAGATAACTCCCTCTCAAACTAAACTCCCTTTGGACTAGTGCAAAGATTCATTCTAAGGAATTGAAGAAATACTTCTTTTTATACCATTCGTGCCATTTCTCTTCCCTACTCATCCCCTTTGCTTTTTTAGCAAAAGTCAGGATTCAAAAACATCAAAAGAAGGACATTCGATTATGAATTCACCATCCCGTGAAGGACGGCTCACTTTTTACCACTTCAATCAATTCGACTATGACTGAGCCGTCTTTGAAACTTCTTGATCCATGGACCCCTAAACACATTTGGTTGGTTGTGTTCCTTCAACACTCTATTCAACGACCTTTTCTGGATCACTAGTCGACTTAAAACCAACTAATGAAATTTGCTTGGTATAATGCTTTGACATGATCGGTGCCCCAACCTCGGGTCACTTTCATTGAATTGTAATGGCAACTCATTCTAGCTCCCTTCATATCACATGTTTCAATTGATAGTAGAGTAGTGTCATTGTTACATAATGCCCCATGGGGCTCCCTTGTAAGGATCACGATTCTGAACTTTAGAAAACGTCTCCAATTCATGAAGTTTATAGCCCAACCTCTTTGTTTGAAGGTTTGCTAGAAGCTTCAAAAAGCAAATAGAAGCTTTGCTTTTTGTAATTCCAAAAAATGAGCAACAATGATTGGAAAAGCTGATCTTTGATAGCAGACATAGGGAGGATTCAGAAAAAGTTTCATCATAGATAGAGATTGAAACTAGTGCATCGGGGTAGGAGCAAATGTACCCAAGTAGATAAAAAATGGATTGTGAATCAACCATGCATAGCTTCAATTCCTGTCATTTAACCATCCAATTCTTTCCAACCAATTAGATTTTTAATGTTTCACGACAGGGGTGGAAGGGATGGGGTTTTGACTTTTGAGCACCAAAAAATTTCTAGGTAGGTAGCCATCCTTATTGTTATATTGCTAACTCCGTGAAAGTTGTAGTTCTAGATTAACCTATTAAGTTAGTACTTTATTTTCTTATCTTATTTCGTTTAATAACATTGAGCAAGAATCATAGTGGAGACTCGAATCTCTGAGTATTTAATTAGTGCATGTCTATATGTCTCCCAGGTCCTACAGTCTATAGTAGACAAGCTGATATGCATTAAGGACTCATTGTCCCCCCTTCGTGTTCTTGCTTTGATTACCAAGGCTAGGAGGATGATCACCCAAGTGTCAACATTACTGGGTGACCTATCTGATGAGCTTAGTGACCTGACTAACTACATGGAGAGGTTGATGTGACATTGGTATGGCAGCCCACTATAGGTTCATGACACATTCTAAGGAGGAGCTCCAAACGACATGTTGTTTAGAGTCTCATATTGTGTGGACACGATGAGCATAATTGAGTGAGAGCTTATGTTGGCAGAGCACGAGCTTGCAGAGGCACGTCTTTGTGTTGAATCATTAGAGGCCAAGAGGATAGCTTCTGGAGAAGACCTTGCTAGGACTGCTACCCCTGCATCAGATCTTAACATTGCCTTGCATAATTGTGGAGTCGTAGTTGTGGCGGTGACGATATTGGGAGTCAGGATATCTTTGCCAAGCTGTGTCATCATCTTATTATTTCTGAGGTCCATAATCTTGGTAACCTCCATTTCTTTTTCAGTAGGAATTGTGTAAGCTTTGATAATTACTAACATATTTGCAAATTTTCGATTTTCATCTATGAATTGATACAACACTTTACATGTTTCTACCCGTTCAATTTCTTAGGAAGAGTACCTACGAACCCTTGTAGCAATTGTTGATAATAATATAGTTCCTACTCAGGGCCCCCTGACTTCAAGCTCTTGAAGAAGCCTAGAATAGCCTCTCAAAAATGATTGGTGGGCAAGGAACTTGAAGGTGGTGATGAAACTAGTTTCTTGCGTTGATGAGATTTATGTTTTGCCTGCCCCTAGTCTGAAAATGCTGATGAGAGTTTACTCTACCAAACTTGAATAGGTCATGGGGTTCACTCTTGGCTCTGAGGCCCAAGTTTACCCCTCGTGTCAAGGCAGTAATGAAATGTTCTTCCTTCCCATCTAATGAAATATGAGTAGCAAGATGGGACTGTCCCCGAACTGAGTAATACCTCTTGCAATATTGAGCATGAATTGGTGTGAGAACATAGTCACATTCAGGGGACACTTCTTTTTCTTGAGTAGAAGACACCTCCTGAATCAGAAAAGGTCCTTCCACTAATGTTTGAATGCGTTGCATCTGAGTCACATTCATAAGCCTGATTATGACTAGCACTGGTCTCCCGACTTGAAAGATCATCTCTGAATCCTTTGATCGAAGGCTCTTGATACACTTGCCTAGTAGATTTCAAGCCTTTGTCAAGAACTCAGTCATTTCTTCTCCAGAGCATCTAGCTCTTGGAGTATAAGTTGCACTCTCTGGTCCTCTATAAAGCCTTCCTCAATTGCCACTCTAAGGGTGGCGATTTGGACTTCCAGTGGGAGGACATCTTTTCAACCAATGTCAAGTCAGAAGGCATATGGTACGCCCATGGTCCTTCGAGATGTTTCTCATGAAGATCATTTCTAAGAATAAGGGCGATTAGAATGAGAAGCTTCCATAGTGTCTTATTTACTGACAGCCTCTTCATGCCAATTAGTCGTAGCTTTGAATGGTGTGGAGAACAACGTTGCATCTAAAACTTTCTGTAAAGTCGATCTATTTGTTGATTTTTCAATGGTCTTCCATTCCATTATCGGAGATCAAGTGAGAGGGACTTTGAACCTATAGATTAGATGATTTTTATCTTCATCATTTCCCTTTACTCATTTCAATGGTGTGGCCTCTGCCCACTTGAAAAAGAATCTGTGGTAGCCAGAATATACATACACCTCTTAGATGCAAGAGGCTAGATGTGGCCAATCACATATATGCCCCAAACCTTAAACAAGACATTACCATCAGATATCAAGGTTCTGATGGCTGTCGAATGAAGACTGCATGTATCTTACAAACATGGCATCTCTTGCAGAAGTTAATGGAGTCTTTCGACATGTTGGACCAATATTACCCTGGTCACCTCAATGATGATAAAACTTTGTCTCTGACTGGTATGCACCACAAGCACCGGCATGAGCTTCCTTCAAAGCTTCTTTAGGTTCTTGCTTTGACAACCATCCTAAGAGGAATCCATTGAAGGCACTCCTATAAGGACTCTGTTCTTACAAGAGTCTTGTAGAACTCGACGTCTAATATGGTTTCGAGTAGGCACCTTCTTATATCACATCCCCTACCCTAGTTTAGATATTCAAGCAATTGTTGTTGCCAATCCATTTCTACAGTCACTTCTAAGGCTTCAGTGCCACTTGAGCTTAGCTTAAAATGATGTTCTTCATCTCTTTGTTATTATTGTTTTGTTTTGTGTAAATAGGATTACCTTTTGGTAAAGATGGTAGAAGCCTTTATGCTTCAACACAAATATACATGGTCTCAAATGGGCTGAGGGCTATAGCTACTGCTAGGCTGGCCAGTGCATCATCTATATGGTTATAGCTTCAAGAGTAGTGATCTATTCGTCAAACTCTGAATCCTAATATGAATTTCTTGACCCTACTGGATAGGGGACTAGCTCCTGTTTCTTCACCAAAAATCTGGACCCCTTGAGCAAAACCAAGAAAGCATTACATTGAATGAAGCCCACTTCCCTCCTAGAAAGCCACTTTCGAGGGAGAACTCTTGCTCCTCGGCTCCCTGAATCCGAGAGACAAGAGACAAGAGCATAAAATGCAAAGAAGACTACGGATGCAAAGTGAGCCTCTATTCTATGTCTGGGAGTAGAGAAGAGACTCCCTTCAATCAACAAAGAACTTATTTCTTGCTCGACCAAGATATGTGAAGGGGAACCCTCTTCCAAAATGTCTCTAAAGGTGGGTAATGGAACAACTACTCTGCTACTTTGACTTTAAATTTTTTCAACTACTGTGATTAAAGAAAGCAAGGAAACTCAGCTTTTTGTAGGTCCAAATAATCGGGTCACAAAGGACCACTCGTTAAGTAAAGCCTCACTTTTTTGGATTCACTAAACCTACCTTTTGACATCGCTAGAACGTCTACTATCATAGATTAGAAGGTTAGATTCTCTATAAGCATGTCTAATCAACGAATTTCACAGCCACTTCAAATTAGGGTACAAAAAGCTAAGGTACTTCTAGTCCACCACTAAGAACTTCTGGCCATCAGATTAGTTGTGATCAACTTCACCCTAACAACTCGACTTGCATAAAACAATGACGCTTAATGTGAATGCCCTTCAAAATTGTCTTGAGGTGCAATTACACAAAGACCCACATGTGACACAACCTCGGGCCAGAAAAGACAGATGACAGAAAGCAATCCCTTCCAACAAGTCAACTTGCATAGTTGAACACAATAGTGACTTCGACCAGGTTCTTCTATCAATCTTCTGGCCCTTACTAAACTCCTTATTCTGTAAACCTCTCACTGGTTGATCTTATTGAACCCTATGAGAGCCCAACTTGATTCAAAAGTTCTCCAAAAAAGATTCCCAAAATCCTGTCTAGTTAACCAATGGGGACCCCTAGGGTAAACCTCAAACCCAGCTCCCATCAATTATCAAGTGAAGTTCCCCTTCTCTTCTCAAAGAATAGATGAATGGTGAGTGGTAGGATATCATGTATTACGTGAATTATGAACCTGTTGATTCAGGAAGTTCCCGCTACAAAGAATGGAGCCATATGATGCGAGAGTGCCCCATAGGATTCATATGAATTCATAGAGTACGTATACATCGTGGCGATGAAGTACATCAGTGGATGTCATATATTCTATGTATTCCTCAGGTATATTTTCATAGGGAGGATATAGCCCATGAAGATGCCTTCAGAATCAGTTTGTTCATCAGTACACTAAAAGAAAGCACCTTCAACTGCTATGTCATGCTTCTAGAAGGCTCCATCAACCATGGCCTGAAATGGAGCAAAAAAGAATTTTGCACTTATTTGATGAAGATTACTCTATCTCCACAGCCCAATGTGTTCAACAAAACAAACCAAGCGAGTCGGCATGGGGTCCCCCTATTGGGTATTTATTTTTGGGAACTTCTTTTCGATACTATAATATAATATCAATAATATAAATAGAAGATTCCATTCTAAGAAATAGTCAAATAGAACAAGGTGCACGAGTACCATTGTGGCCTCGTGCTCTTTTTGGTTTGTTTGTTTTTTATTTTTTCAATCCATTGAAGTTAGTTTCCTTATGCTAAACACATAATAGGTAAGGAAAGTGTATGCTGATGATTCCAATAGGGGGCCCCAATTCGCAAACTCAAGAGGGGCTTAGTTGCATGCTTTCCTTAGGAAGTAGAGTGAGCACAGAGAATGAGATATGGGTTGCTCTATCTCTTGGGCTAGGATCGCTCTACAGCTTAATCAATTTATTGCCTGGTCTGGGACTTGGGACCCTTATGGTTGTTAATTTTCTTAGTTTGGCCATATGGAAAGGTTGGTGCATTGTTATTGCTAGTAGCTACACTCCTTCCCTAAAGACTAGTATTTGATCGAGCCCTTCTACCCTGATCCCACTTCTCCTAAGGGCCTTTGTGGGAACGTCTCAAAGACAAAAGGGAGTAACTTATGAAAAGGTCAAATAGAGAGATTTATGTCTTTGAAAGCTATCCTATCCCTTCCACAAAATGTGAGTTGTCTAATTACGAAAGCCTAGATTTTATTCTCCCCATATAGATCCATGTTCCACCTTTTAGTTCACAATTCTCAATTAGTGAATCGACACTCATCTGTTGGTCTATTTGTTAGCGAAAAGGAAAACTACTGGCTCGAAAGCATTTGGACATGAACTAGTTCAAGCTTGAAACCTGCTTTGCCCCTCCACTGAGGATCCCCACCCCTGTGACTTGAGTTAATCAAAATAGGATTCCCTTCCAACCCTGTCTACTCCTTATTTGATAAATGAGCAGATTCTTTTTGGCATAGAAAGTTGTCTTATCACATCAAGGTCCCTCTCGGTATAGGCCAAATTCCTCTTGGCTTGGTTTCCTCTCTAGTACATCAGTTAATACGATCTCCCTCACCTCCTAGTCCCTCCCACATTCTGATTATTTTCCTTCGTATGCCCGAGAGCTATGTTCTTCCCGTGCTTCTTTTAGTTTGAGTGCCATGAAAACATACTCTCTCTATCCTTTAGTTCCCTCTATTACTACTTTTACTATCTTATAGATTCTATTCTTTGATCTACAGAATAAGACCATTCACATGACAATGCCTGGGTACACAAGTGGACAAAAGAGAGGGGTTGGGTCTATCTTGTGGTCAGCTTCCTTCTTTAGTAGGAGATCATGATCTCACTACGAAAAGCTCTTTAACAAAGAAATGAAAGCATAACTCACTCTTAATTTGCCCTGCCCCCTACAAGGCAGATAGGACACTTAGCCAACCTTTTTTATTATAGAAATGACTAAGCTAGTACCCTTACCTCTCTATCTTACCCATCCTTATTAATTCTGAATCACCCCAGAGGTCTTTTTGCCATAGTGGGCCTTGGGTCAAGCCAAGCCCCAGAATGGAGTTCACATTCCCTTCATCTGGTCGAAAAGAGGGACTATGACTCCTATATATTATGCACGACATTACGGAGAAGTCCATTCTCATTCATGATCGATTCATGTCCTACCATAGTGCTCGGAGAGCCTTAGCAAGCAAGCTAAAAAGGATTTTTGGATTGTAGAAGCTAGATAGCTATTTTCTACTTTGATAAACCATTTTTGGTATCAAGCCCTCAGCTTAAATCAAATAGGACAAAAATATAGATCAAGATTAGGTCATAAGACAAATAATTACCAACATAGTGTATATAAGGTTTGGAGCACAACAACCAGCCTCCTCCATACTCCCCAAAGAGATTAACCCTCTGGACTCCAAAGATTGGGTCATCCCTGATGACTCAGAAGAAATAGAGTAGGGGTTGGTAGCCGTCAATAGCCCATATCAAAATCTAGACAGGAGGACTCTGATCTCCATGAGGATGATGATGATCGGGAAGTGGTTACCCCAAATCCGAAATTAGGGGCTCTGGTCAATTGGAAATATATATGTAGTTAGAACATGAGCATCTCTAAATCTCAAAAAGGTTTCTTAGAAACCTTGCCTGAGCCTAGGCTCATATGCAATCTAAGAGCTATAAAGAAATAGAATTGAACTACTTTACAGGTTCATTTTCAACCTCTATCTATTTTCTAACTTCCATCTTTGTTTTCATCCTAGGAATTCACTTCTTTCATTTCTTTCTCTTGATGTGATGAATGGGTATAACAAACTCGAAAGGTTGCTACCAATGCTTTCTATTTTTTTGTATGTCCATATTTCATTTTAATTTGATTAGAATTAGATTGGATTAGCATGATCACTTTGCAATGTGGATATGAGCAAGTAACATAATCTAACAATTCATTGATCCTGGTAGGAAGGCTTTGGAAAGGCTGCAACAAGATATGTAATATTAAATTGAGCTATCTTTTTGATACAAATGGGAAGGGGTCCCCCATTTTTCAGTGGTTACTTTTCCCTCTTATAAGATGTGAAAAAGCCATCCCAACGATGAATCCTATTTGACAGAAGTCCTTTTAATGGGCTTAGGAAATTCTAGATGAAGTCCAGCCAAAGCAAAGCCTGATCCAAAAGTAGGGAAAGGCAAGAAAGAGGCCTAAAGAAGTACAACTTTTACTAGAAATGGGAAAAGCAGCAAGACTCTCTTCTTAGTTTTTTATTGTAGGCAGTGCACACCCTACTTGTGTGGTTTAGTTTTTTGTACATGACCTCAGTGGAGCTTTCAAAGTCACAAGTTATGGACCCCCTACTCTACATGAAGTGGGATATATTAGATCTATATCTATGCTTTTGTCATTGAAGCAAGAATTCCTCGAGTGGGCAGTCCACTTTTGAACTTTGCTCTTCGCTTCTTTCTTCCTTCCTTGGATCATTTACTCGGTGAGATTGATCCTGACAATGTCAACTTTTCATCATCAATGCATACTCAAGTTGCAAACTTGGAATCAACATACTGTCATGTAGGTGCTGCTCAAGCAGGTCTTTGTTTGTCTCTTGTTCAATCCTATAAGAGAGTAGCCAAGTTCTGACGGGTGATCTGACGATCAGTTGTCGAGTCAACTCCCGTTGGTCCGACTGAGCTTTGATACATGAAAAGAACAAAGGGGGCTGGGGCCTCCCTCCTGGGGGCTCCACTCTTGGGTGACTTTTTCATGTACCATAGCCCAAGCACTTGAAAAGAATATGGCACACCAGAATAGTAAGCAATCACACCAAAAAGTATGGAAGACATACCTAGGATTCACTTATCCCTCAATCTTTTACATCAATGTTTCGTACTCTAAGTAATGTTCTCACGATAAATATGATTTGGATTGGAACCAACATCCTGCTCCATTTGGGGCAACTTTGATTTCACATTCTTTGAACGAAGGTTTTGGGAAGTCCTATGGATTGCTTCTTTCTTTGGACAGATTACCATGGTGGAAAACCATTTCTACTGGCCATATATCAAGGGAGATGTAGCCAAAGCAAAGATGTAGGTAGATGTCGAGTTTGTCAAACGGCGAAGGGACGAAAGGAAAGCAAAGCACCGACATATACACACCTCTGCCAATTCCCCTGAAGATTCTAGAAGATGTCATTATTGACTTTGTGTTAGCTTACCCTGCATAGCCAAGGGAATTGGTATTATAATGGTTGTTGTTTATAGATTTTCAAAGATGGTCCATGTGACTGCATGTCAGAAAGTAAGTGATGCTTCTCTTATGGCCACTAATTTCTTGAATGAGATAAAAGAATAGTGAAGCATCATGGCTTATCGAAGACCGTAGTGTTTGAGAGAGATGTCCAATTCATGAGTGACTTTTGGAAAGGGGAGCGGCACTTATAGGAAAGACCTTTAGGGAAATTCTTCCAAGTGAAGGTCTTATAACTAATTAGCTTTCCAGAGTGCTCCTCCCTTGCTGGCCAAACACTTGAAACAAGGTAGAATTCTACCAAGGTGTGAATCCCTGCTCTTTTGTCAACATGACTTAGTAATATGAACTTCCTCGTAGCCTCGTGGCTGATCTGCTTGCTCTCACTCATGAACTTGATCCCTACAATTATACTGATTGGCTTTTTTTCTACATGTAACACTACATCTACCGATCGACAAGAATTCGACACAAGGATTACCAAATTGTTCGGAGTTTTTTGTTGTTTGGAATCATGCATAATTCTATCGATCGACTATAATTTAACACTATTCACTTGTACCAACACATAGCACCTGACTCCCATTTTTTGCATCCACTATGGTTATTTCATATCCTCCTTTATCTGGACATACTATTCGACTCACTATACCAACCAATGTAGCTTTAGAAACTGTATTGTTACTCTTGCTACTATCAAGATAAATCTGACCCCTTCTTATGTTCTAGCCTACATATATGGGATATTTTCATATGTGAGAATCTTCTTTCCTAGTAGGGTCAGGCAAAAGAATGGTGAAGACAATTTCAATATATTTCTTATCAGGAACAGGACCTATCACCAGAAGATTTTGGTGATTAGGATGATAATACTAAAAAGAAAGATTGCCCATCTTTTCTTTCATTTCAGAGAATTACGATCGGGGGGTGGGGGTAAGGGGCTAATTAGAATTGCTCATGTATAATAAGGACAGCTCCTGCATTCAAAGATCCTTTTTAACCTTTAGCAAGTTTTTTTAATTACATATCATAAGGAATACGAAAAATCTCTTCAAATACAGTATCAAGAAGTACAGCTTGTAGAACTTCAATAACCACTAGGTTATTAGCTAAATGCCAATTAGCACATACAATTCAACCAGTTGCTTCTCGGGAGGTGGGGGTAGGGGGACTAATTCAAATCGCTCGGGTATAATAAGGACAGCTCCTACATTCAAGGATACTTTTTTACCATTAGCAAGTTTTTTTTCAATTGCATATCATAAGGAATATGAAAAATTTCTTCAAATATAGTATCAACAAGTATAGCTTGTGGAACTTCAATATCCACTAGCTTATTAGCTAAATGGCAATTGGCACATACAATTCAATCAGTTGCTTCTCGAGAATTTTCGTAACCCTATTGTGCAAAAATGGAATTTGAATTTGAAATAGATGCTCAAGTTATTACATATAAAATGATCAACACAGAAATGGATCGAGTCATCTATTTGTTTACACAAGAAAAATTCCTTCATTTTTTCATGGTCCAATCATTGATCCTGAAATTTCTACAAGAAATTGGCTAGGTAGCTGGTAGAATTCCATATTGACAATTTGGCCATTGTATTGATTGTACTAAAAATAAATTGAATTTGACTGTTATGGTAACACAATACGAAGACCTTGAACTGGAAAGGTAGAAGTCTAAGAAGTATAAAGAATAAATTAGGTGAAAAATGATTTGTTTATACACGAAAAAAAGAATCTAATTGGATTGATATCGAGAGATCTGATGAATTCTTCATTCATCATTGAATGATAAATTTTGACAAGCGATGGAGATACACGATTTGCAAAATGGAAGATCCCATATTTCTCAATTACATATATAATCACTCAAAAAATGGAAACAAGAAGAGATATTATTTGCTCGTTTGAGCAAATAAAAAATAATCACAGATTGAACGAATCACTAGATCCCAATCATGGTCGAGTGCAATCCAAAACATAAATCAACAATGAAAAGAATCCAAATTGATTGTGTCATTGAAGTTACATGGAAATTCCTTTGAAAATATTGAAACAGATTAGATAGCTAGAGAAATGCAAAATGATATGGAAATGAGATTCGTTGTGTCTTTCGACCAATTGTATCATTTCATTGTGCATTTCTTTACGAAGCCTTTGTATATCTGTTCTTCGAGTAGTCCTTTATCATCTCGTCCAACAAGAAGAGTTCTTTGAATTCCATCCATTTTTCAAGAACATTTTCCTCTTCAATATCATTCAAAAGGATTTCAATTGCTTGGTATTCCACCAATGAAGAATCCAAGTTTCTAGAGCTTTGTTAAGTGAGAGAGAAATCAACCAGGGCTAGAAGAGCATAGGCACAACATATGGGAGAAAAGCTGATGCATTCTTTTTTTCATTGGAAACGGTACCTTCTTTATGGTTCTATTCTAGATTCAAAGATTCAATTCTAACACAAAAACTAAAATAGGAAATTCTAATACCTTGTTCTTCTTCGAATTATAACCTCTTGTTCTAGAACTTGTATAGAAATCTTAGATTTAGATAGAATTGACAAAAGAAACAAATTCATTCCAAATTGACATCACATATGTAGAATGAAAAAAAAAACAACAAAATGAAAGCGTTTGATAGTGTTCATCTTGAAATCCAAACAAGATTCATTACTTCAATTGGATTGTTCGAGCCTTCATCGAAATGAAATAGAATATAGCCTAAGCATCTTTTGCTGAAATGAATAGTTTAAAAAGTACCCCCCCACTTTTTGAAGAAGTTTCAGTTGTCTGAAAAGGCAATTCAGAAGTTTTGTCCCACATACTTAGATTGATTCTTAAATTCATTTCACTTCAATTCACTTCTTTACACCATTCAATTGGCACGTGCAAGAAATAGGCCAATTCGACAACTTTCATTTATAGCGGTGTCCAATTATCATCAGTACCACCAATTATCATTAGTACGTTTGAAGGGAATAGTTCCTGGGCTCTTGATCTCCATTCTGATTGATTGAATATCTTTCAAAAAGAAACAAGGAAGATGCAACGATTTATTCTATCAAACAGGTGATGACCACTACCTACATTCCATGCAATTGCACACCACAAATCAGAACTAAAGAATAGACCTGCAATCCCTTAGAAAGACATCACGATATCCTAAAAAATCTACGATTAAAAGCATAGTGTTGCAGGAAATGGTGCTATAACACCCTTTGTCTTTGAAACAATTGAAAGAAAGAACAAATAGAACATTTACAAGGACAAGATTGCTTATAAACTTTGAACTGCAAGGTTGAGCTTTCAGCCTTCTCAAGTAACTTTTTTGGGGAACCATCCTGACTCATTCTCTTTAGTTGGCTAACTGATCTGTATCATCCCAAAGGTCACAGACCAATCAAGTCCCGAGAAGCAGCTCAAGGACGATGATGGATGACATCGCCACTGACTACCTCCCGAACTACAAACCCACGAAGGGTGGAAGAAGTTTTTTCTTTTTCTATCAGTTCTCCATGCTCTCCAGAACCTCGTCGAGTCAAGGGCCCTTTTGTCCACCCCATTCGTCTCGGTCGATTACTAACCATCTCCACCAGTCAAAAATCCTCTGGGGACTTCCCCTCCATGGTAAACCTAGGATTTCCTTAGGTAGGGTACCTGTTGGAGGTAACTCTTTCGTGCCTTAACCCAACCTCAACTAGTTCATGGGGGAGCCCTCCACGCTAATACCCTATGCCTTTTGGAGATAGATCCACTTCAGGTTTCCCTTTTTTCCAAATGGCCTCCTTGAGCTTTTCTCTTGGCATCTCGTCCTTCCTGCCTCCATGGGTGGAGGTGGTTGTCTGCACTTTGAAGCTCCTCATGGGGAAACTTGCAAGACATTGTCGCTGGTTATCTTTGAGAGTTCAGTATGTTCATCCTCTGAGGACCAGAGGAAACACAGTGGGATCGTTGGTCGAGAAGAAAGGGATTCCTTTGACCTCGATTACACAGTGACATACTCCCAATCCTGTGTCTTCTTTTCTTTTTCTTTTTCTATCAAAGTTCTTCAGAGGGGGGCCCTGGGTTCCCCATAAGGGGACCCAACCCTCGGTTCTGATGCTTATGGAATCGACTTTGGGCTAGTGACTTCATATTCTATATTATAAACCTTGTCTTGCATCAAGTTCTATATTGCCTAAGGCACTAGCTTAGCCAAACCCTGGTATATATATGTGGGGCTTTCTTCTTCGACTTCTTATATCGATCATTCATTGGGTGAGTTTTCTAAGCAAGAATCACAGCGTAATCTTCGTTGATTTTCAGAGTCAATGTCCCCCAATCCTGAGTGAGGTACATCCCAGAAGTTGACTCTCTTATCAATATGAAAGCGCTAGGGCACCTCTTCAAAAAGAAGTTCCTTATACTGTGCCCAAACCCTAGACCCCTGTTCGGTTCCTTTAAAGCTATTAGCCCTGTGGATTCAGGTTGAACCGCCTACCGACCGAGTTGTTTGATTGAGTCGAGATTGGCGATCTTCTTCTTCTACTTTCATTGCTTAGCTCTCGTTTGTGGTGTACCTAGCTCTTCCGAAGCAGGTTGGAAAGGCCTAGTGATTCTACATGTTATGTATTTTTAGTGTTTCTAGCAAATATTATCTCAAAAGAAAACAACCTGTCCTTGCACTTCTGGTAAGATAAGGTCAAAGTCTCCCAAAGAAACCCAAACTAGCCAACAAAGACATAGTCCTGGACACCTTGCCTAGGAATAAGAAACTTTGATTAAAATTCCCTCGTGAACCTTCACCAATAGTAACATCGCCATGCAGCTTCATTGTTTCCTCTCATTTTATCTACATAGGTTTGATATCCAAAATTCTCTTAGCTATTCCCCTACCGTGTAGGCACAAGCTGTTAGAATCAGTAGGATCACATAAAAAAGTAGTAAAAGAATTACTAATCATAATAATGATAAGAAAATCGACTGGGCCCCCGGCCCAACCCCCCTTTTGTTTATACCTGCTTCTCTTTTCTTTTGGCTTGAACTGTGAGAAAAGGTGAAATGTTGCCACAATCTGACTACCCTACTTTAGCATATTTGAATCTATTTGAATATGGTTTTTCAAACTTTTTCGGTGAAAAGATTTTGTTGTTCTACTTGTGTTTTTGTTTTGGAGTGAAGAATTCTTCTTTAATCTTTCACCTCAAGTTTGAAGAATAACAATTGAGGTTTTTTTTTGATTGACTATTGCTCTTGAAATAAGTAATCTACCTACTTTTTGTTCTTTGCAAGAGTTTAGCTTGCTCAAATGGCCTTCACAACTATATGAAACTGAGATCTACCCTACCACAACCTTACCATCATTTTCTTTATCCTTAGTACATTAAAACCACCCCTCCACTTGTTCCCTTGACTTCGCCCCATAAGCTTCATTTAACTTACCATCAACCCTTTACTCCTACTCCATTCATCCAACCGGTTTAAACCAGCAACTCTTTTCAATCCAAATCTTTCTGATTAGCTAGCAGGTGTTCCTCTCAAAACCCATTTTTTCATCGACAGGTAAGGGCTATTACTGGATGTCATAGTTCTGCCCACCTCCTTATCTTCTTGAATAATCAAGGGCTTTAGCCTTCAGCTTTCATAGGTGGGAACAACTAACTCATCGAAGAAGTCAATCGCTCCAACTTCGCATCGGGTTGGGCCCTCTTCTCGTTAGTCATATGTACTATGTATCGCACCAAAAGAAAAGTGGAGTGAGGCAGTCCCCATTTAGTTTGGCAAGATTATCTAGAATCGAATCCCTTCTCTAAGAATACTTACCTCCCTTTACTACAAGTTTGAACTGGTATTCTCCTCACTGGAATATTGATATGTTTTAATGATATGCTAAGAAAGTCTAAACCACCAAAGTAGGCCAGGTTGTAGGAAACTCTGCGCCTTACCTTGTTTAAGCAGGGACTCTCTAGCTAATTCGACCATTAAATCTTGCAACTATTGAAATTTCTACCAATTCTCTTGTCTCTTTCTATTTGTCTAAGTCGAAGAAATCCAGGCATTTGGAAATAACACCAACTAAGAAATCAGATAATCTATATGGAAGATATATATCAAGATTATCCAAGTATAGTAAAACTAACTAGTACTGACCAAGACCCACTAAGGGAGCAAGCGAAGTTTTTCAAAGAAAACGAATAGGTCTGTCAAGAAGACAAGCTCTTACGCTCAAGCTCAAGTCAACAGATCCTCAAAGGCCCCCTTCCTAACCCTGCCCCTTATTGAGTGCCTAACCAAAATAGTTTATTACTATAGGGCTCAGGGATGTGCTTGATCAAGAGATAGGCTTCTCAGGGGGAATCTTCGACTCGCTACGAAGTCATAGTCAAAAGTTCCCCTATGGGGGCCCCTAAAGGCCCTAACTTAGAAAAAAGAGATGAACTAGTATGATTCTTTGTCCCAAAGGTTTTGTAGCAAAGGGAAATCTTCATTAGTAGTGGAATGGAATCAATCAATCCAGGCAACAAGAAATACTCTCCTTTTTTGAGGAATTCTACTTTTAGACTAAAGACTTATTCCACATAAGGCCGATCAGTTCATAAGGTAGGGGCATATACTCTCTCTCCATAAGCCAGATTGACTGGATTACAGACTATAGATCGAAGTCATGGTAGGCATTTTTCCCTCCCACCCAAGATAACTGATAGTTTCTAAGGCTTAATCGAATTCTTATCTATAGTATCCTCCATTGAATGAAGCCTCCACTCACTCCCGCTACCCCTAACCCAGAGTGATCAATTACTATTTTTACCCGACTACTAATTCATAATCAGACAGGATGTTGATTAACAAGAAAAGTGTCCCTACGACTAGGTCAATCTCAACTCAATTAGTTTAGCCAGGTCAAGGGGTTAAGGGGGGACTTTTGAGAATAGTTTTTTGATAGGGATATGAAAGAGTTTTTGTGGCATGATCAGAGAAGAAAACTCTCTCCATGTATTGGTCCGATTCATGATATGCTGGTGACAAGTAAGGTATGACACCAATAATTGTCAAGAAAAGCGGATCTCCATATAATCTATTGTCAAAAGAAGAAAAGAAGGAAGTTTTGTAGATAAAGGCTTGACTTGAATGAACTACTCCGACCCAAACCTGTCCTTGTGAAAGAGGCAATCGCAGAGTTCACTCTTTCCATAGTGTAATTTAATAGAAAAGTAGAATTAGACTTGGTGGATGAGAGTAGAGGCACTAAGAAGCTCCAATTCCATCATTCTTATTTCCCTTGAATCCATTTTCAATTTTTTAGTAGTCCATTTTGATTCCACTTTCTGGTGAACATAAGAAGGGGACAATGGTCGACAAAGATTGAGAAGAAAGCCTATTTGACCTTCCATTTTAAAAAGACTTTAAGCCTTTATGCTTATTCTTCTGAGTCAGATAAGGTGCATGGAAAGGAAATGGAGTTTCTTTTGGAAGTTTGAGAGCTAATGAGTAGAAAACCCATTAATAGATATACGAGGAGGAGAAACAATGAAGCCAGCACCCAAGCCCTATTTTCAAGCATTGATCATTGACTCAAGCAAGTGTTGCCAACTTCACATTACAACATGTCCCCTCAACAAAGAGCACCTTTCTCCACACTAAACCGAGAAACCTAACCCCGTGAGCCGAACCAACAATGAATTCCATTGAATAATGCCCACTAACCTCCTAGAAAGCCACTTTCGAGGGAGAACTCTTGCTCCTTGGCTCCCTGAATCCGAGAGATGAGACAGAAGATGCATAAAATGCAGAGAAGACTATAGATGCAAAATGATCCTCTATCCTATGTCTAGGAATAGAGAAGAAACCCCCTTCAATCAACAAAGCACTTATTTTTTGCTCAACCAAGATGTGTGAAAGGGAACCCTCTTCCAACAACTATGATGAAAGATTGACTTCAAATTTTTTCAACTACTATGATGAAAGAAAGCAAGGAAACTCAGCTTTTTGTAGGTCCGAATAATCGGGTCACAATGGTCCACTCGTCAAGTAAAGCCTCACTTTTCGGATTCACTAGGTCTTTAAAAATGACTTTAAGTAAATATTAAATTTTTTTAAAAAAAACATTACTCTATTTTAAAAAATGATAGCCAAATTATTTTCAAATGATTTAGATTTAAATGAAGCCTTTATCTAACCCTACCAAAATATAACAAAACAAAAATAACTTTTATAACTCTTTTGTCGAATGATTGGTAAGTTAAAACTTTAGAAGAACAAAATAATAGAAATTGACTACTAAGGCCTCACAACCTAACAAAATTGAAATAAAAAATAATTTAGCATCGCAAAACAAAAATTAATACAAAAGAATTATACTTAAAAATATTGAATGAGGTGCAATTATTTTAAATGAATTAATTAAAAAAATTAAAAACTTCACTCATTTGAGAAGAAAGTGAAGATTACTAGTTTGATATGTGAAGGACAAAGCATATTGATGTGATTATGAGCACTGGGTGCTAATGGCATAAATGTCGTCACTTGAAAACATTTCTTTAAATTTTGTAAAAAATTCATCAATCAATTTTATTCAAGAATTGACTTATTTATAAACATTTTTTTAATTACAAAAAGTACTTACTAAACTTATCAATTAATCATTATGGATAAATTATGAAAATCCAAATGTCTTCAAATAATGTCTAAAAGAGCTATAACACAAGAATCGCTCGATCTAATGGCTCCTAGATTATTTGATCATGAAAAAAACATAATCAAATGGCTTGGATTAAAAAAGCACTGTTTGATCTGGATTAGTTGATCTAAATTGTGACATAATGACATGATTTTTTCACTTATACATGGATAAAAGGAGTGGTGTTTGATTATGAAATTGCATTATCGAACATTGAATCTAATTTGGTTTTTTTAAAAGGCAAATAAGATTATTATCATTTGATTACATAATTGCATGATTATAAGATAGAATCGTTAGAATAATTTTGAGTATAGCCACGCAAAATGGTTACACATTTCAGTCCCAGATTGGATTGTTATTACTTTATAAGAATTTTCTTATGCCACATAATAAGTGCATTGTTTGGACTTAGTAAACCCCTAGTTCACTCTGAAGTGATTTCCCATATTGCTAATACACTCATACTATATTAAATTTGGATTTTTAAGTTATGTATTGAACAAAAATTTTTTGATGAGTTTTGGTGTTATTTTATCAATCTGATAAACCCAGCTACACATATTTAGAAGCTATGCTCTAATCGAACACTTTTGATTTTTATTAATAATAGGTTTTGATTTTTATTATTTTATTTATATTTTTATTTTTAACTAATCAATTATTATAATTATAATACACTTTTATAAATAAGTTATTCATATAAAAATTCTAATTATATTATTAAGAATAAAATAATTCTTTAGATGGTTGACTTTTGATAAAGATTTTAAAATCCTAATATTGTTTCTAAAATGATCAATTTAAATAAAATTTTGTTATTAGCCCTTACAAGAGCGATTTTAATTAAGCTTAACATTCTAATAAAATTAAAATTATAATATCTAAAATTAAATTCAAAATATTTCTTACTTATTTGTTAATCCAACCAAATTGATCATCACAAAATTTTACCTTTGCTCTTCTTTCTTTTCCATGTTTACCTTGAATAGAGGTATCATCTATCTAAAATTTAAAATTTATTTAACAAAATTCATTAGTTATACTTAGATTTTATGATCATCAAACAAAACATCAGGACAATGGGTCAACACAACCTCTCTTTCCTGATGAAAAATAATTTTTAATAAAATTTAAAAAAAGTTAAAATTATTTTTAAAAATAAAATGCACAATTATTAAAGATAAGCTCCTTTACATGTACACCAGACTAGATTAATGTCCCCCTAAAATTTATGCTCATTTTAATCTTTCACTTTCTAATCTCCCCCACTTTGTCATCACTTAAAAAGAGTTAATCTATATTTAGTAAAGTGTTCACAAATTTATAATTTTTTGAAATTATCAACCAACTTATCAATTTATTTAAATCTATTATATTCAAATCATACATATATCAATTGATCTAAGACTTGCATAATTTCTTTCAAATATATTTAATTCTTTCTTTCTAACTATTACCAAAATTTGTTATTTATGCTATCTTGTGTAATGCATGACAAAATATTTGTCACAATGGAGTATGGTTATGAAAGATTAAGGTATAACACCAATCATAATTCATGAACAACATTTTTTGTTTGAAAGATCATTACAAAAACTTATAGTTTTAGGATTTTGTTGATTTTTTTATTAATTAATTTTTTTTTTATTTTCTAAACATAATTTTTCAAATCTTATTTGTAATATATATATATATATATATTTGTGTGTGTGTTTGTGTTTGTGCGTGTGCGTGCATGTGTGCGTGTGTGTATTATTTTAGTTAGAATTAATTGATCAATGTTGCAATGCATAATATTTTATTTTAAGTATTAGATTTGGGAACAAACCATTTTAGCTCCAACACATTTAGATGTAATTAAGATACTGTTCTTATTCATATAAAGCGCGCTTCCAAAAGAGCTAAATCCTCATAACAAAAAATAGACAAACACTACTACGATCATACACCGTAATAAATAAGGTAATAGAATAAAATAATTTGATGACCCAAAATGTAAATTAATAAAAAAAATCTTATGGTTGATAAATTCTTATTGAGAAATAAGTTTTAAATAAATCATTTATAACTAAAGAAAATTGAGAACTCAGCTTATTTGAGAATCAGTAGAGATTATTAATTTTTTATTGATGCATGTTCCATAAGAAAATGTCAATGAGCAATGAAAACTAAATGTTTGAATATCAAGACTTAAAAAGTTATCTTCAGATTTTGTAAAACTTTTACCAATCTATCTTGTTCAATAATTCACTTATCTATAAACAATTTTAATGACTAAAAGCACTTAAAAAGTTAACTAACTACTCATTATTATTTAAATTGAAATATCCACCATAGTTTTTAATTAATAAATTATAAAAATCTAAACAACTAAAAAGACTCGCTACATAGAAACACTTGATCAGATGGCTCTTAGACCATTTGATTGTGAACACTTCTCAATTGGATGGATAAGATTAAAAGAACTACTTAGAAATTATGATTTCATTTGAACTGAGAAATTTAAATCATGATTTGACTATTAGATTTTGCTTTTCCTTGCAGATAAAACATGGACTATGAGATGTCAAATTTATGTGATTGGGTATGAGGACCTAAATAAGTTTTTTTAAAAGTGGATGATATTAGAATCATTCGATCACCCAATTGTGATTGGATAGCAAAAGGACTCCCAAAATTCTCAGCACAACCATAAATGGATACAAGTGTTTTTAGTCTTACATTGAATAAATGATTAATTATTATGGCTTTATTAGATCTTTCTTACATTGAACATTTTGCATTTTTTTGTTTGTCTACCCCTTACTATGCTCTAGATGTAAGTTATGTTTGGATTCTTGAGTTATGAATGAATCAAAATTGTTTGATAGGTTTGAGAGTTATTTTATTGACATGATAAACGTTATTAGGTGTATTCAAGCACTGTGTTCTAACTATGACTTTTTGCTCTTTTTAGTGATATGTACTTTTGTTGTTTTAATTATATCATTATTTTTTAAACATTTTTTTTATAATCAAAATACACTTTTTGCAACAAGTTTTGGAAAGAGAATTTTCTAATGTACAATAAGAATAAATGATTCTTGGATGATAAAGATAAGATCAAGTTTTTAGAATCTTAATACTTTTTTAAGATGATTAATTTAAATAAGGCCAAATTTTTTTTACCTTGTATGAGTTATTTAAATAAACTTAATATCTATTCAAAACAAAATTGGAATAGCTAAAACTAAATTTAAAATAAATCCCATTGTTAAATTCAAACCATAAGTCCTCTTCTTTTTTAAATTCTCCTATGAACACAAGCATTAGTTTTCTAAAATTTACAAATTCTCTTTAAGATATTCATTAATAACTCTTATGATTTGTTATTATCAAATAAAGTACCATAACTAAGGGTCAATAACATAATACATTGAACCATCAAATACTTTATGAATTATCATAAAACTATCAACTATCGTTTGATAGTGATAGTTTCCTTTCTATAACACTTTTGGTTCCTTCATCAAAAAAGCATCATATAATCATAAAACTTGTTCCTTCTCCTTCCTTAAAGGCACCTTCATAATTATCTAATTCTTCTCCCTCTTCTTAGCCTTTATAATAGTTTTTCATTTCAGTAATAACTATAATACCTTTGTTATTAGTTGCTTTCCTTTCATAATTCTCCTCATTTAGTACATAATTTTTATTATATTAGATATCCGTTGTGACCAAAACCTTATAAAGATTACAATTTCCTACACATTATATTGAAAATGACTTCTAAAAGTTTTTCAACAAATTCCATAAAAATATTACTCCAAGTGTTGTTTATTTAAGTAAATAATTCATATATTTCTAAAATCATTTGGCACTTTTATTATTTTGTCCCTAAAAATTCCATTAGAAATAAATTAATATTTTTAAAAGGTTTTGGTGTTTTTAATGGCATATCCATTTCAATTTGAAGAACAATTATTATATAGTGTTCACTTTCAATTGTTCTACCATATTTGACTTCTCATTTTTATTGTTAGTTCTTTCAAATAGTAGTCTTTGTGATATTATAAAAAAATATAGATATGAATGTTTCGTTTAATCACATTCAAAATAAATTTTAAATACACTTACAGTTATTCAACAAATATTAAAAAAATTATGAAGTCTATTGAATGTTTTGTAAACTTCCCTTCATATAAGAATTTAATCATTCAAGTTCAAACAATATTGGGATGCCTCCAAACAAACTCTTCCTCTACTTCCCAAGTACCTACTAGTTACTATAACTTATCCATTATAGATTCAACATGGCGTGCTCCCCTTCTTTGTTTTTTTGAATTCCCATGTTATGAACCCCATTAGCCTTTCCTTATAAAATAATCAAGGATGCACCATCATCCTACTTTGATCATGTTTAAATATATAAGTAGTATTAGCAACATATTTTACTAAAACTAAAAGAAAAAAATATTATGCTCCCTGACTAATGATAATAACAAAACTATATTGTAAGTAATGTAATAATTTATTTCAATAATATATAAAAGAAAAAAATTCCTTTTGTTTAGTTATACTCATTTTCCAAACATTATAATGTATTTTATTGGGCTTGCCTATAACAATACATGATCCTCTTCCTGACAATCTACTTTCTTTATTTTCTTATCAAAATTTCCATGGAGTAAACCATTTCTTTATTAATTCATGCTTCGTTTGAGTGGATCTTCTTAATAGTTTCTAAAATCAAATCTATATCAAGAAGGGTACTATTAAATTGTTAATATCAGCATAATGATAATATCACAATATATTATATAAAACATTATAAGGTGTCATATCTATGTTAGATAACAATTATTATTGTAAGCAAATTAATTAAAATTCAAATACTTATCCTAATTACATAAGAAACCTAATTTTCATGGACTAAACATGTTCTTCATTACTTTAAATATTCTCTTTCATTGACTTCTATTTTAGCCTAAAATGTTGTGTTAAACATTAGTTTCTTATAATATGCTTTGCACAACCTTTTAAAAAAGTATGATGTAAGTTTGGAATCTTTATGTAATATAATAGTTCTTGCCCTACTGCATGAGCCCTACTATTTTGTCAACATATGTCTGACCTATTTATTTTTTACAAAAACATTTTCTATTAATAGGTAAAATATTAATCTTTATTATAGAAAACCTCATTTTAAATTAATTCTAATTTAATGTTTCTACTCAAAAATATTTTGCTTTTAATCTTCCTCACATTGACAAGCTAGCTTAAGATAATAACTTCTTACTATCAACATGCCATAATGACAAATGTAGTAAAGTTAATTCTATTTGATATGGATATCACAAATATCTTTAAATTATACTGAGCTTCCTCTATTTTATATATCTAACAATTTTTATCTCCTTATTAAAACATTAGTAGCTACTTTTACTTTTTCTTTGGTGATATACGAACTCAAAATTAGAATGTCATAATAATTAAGCCACTATGATAATAAGAATGTATAAATAGATTTATTATGAAACTAATTATGAATAACATATTATATGTACTTTTCAATAACAAGAAAGCAAAATATGAAAACTTAAGCATATTTTGATAGTAGAGTTACATCAATAAGTAGATAGGAATTGGAAATTAGAAACCAAGACAATGGAGGCTATTTCTTCATAATATTCTTCAAATAGATAAACCCATAACCTATTTAATAATGAAACTTAGTTGTAATGGAATCTACTCAAGTAGTGTTTGATGAAATTATGCATCGAAACAAAGAGGTAGATTTACAAGACATAAAACACTTTGGAAAAGTAAAATTGGTAGAAAAACAAAGATCATGGAATGACAAACTTTATGGATTTCTACTCAAACAATATTTTAGGTTGGGAATATGGATAGAATTTTGTTCAACAAGGATTGTAATGATTAACAATTTCTAGTCGAATATTACTTGGACGATGCCATATTTGGAACAACAAATTGTAACTTATATGAATTAATTGTTACGCATGTAGGTGTCAGATTTGAGATGAACATAATAAGTGAGGTTTCCTATTTGATTGAATGCAAATTAACTAGGACGAGAAGAGTATCCTTGATATTCAATAAATCATATAAATTAGATGTTAAAACGTAAAAAATGAGAAAATAGTTGCACAAATAGTTGCACCAAAGGTGTTAGCATAGGGTGAAAATCACTTAAGAGATGTAATCTTAAGTGACCTCTCTTTTGGAGTACAAACTAATGCCTCACTTTAAAAAGAAATTATCTATGGTGTATCTATTTCGAAATTTGTACCTGAAAATACAAGTGAAGCCTTGAGGAAAGAATTTTTTATTTGGTCATGTTTGGTGGTTTCTACTTTTTTTGAGAGTGAGTGTTTTGGAATCAATAGACATTCCAAGTGACCACATTATTATGGCAAAAAGTGGGCACTCAAAAATAAAATGTAAATAACAGTGTGGTTACCATTCAAAATAAGGAAAGGGTAGTGGTAAAGGGCTATAATAAGTAGGACTAAACTTAGAAGGAATACTTGAACCAATGGTAAGGTTGAAGGCAACAAGGTCATTTTTACCTTTTCCTTAATACAAGTCATTTAAACTATACCAAACAGATGTTAAGAGCACTTTCTTAAATGTTGTTATTTAGGAGAAAGTGTATGTAGGATAATGGGACTACATTCAACATTTTCTTCATCAAAATTTTGTGCACAAGCTAATGAAAGAATCATATGAATTGCAACAAGAACAAAGATCCTGTTATGAATATACTTAGAAGTTTTCTAATCAAACATTATTTTAGGATTGGAATGTAGATAAGACTTTGTTCATCATTAAATATGCTCCTGAACTTCTTCTAATCGAGGATTATATAAACAATATCATATTTGGTTCAACCAACTTGGACTTATGTGAATGATTTAGCATAATGGTGTTTGATTCAACTTGAACATAATGGGTGAGGTTACATATTTGTTTGGATTGAAAGCTAAGGAGGATAAGAAAGGTAACCTTGTATCCAAAATCAAGCATAAAAATAAGGTGTTTAAATTGTGTGAACATGAGAACTTCAAATGCATTTCTACTTTTAAGAGTCCCCACCTTACTAATGAAAAAACATGTGAAAGGAAAATAATTAGATTTCAAGGTATACCCAGAAATGACACATTCTTTACTTGACTATTAGAACATCTGACATATCTTTTAGTGTTGCACTTCTTTAATCAATTTCAATCAAGCCCCAAGGACTTCCGTCTAGAAGTTATAAAAAGAATATTTTGATAATTGCTTGAAGCGAAGGTGTTAAGGTTTTCGTATCCCAAAATTGTCTTATGTCATGATCTCATACAATACGACTACAAAGATTATGCATGTTCTTGAGTACATAAGAAAAATATTTTAGGTTTGTAATCATTTTTTGTACCTCTTAAACTAATGATCTTGCAAAAAAATAGGAAACTATTGTTTTAGAAAAAAAATGAACCATGATATATAGCATTAGGAGGATTTTTAGTGAAAAATGTTTTGGTTTCAAAAAGAAATATAGGTGATATGGCATTACATCTAAAAACAATTACCAAAAAATATGACTGTTTGAATGCTTTTTTTTGAAACTAAAAGTGTTACGAAGTACTATTCGATTGAACAAATTGATTTTAAGCAACATTTTGTCATGGACTATGTAGATTGAAATATAATTGACATATAATTTGTTGCTAACAACATGCAACAAGTTAGCACCTTGACAAAGCTTCTTAGCAAAGGTTTATTCCATAGAATTAGAAGACCTTTTTATGATCACCAAAAGAGGTTATTGTTCCCATGAGCTATATTCTCTATGATATTTTGATTTTAATAACATAATTAAGTAGCATACTTATTGATTATCTAGTTTTGCTTGTAGATATGATATGTGAACAACATTAGAAGGACATTAATGTCGAAACAACAAGTCAATTGGCTAAATATATGTATATAACAATTTGTGGAATTAGAATGGAAAGGATTCTAGCATGGTCAAGAAACTAAGTATTTTTTTGTAGAAAAATGAATAATAGGAGAGAGTTGAAATGTGTGTTTAACAAATTTTTTTATTCCAAAAAATTAGGAAAGAAATTGTGAGCTCAAAATAAAGCTTTTTTTTTATAAAACTTATAAACAAAATAAAATTTCTTAACAATAAACAAAATAGAAAAAAGATTTTTAAGTGGTTCGACTAAAATCTGTGACTATATCCACCCTCAACCCTTATCAGGCATCTACTAACCGCTCCATTTTTCAAAGTTGGTAGAGTTAAAACAAATATATATTGGTGCTCCAATGAGATACTAAAATTTGAGAAATTCAGGATATATGAAAAAATTTTAAAATTTAAAATTTTTGCTTACGAAAATCTATACACCTTTAAAATTTACCATTCTAGCATGGTCAATTGATTAAATATCTGGATATAACTAATTGTTAAATACCAAAAATATTATGAAGAAAAGTGGGAGAAATGGAGATCAACAAAAATCCATAACTTTTATAATTAGGTAGAAATGCATTGCTCATAGTTTGAACTTCAGTTTGAGTGTATGAAAATTTTCTTTTTTGATTCAATTGTTTTAAGATCAGGTAAATTAACCCTATTTATAAATAAAATAAAAAACTCAAAAAATAACTCACACAACAGCAAAAATCTACTTTTTAGAAAGCCACAATTAAGAGAATGAGATGATGGTACAACTATCGTCCAATTAAACAAATGGAGTGGTAAGCATCGGATCAACTAAAACGATAAAAGGGTCTAGATTTAATCACAACAATATAAGATTTCGAGAGTTGGATGGATAGTAACGATGATCAAATTGCTGTTCACATAGGTAAAGAGACTCTAAATTATTTCGATCAACTATTCTGGACAAGTAGCTGAAGAATGTTAACTATTCTTTAATATGAGGGTGATCGTGACTGCTCGATCTTGAAAATGCATGATCAGTCAGTGTGAAAATCTCAATTTTGGTAACAGCTTTTGTTTTGTCTCACATTCAACAATAATTGAAGTATTTTGTTCTTATAATGGATCAACTATATATTACGACCAGCCTAATGGGTTGGCTACCCCTAGGTGTTCTTAAGAAGTCATGACCCGGGTCATTAGTGGGCATGTATTTGACTAACGTAACTCAATTTTCCTAAGTTTATTGAAGAATCTACAATGACTCTTTCTGCCTAAGTCCTATTCAAAAGTAATGCCTTCAACAAATAATCCAAGCGACCATAATTGTTACCTTACTTGATCGATACTTGGGCTTGACTAATTTTAGATTCGATCAGGTTCCTATCGTGCCGGGGTCCCCAAAGCATTTGCCCCAAGGTGCTACATGTTATTTGACCTTAGCCTTTTGGGGTTAATGGTTGAGAGTGATAAGGAAAATGTATTATTATTATAATAATAAAAATTAAAATATAATAAAAAATTTAATATTTAAAAGATTTTTAAGAGCTCAAATGCTTTCAATTAAAGCATAACTTGAACCAAAGTCAAATATGCATAAAAGATGATGACCCTATTGGCCAAAATTATGAAATAATTAAAAGTTTATTATGTTATTCTTAAAAATTTAGAAATATAGTTCTTTTTTGATTAGCCACTCTATAAAGACCATTGTCTTTGGCTCATATGTTAGTAGATTAAGCCATCAAATTGTATTCAATATTTACGTCATAGTTCTTACTCAAACAAATCGAGACTGTTGGAATACTCCATGAGATCTAACTAAAACAATACTAAGTTCAATAAAGTATTAGTAAATACTTAGGCTTTATCTTGTGATCATCATATTAAAAGGTATAACAATCTCCCTCTTTAGGATTATAAAACTAATGCTAAATGAAAACATAACATTAATCAAAAAATTAAATTATTTAATATTCAATAATATAGTATATAGCTTTTATGATAGCCCATATACTCCTCCTGAATTCTAGCTTACCATCACCCATAATTCTCATGCTCAGTTATCTCCTTTTTTTGTAATAATTAAAAGGGGTTATTGGCACCTAAGCTTAATCTAAGTTTAATGAATACTTCGATAGTCGATGGCTTACTAACAATATCAACTAATTATTTAGATGATGGCACAAATCACAACAAAATTATTTTTTTATACATGCTCTCTAATAAAGTTATACCATAACTCTATATGTTTTGTCCTTTACCTGGTTTTCTGGTCTTCGTCAAAAAAGACCAATTGAGGGGTTCTAATTTTCAAAATATGAAAATATCGGACTCGAAAAATATAAAAAATATTGGATTCGAAAAATATAAAAATATTGGATTCTGGTTGAACTTAAGTCAATTTAGGATTTGCTTGGAACATTCATTTTGTGTGATGCTGTAGGTGAACACAAAGAGGCCAAAAGAATGTTCTCCCATTCTTTCAGACATGTCGAGCTCCACAAATTGTTGTACCTTTGAAAAGGGCTTCTTTGTTTCAGCAATCACTTTTTCTGTGATCCATGTCAAAAAGGGGTTCATGTGCAACACATGTCTTGGGGGAGCCTTGCTTTCTTGATTTTTCTAGGATTTTGTTCTTTTTTCTTTTAATTTCCATTTATTAGCTACTTGGAAAGGGAAACTCGATATGGGAATTCCCAGCTCAGCTTACACGATCGATGATTGTGAGAACTCTATTCACCCAATGAACAATCCTTCCTGACATTATCCATTCCAATGAGAATCAAAGGAATTCGAATAAAATTGGAATCCAATCAAATAGATTATCTAGTTCCCTAGATTGTGCCCCGGTTGGCCCCTCCTCGAGAGAAGAGTCTGATATCATAGAACTATGACAGGGAGGTCTTTTGGCTCGGGAAAGTTTCTCTCGTAGTAGCCCGAGCATTTTGTACATCAGTGTTGCTCTCGCAGTTCTATGAGAAAACATCATTGATCACAGAACCCAATATTCTTTGAATTATTATTTTGAGTCAAGAACTCTTCAATTGTTGATCGATCGCTAAACTAGGAGGCCCTTATGTTGAGATCATGGCTCAATTTGAATTACAATTAGAATTTGCAAAAACAGCATTTTCTTAAGAATGAAATTTGTGGGATTATAATTGTAAATTCCACTTTGGCATTGTTAGGAGCCCATTTATCATATCTCTTTGATCGAATACGCTTTGACGATACCTGGAGAATTACCGACCACCAAAGTCGGTATTGGGACCAACCTTTATACTCGGCCAAAATGCACGATGCTATAGTGGTGAAGACCCCAAACTCAATCCTTTTCCTCTAGCCATTACGGCATGAAGGATCATGTACTTCCTAAAGATGGCCCCTGTGACGACTCCAATCTACGAAGCAGACTTTGTTCCATTGTAGAAAAGAGATCCTTTACCCCTGCGAGCCAAAATAAGGAATATGAAGTCTGGTAGGCTGCAGGTACTATGGATCCTCTGACTCTTGCAAAAACATATATTGGAGTAGTAGGCAACAAACGCGTGTATTCTTTCCAGCTCCTTCATTCGAACCCTGCTGCTATGTATGCAGGAGTTTTTCCTTTGCTTGAAAGTCCTAGTTTTGGGTTTTTCTAGTGATTGTGAGGCCCCAATTCTTGAATGGAAGGGAGGGCTTTTGGGTTTTCATGTTCATAGTTGAACGGACAGGTTTTGCTTACGATGTTTTTGGATGTCCCGGTTTCGATTTTATTTATCAACCCTGATCCATAAGTCACCTTTTCTTCTCCTTGTGTTGTACCTCTTGATGGGGCACAATATGGGGAACTCATTCTTATTGTACCCCAATCCCCCTTTCTTCCCTGAAGCTCCTGTTATTTCAGAAGCATTCTCCAAGGCACACCTTGCACAAGCCTCTGCAGCAGTCGAGATATCTGAGAGGAACATCAGATATCAGCCTTTGCTTCTTGAAGCAAAGAAAGATTCAAACATTCTAAAATTAGGGTAGTCAGATGTTGACAGCATTTCCACTTTCCTCATAGTACAAGCACAAAAGAAAAGAGGAGCATCATCAAATAACCTTTCCCAAAATGGTATTGAAATAAGATAATCAATCCAAAAACTATGTATTTCTTTCTTCTCTACTTCTCTAGTTTGTTATTCCCTTGAAATAGTCTTTTAAAACCTCTCAAGACACCTTATATGATTCTGAGGAAGTCAAAATCTCAACCTCTTTTGAAGTTGTGAACTTTCGGTTCGAGAAATTATGATCCAATCAAATAGGGGCCCCTTTGGGGATAGTTGGAATGTTCTTTTGTACCTGTACCCAAAACCTACAAAAGTGAATCTATGGGTTGAGATTGGATAAAATGTCATAATTTGATGCTTTTGTTCTCAATCTCAATCAAGCCTAAGGAACGTCTTCCACAGGAGTCAACTCGAAACGACTTGACCAGAAGCCAACTCGAGATGAGGTCTGCTTCTAGTTCTTGGTCTTGTAGCATTCAAAGGACAACCTTGTGTTAAAAAGAAGGCGTGTTCTTTTTTTGAAGTTCTGTCTTTCTTTTCCTTGAATGTGAAATTCTAAAAGAGAGTGGATAAGGAGACATTGAAATCGATGATTGGGTCATATGATCCTGACTCAGTCCTCCCTATTTTAGCTCAAATCTAGGTGATTAGTCGAAAATGGAAAATTCGATTCCATTTGATAGATCACTGGCATCGAAAGCTTTAAGCATAGCCTCTTCAACGACCAACAATAATGTATAGGACTAAGGAATACAAGAAAAAATTTGATTGAAATTAAAATAGATAATTTATTTCTTTTCTTTATATAAGTCGTGGCATCAGCAACTCACAAACAAAAGGCCTAAAAGCTAACAAAAAAAGAGAACTAAACTAATTACCTCTTTTCGGTCTTTATACCAGACATTCTTCTTATGTTATGAGGATCTCCTTAGTGATTCTATCCTTTTTAGACCCACAAAATCATTTTTTGTTTTTGTTCTTGTTATTGTTATGGCAATGCACGTACTGAAGAAAGGGATGGAAAGTAGATTTCCTTCGAAGTTGTCTTTTTTTATTTTCCAAGAGTCAAGCGAGTCTCTTTGATCCAATGCTTTATTTTTATCCTAGTTGAGTCAGAATCATTGAGTTAAAAAAAGTGAAGAAATTAAAGAAAAAGAAAAGAAGAAATTTAAAAAAAAAAGTGAAGAATGAAAAAGAAGATTTTGAAATTTATTCAAGAAGAACCACCCATGTGATAATGTATAAGGATACAGAGGAGAAGTCGCTTGTTACACGGCTCAAAAACTCTCGTTGGGGTGCGTGGGGATACCTAATCTTCGTCTGCGGTACGACGAGCGCAGGGCACCTGGGTTTGCTGCGTGGACATCCTATGCATTTCCAAATGGAACCCAGCTGAGCTCCACCGAGCATGGAGGATGTGACATGACAGCCAAGCCATCGGGTGGGAGCGCTACGGCTGATCAGCTGAAGTTTGCTGGTTCCATGCCTGCTTAATTCAAATCAATCGTCTTTCTTTCCTTTCGTGAGAACGAAAACATCATCACGAGTTTCCTGTTCCACTTTCTGTTTTTATAAAATGGTTTTCTTTTGTGTTAGTTTTAAATTGAGCCCAGCATAGGTCCTAGAATCCTTATCCGCCTTGTTTTCCTTTTGTTTTCAAGGCCTTCTCCGAAGTTTCTTCAAACCAAAAAGATCAAGAACTAGTTTTCTTTTATGTGGAAACCCATTTCTTTGACTGTTTTATGGAAAAAGAGAAAAGATTGTGACCGCTCTAGCAGTTCTCCTTTTCGAGTACAATTTCTATGTTATGTATGGCCCTGCAAACAAAACCCAACGTGGAAGTGCCAGCGGTGCAATAAGCATCACCTACATTTGATTTGCCTACATAGAGCGTGGTACGTCTAAATGTAAACAAGGAGCGAGCGTTGTTAGTAGATCTGTGTCTGGAAACTAGGGATCACTTCGACTCTTACTACTTTCATTAGTGCCTCTTTTCACTGTTTTATTTTCAAGGTCACTGCTAACCAAGTTGCTCAAAATTTCGTGCTCTTGTTATAGTTAAACGACTTCTTCTTTGCAGAGCTTCATCCATGGTTTTCTTTAAGAATATCCCTGCATACAAAAGACTCTTCTACAACAAAACTAAAAAGACCTCTCAAGTACTAGGATAACTTTAAAATGGCAGACCACACATCTCTTACACGCTCATACTGAAAAATTGTTCAGCCTCCTCCTCTTTACTACTGCACAACTGTGAGAATTTGACCCTGAATAGGCCATGGTTTTAACACTAGTGTTGCTTAGGCATGTGACATCCAGAACACCTACTGGAGTTCATGGTGCCTTGGAAACCAAAGAACTCCTCATCTCCACCAGTCGTATGTCTTGTATTACTTCATAGCATTTCATTACTTTGTCCTACATTGAACAAAGGAAAAAGAATTCCAAAGCATATATCATTTGAAATATACAGAATGCAGTAGCTTACCTTCTCCATTTAGATACAATGGTTCAAAACATTGTCTATTAATAGTTTGTTAGCATTACCAAGTCAGCAAGTGAAAAAGCAGCAGCAACCTCTGAAGGCTTGAGTTCTATAAGACAATTTTCTGCATTGATGTTTACATAAAAGGATTACAAGAGCTCACTTTTGATTTCCAAATGATTTCATATTAACAGAATAAAGCAAACCAACCACTCCATGTATTTAAAATGAGCTCAATGCAATGGTTGATTTTTGATTGTTTTGGGGGACTGCCATTACTAAACATATGGACAAAGTTGTCCGTAAAGGAGAAAGGTGTCATGGAATGCATTCTCCTTTCAAGTCTGCTCAGTACCAAAACCTCCATCCTTTGAATAGTCTTTACCTCAAATGCATACTTTCCATTGCCGATCTACATAATGCACCGAGTGAAATGTAGCAATCAAGAGAAAATATAGCATTCAAGAAGAAGGTTTGCCTATAGATCAAGAGATAAGGGGACTTCAGTTTCCTTCATCTTGGCAGCCAAAGATAGGCAAGTAACGGCTAGCAATTGGGTCATCCAAGCCTTCCCATTCTGCACAAACAAATTCAAATCGCTTTATTATTAACGATTGAAAGAAGATAAATACTAGTTGCATTGAGACATTTGTGCAAGTATTCGGCATATAGATCCCAAAAAATTCGTATGGCATAGTTCTTACTGAGAGCTCATATGCAGAGAGGAGGCGATCCAGATAATTTATAAATAAGTTAGCACTCGGAGGCCAAAGCTGTAATAGGCATGAACCTACAAATGTGCAACCCAAATCCATTCAATCAACCATAAAGGAGCCAAAAAAATGTTGAGAAGGGTAAAAGAAATCAGAGAAAGAGAAATGTAATTACATCTTTTACAAGATGCAGATTGATGAAAACTGAAAAGTAAATCTGTGCAAAATATGCTAACAAATACTAAGATAGAGGAACTGTAACCATCAAAGAAGACAAAAATAATCAAAAAGGGGGATAAGGAAAAGAAGAATCCACCTTCATAATCCAATCGACGACATTGTTTCTTACGGATATGTCCAAAGACCCTCTCATCAACAGCTAGGCATATTCCTTTGCATGAGTATGCTCAGATTCTTTCTTTAGCAACGCAAAAAGGCATTCTTCAGAGTGCGACCAGCAAAGAAATAAGGAATCCAAAAAAAAGGAAGTCTTTTGCTCGTATATTTTTCCAAGCCCACTCCATTGAGCTTTCCAATTAATGCTCAGCTCCTCCTCTTCGTACAAAACAAGGATGCTGCTATTATCCTCGACAAATAAAAGGAAGGAAGATGCATAGTCACAACTAACTCCCATTGTAGCTGGATCAGAGATACAATTGGCGTTACTTTCCTTATTGATGGAGATGTGCTCTCTTCTCCTTCTGCCACGGGGCTTCCCATGTCATATGTGAGCCCATTGGTGGAGCTTCCCCATTGTGTGCAAGCTCTCTGGAGAAATGATAGAGGGAAAGCGAGGAGGGAATAATAATATGGATAGGATAAAGACTACTGCATATATGCAAGAAGAAGAGTTACTGAAGTGATGGACAAGATAAAGACTGCTGCAGATATGCAAGAAGAAGAGTTTTTGAAATGATGGATGCTGAAGCTTTAGGGTAACTAAGGATGGTGGTAAAGGATGTTTCTTTAGATGCCCCACCCTGGCTTTGTGGTCCTACTCTACCTTACACCATGCTGGACTTGAACCAGAGACCTTGCCCATGAAGTAAATCATATTGTCGATGATCCAACCAATTGGGAGAGAATCAATAGATTCCGAGAGGGTGAGGGTCAGAGAAAGGATTTCTTTGAGTCTAATAAGGGATTACGAGATCATAAGTTCTCTTGACGAAAGGAGGTGTAGAAAGATTCGATTCTGAATACGGGCTAGCAAGTGAGCTAGGCAAGCAGTTCTCTCTTGTTCCTTCCTCGATAGGAGATGTTCCATTCTTCCCAGGGGTATGGGAATGTCTTTGTCAAACAAAAATAGGAACAACACTTCTTCACCATCAAGGGGAAAACATCTATGAAAAGTCTGCTGTATGGGGCAATGTAATGCATCCTATCTCCTTCACACTCCTAGATCTCGGTGTTGTTGTGCCATCAACGAACATTCTAGAAGAAGATGCTCGATTGTTATTTCTACAAATAGATTGAGTATTCATATGTTTTGGAATAGATCAAATTATCAAAATAATATAAGAAAAAAGAAAAAAAAGTGAAGAAAGAAAAAGAAGATTTTGATGTTTATTCAAGAACAACCACCCATGTGATAATGTATAAAGATATTAAGAAGTCACCAATTACACCGCTCCAAAATACTGCCTGGGGTGGGTGGGGATACCTATTCTTCGTCGGCAGTACGGCGAGCGCAGGGAGCCTGGGTTTGCTGCTTGGACTTCCCATGCATTTCCAAATGGAACATAGCTCCGCACTGCCGAGCATAGAGGATGTGAGTCGACAGCCAACCCATCGTGCGTGAGCACTACGGCTGATCAGCTGGATTTTGCTTGTTCCGTGCCTGCTTCAATCAAATCAATCGTCTTTCTTTCCTTTCGTGAGAATTGAGACATCATCACGTGTTTCCTGTTCCACTTTGTGTTTTTATAAAAGTTTTCTTTTGTGTCAGTTTTAATTTTATTTCTGCTCAGGTCCGAGAATCCTTATCCTCCTTTTTTTCGTTTTGTTTTCGAGCCCTTCTCTGAAGTTTCTTCAAACCAAAAAGATGAAGAACTGGCTTTTTTTTATGTGGAAACCCATTTTTTTGACTGTTTGATCGAAAAGGAAAAAGATTGTGACCGCTGTCCCAGTTCTCCTTTCCGAGTGTAATTTCTATGTTATGTATGGCCATGCAAACAAAACCCAGGGTGGAAGTGCCAGCAGTGCAATAAGCATCACCTACATTTGATTTGCTTACATAGAGTGCGATACGACTAGACTTAAAGAAGGAGCGAGCGTTGTTAGTAGATCTGTGTCTGGAAACTCTGGATCAGTTCGACTCTTACTGCTTTCATGATTGCCTCTTTTCACCGCTTCATTTTCATGGTCACTGCTGACCAGGTTACTCAATATTTCGTGCTCTTCTTATAGTTAAATGATCTTCTTCTTTGCAGAGCTTCATCCATGGTTTTCATCAACGATATCCCTGCATACAAAAGACTATTCTACAATGAAACTAAAAAGACCTCTCAAGTTTGGATAACTTCAAAATGGCATACCACGCATCTCTTATACGCTTATACTAAAGGATTGTTCAGCCTTCTCCTCTTTACTGCTGCACAACTTTGAGAATTTGACCCTAAACAAGTCGTGGTTTTAGCACTAGTGTAGCTTAGGCATGTGACATCCAGAACATCTAGTAGAGTTTTTGGTGCTTGGAAACAAAAGAACTCCTCATCTCCACCAGCCGTATGTCTTGTATTACTTCGTAACATTTCATTACTTTGTCCTGCATTGAACAAAGGAATCAAAATTACAAAGCATATACCGTTTGAAATATATAGAATGCTGTAGCTTACCTTCTCCATGTAGGCACAATGGTTCAAGACGTTGTCTATTAAAAGTTTGTTAGCATTACCCAAGACAGCAAGTGCAACAGTAGCAGCCACCTCTGAATGCTTGAATTCTATAAGATAATTTTCTACATTGATGTTTACATAGAAGTATTACAAGAGCTCACTTTTGATTTCCAGAAGATTCCATAACAACAAAATAAAGCAAAAAAACCTCTACATGTATTTAAAAAGAGCTCAACACAATGGTTTATTTCAGATTGTTTTGGGGCACTACCATTACTAAACTTATGGAGAAAGTAGTCCATAAAGGGGAAAGGTGTCACAGAATGCATTCTCCATTCAAGTGTTCTCAGTACCAAAACCTCCATCCTTTGAATAGTCCTTGCCTCAAATACATACTTGGCATTGTCGATATATATAATGCACAGAGTGAAATGTAGCAATTAGGAGAAAAAATAGCATTGAAGAAGAAGGTTTGCTTGTAGATCAAGAGATAAGGGGATTTCAGTTTCCTTCATCTTGCCAGCCAAAGACAGGCAGGCAACGGCTAGCAATTAGGTCATCGAAGCCTTCCCATTCTACACAAACAAATTGAAATTGCTTTATTATTAAAGATTGAAAGAAGATAAATACAAGTTGCATTGAGACATTTGTGCAAGTATTCGGCATATAGATCCCAACAAACTCATATGGCATGGTTCTTACTGAGAGCTTATATGTAGAGAGGAAGCGACCAAGAAAATTTACAGATAAGTAGGCACTCAGAGGCCCAAAGCTGTGTTAAGCATGAACTTGCAAATGTGCATCCCAAATCCATTCAAACAATTTTAAAGGAGAAAAAAAGTGTTGAGAAGGGTAAAAGAAGTCAGATAAAGAGAAATGTAGTTACATCTTTTACAAGAAGCAGATTGATGCGAACTGAATGGTAAATCACGTGCAGAATATGCTAACAAATACTAACAAAGAGGAACTGTAACCGTCAAAGAAGACAAAATCGATAGAAAAGGGAGATAACGAAAAGAAGAATCCACCTTCATAATCCAATCGATAGCTTTATTTCTTACGGATATGTCCAAATACCCTCTCATCAATTGCTGGGCATATTCCTTTGCAAGAGTATGCTCAGATTCTTTCTTTAGCAATGCAAACAGGCATTCTTCGAAGTGCAATGAGCAAAGCAAGAAGGAATCCTGAGAAAAAGAATTCTTTTGCTTTTATATTTTTCCAAGCCCACTCTATTGAGCTTTCCGATTGATGCCCAGCTCCTTATCCTCGTAAAAAACAAAGAAGTTGCTGTTATCCTCGGCACATAAAAGGATGGAAGATGCGTATTCACAACTAACTCCCATTGTAGCTGGATCAGAGATACAACAGGCATTACATTACTTACGGATGGAGATGTGCTCTCTTCTCCTTCCACCACGGGGACTTCCCCTGTCATAGATAAGCCCAGAGGTAGAGCTTCCCCATTGTGTGTAGGCTATCTGGATAAATAGTAGAGGGAAAGAGAAGAGGGAAGAATAGTGATAGACAGGATAAAGACTACTGCATATATGGAAGATGAAGAGTTGCCGAAGTGATGGATAGGATAAAGATTACTGCATACATGGAAGAAGAAGAGTTGCTAAAGTGATGGATGCTGAAGCTTTAGGGTAACAGAGAAGGGTGGAAAAGGAGGTGTCTTTTGTTAGAGGGATATTTAGTTAAGCCTTACAGAAAATGATTAGTTTATTATTTGATTATGGAAATATAATTATGCGAATTATGTAGATTTTAAATAAACTTCATAGTGTTACTATAAAATTCTTCATTATATAAAACTAAACTTTTTTTTGGATAATTTGTCACATGAGATTTAATATAATTAGTCTTTAAAAACAAAGAAATTATCATATATATAATTGTTAGTCTTTTTGTCTTACAATTTTATTTTATCATAAAAAAATCTTTAAATTTAGTTTTATGTGACTATGTACAACTTTGACCATTAACCTTTGATCCAAACAAAGATACAATTGAGTTGGGATTAAATATCGGTTGGTTTAAAACTATTATCTTACAATATCATATAATATTATTTAATAGAATAAATTATTTTTTCAATTTATTGGAAATTATAAACTCACATGTAAAACACTGTAGATGTTACATAAATTTGAATTTATAAAGATGTCAATTATAAAGAAGTCAAAAGGTATAACAAAACGTAATTTGGATGACCTTAAGTCAAAAAAAATATAAATAACTTATTTTTTAACAATACGAATTTGTTGAATATTTGTTAAAATTTTCTTTTTTCCGCTAGAATTATACAATGCTTTGTTTTTTATCTTGATAAAATCAGATAAAAGAAAAAAATAAAAAAAGACAACCGTTTAACGGATCGTTAGACAGTGTTGCCGTTAAACGATATGTAAAACGTAAAAGAAGATTTTGTCACCATCGTTCGTTTAAAGAAATTGAACAAATTAACAAAAAGAAATAATAGAAATGTTAAAGTAATCCCAAAAAAAAACTTCATAGCCAACTCTGCTATTAAAGTTTTTCTTGGAAAAATAAGGAGATGCCTTGTTACGATGCCAACTTTGGCCATCCCCCATGCATGGTCCTAGTCAACCAATGACCTTTTTTTTTTATATTTAAATTTGTTATATGCTTGAAAATAATCTTAGATCATAATTTTCTTTATCTAATTTTACTTATATATAAATATTTATTTTGTATAAGGATTTTTTGAAAATTTTACATAAAATATTTTGTACACTTTTTAAGTTTTGCTTATTGATATTGTTTAAACGGAAAGGTATTGAATTATAAACTTAAATGGGGAATATAACCCACAAGTTAGATTTTACTTTTTATGCTTTCAGTTGAGCCAAAAAAATTATTGTTCAAGAAGATTACAAAAAAAAAATATTTTATTTTTTTCTTACTGTGGTATTCTTTTTTTAATAGCATAAATAATGAAGTGTTAAAGTCGGTCTCATCGAAGATGCATAGAATCTCTTTTTGACTTTGACATCTTTCTACGTATTCATATTCATTTAAGGATATGGAAGGAGAATCACTGCTTTCCTTGCACGGTGATACTTTGCTTGGAAAAATGGAGTGAGGTAGGCCCCATTTAGTTTAGCAAGTGCAATCCAGAATTACATCCCTTTTCTCTTTTGTCTCTAACACGAGGCAAAAGAGTGTCTCAATAGTGCCAAATACCCTCCGCTTGCCACTTTCCTCCCTTCGCCATTTTGGGATTGCGTTGATTCGCTTCACTCCAAATGAGTTGCACTTATGCGGTGTGAATAAAGTTCTCACAATCATTGATCGTGTTTGCAAACCAACTCAAGATATGCTTATTGGACATCATGAGTTGTACCTGATGTGATCATAAATCTGTCGAACGCCATTCTTGCCAAGGCTTTATGTTTAATATATAACATAATGAAATGTTGCTTGAGATACATATTGGATTTCAGGAAGATCCCCAAAGGGGGCCTCGGATGAAAAAGGAAGTGCCCAAACAATCACAATATTCACCACTTCCAATTGAAAAACAAATTTTAGTGATTTATACAACTATAAATGGCTGCATTTTTCATGTCCAACGATGAAGACCTCGCAAACAAGAAGATGAAGGTTTCGTCTCGATAGTGCCTGTTTCGGAAGATCTGGTTGTTCGTCCTCTTCCTTTACTATTAGTCACTCTACTTTCCTTCAGATTCAGATGCTCTAGAATATGGGGCAAAATATTGGGATTTTCACTGACTTGATGTTCAACCCATAGTGTTGGATGGGTTCATTCAGTTATGGCTACGGCTGGGATTCAAATCTTTCTTCGTTCTCTAGAGTTCTAATGTCAAGCTCAATCAGCTCAAAGTGGCTGGCCCCTCCAATTGAAAGGCATAGCCAGCCCCCCTCTTTGGGTGCTTTTTCTTCCTCCAAAATGCTAGGTGGATCACCCCTTCTTCAACGATCTAACTATCGTTTTTGAAGGAACTAGAGCTACTTTACTTTTTCTCCCTAACTTCATGCCTTGTAACAGGTGATTTGATAGACAAACTTGGGGCTTCACATAAGAATAAGAGATCTCCACTGGGAAGTTTTTTTGCTCTCAAGTGCCCTCTTATATTCATTGGTAGGAAGCAAAGCAACTACTCCATGGTGTGAGTCGAGTTTGACCTACCCCCAGCATCTAACCATGGAAGAACTCCTAAGCAAGGGCTGCTAGGCCCCAGTGGCCCCCAAATTCAGTTGGTTATTCTTTTAGGGTTTGGAAGCAAAAACCTAAGGTGGAAGACGACGAAATCCTGGTTGCATTCCAGGAAAAATAAAAAATAAACTGCAAATTTCATTAATTAATCACAAGAAAATTACACACTTAAATGGCCTAATGCACGCTTAACAAATACCTACCAAAAAACACTAAATACGCCAACCTGCAAACCTACTCACCTACTAACCCAGCTGAAATACTACAGATCTATTTTGAATGGTTTGACTATTTTGAATCAAACTCTAACACTCCCCCTTGATTCAAAGTTCTCTACACCCAACTAGTCTCGAAACTTCACCTTATACACCCATTTTACTCCCATTATGTTTCGCCCTTGATGAGGTTCAACTAAGTGCCATGTTTTATTTGGCTCTATTACTAACAGCTCCTTCATTGCTTGCTGCCATTCTTTTTTCTCTGTAGCCTCTTCAAATGTTGTTGGGTCTACAACATACAACACTTGAGTTGGTTCAAATAATTCTTGTATTTTTCTTAACTTCCTTGCAAGATAATCAAGATTAGAGGATCGAGTTCTGGGTGTTGATTCTGAGCTGTTGTTGGAGCATAATATCTGTTGCTCATCTTCATCAGTTTCAAACACATCCTGAATTGAAACTTCTACTATCGTAGCTTGTGTTTACTCTAACCAAATCAAGCTTGCATTCTCATCAAATAGCATGTTTCTACATACCACAAACTTTCCATTTGTTGGGTTATACATCTTGTAGCCTTTGGATTGTATACAATGCCCAATAAATATGCATTTTTCTAATTTTTTATCGAGTTTACTTCTGTTGTCTGAATTGAGCAAGGTGTATCCAATGTAGCCAAAGACTTGATGATGTCCCACACTTGGTCTTCTCTCAAACAATGCTTCAAAAGGAGTTTGGTTTAGCACTGCTTCGGTTGGTGATAGATTCAGAATGTATACTATAGTTGCAACAGCTTCAGCCAAAATTGATTCGGTAGCCCCTTTGATTTGAGCATGCTTCTGGCCAACTCCACCGCTGTTCTATTCTTCCTTTCGGTGACACCATTCTGCTCAGGAGTATATGGTGTAGTAAGCTACTGTTGAATGCCTTCCTGCTCACAATATTGCTTGAAGTCTCTTGATTGGTACTATCCCCCTCGATCTGACTTGAGCACCTTCAATTTCTTGCCAGTTTGTCTTTTAGTCATGACTTTAAACTTTTTGAACATTTCAAAAGTCTCACTGTTGTTTTTCAAAAAGAACACCCATGACATTCAACTGAAATCATCAAAAACAATAGAAAATACTTGCTACCTCCAAGAGACGTAGTGGTCCACATAAATCTGTGTGAATTAATTCAAGCACTTGAGTTCCTCTAATTGCATATGTTTGGGAAATGATAGTTTGGTTTGTTTGCCATAAATACAGTCTTCACACAGACATATTTCCAGAATTTTTGGTAAAGTTAATACCATATGCTTTTGACTATGTTATTTAAGTCCTTCAATATTCAGATGCCCATATCTGAGATGCCAAATCTCAATTGGGTTGGGCAATTTGAAAGCCATCACCTTCTCTCTACACTTGAAATCTCCAAAGGAAATAGTTTGTTTGTTGCCATCTCTGTTACTGCCATGATTTGTTGTGTAGCCTTATTAGTAATTGTGTCCTTTTTCTCTTCAAAAATGACAGAATAACCACCGCTAATCAACTGTCCAATACTCAATAAATTCTGTGTTAGTTGTGGAACAAAATAAACATCATTCAAGAATCTTGTATTGTGCTTAGTGGTTTGAACTGCAATTGTTCGTTTACCTTCAACTTGAATTACTTTATCATCTCCCAACTTAACCTTCAATTTGTGTGTCTCATCTGGTTGACTAAACAAGTGCTTGAAGCCTATTATATGATTAGAACAGCCATTGTCCAAAAAAAAATTTTGCTGACGTCAAAATTTTTTTCGGTTCTAGCCATGAACACTTTTTGCTGATCATTCTTTTCTTCTACAAAATTGGGCGGCGCTTTATCTCCTTGCTTCTTGTAACAATCAGCTTGCACGTGCCCGTACTTGTGACAATAGTGGTATTCGATATTTTTCTTTGATTCATCTCTCTGCTTTTATAACATTCGGCCTGTCTATGATGAAATCTATGACAGTAAAAACACTCGACATTTTTTTTATTGTCTATTAGATTATTTTTTATTTTCAAGAAGTTTCGGTTTTTTTTTCGACTGAACAGGGTTCAATTCTAGTTGAATTGAAATACCTTTTATTTTCGATTGACCGACCTCGTCTGCGTTGACTCATACGACTCCCTCTTCCGCGCGCTCGGTTGTATGCTCGGCTACCTGAAAACTCTCCTCTCGTGTAGAAAGCTTTTGAGTCTTCCTTTTCTTCGGTTCTGTTGAGCCGAAACTCTTGCATCTGTAATGATCCCATGAACTCATCGAATGTGTACGTCGCAAGGTCCTTCGACTCCCCAATTGGAGCCACCACGTGATCAAATTTTGGTGTCAAGATTCACAGAATTTTCGCCACCACGGTTTGCTCTATAATCTTCTGTGCATATGCGCAAATTTGATTCACGATACCTGACATTCGTGATAGAAAATCTTGGATTTTTTCACCGTGCATCATGAAGAGAGTTTCAAAATCTCTGTGCAATCCTTGCAGTTTGATTGCAATCACCTGTAAACTCCCTTGAAACGCTATTTTTCGTGTCATCCAAGCTTCATTTGCCGAATATGCTGCTGCTATTTTAGAAAAAATCATTTCATGCACTGCTTGCTGAATGATATACTGTGCCTTCGCATCCATTTTCTTAATATCTTATAGGTTGATATCTGAATCAAGGACACCATTTTCTACCAAATCCCATAGACCTTGTGATTTAAACAAGGTTTTCATTTTTATGCTCTAAAACTCATAATTTTCAGCTTTGAAAACTGGTATTGACGGAGAAGACAAGCTGCTTGTTGCTGCATCTCCCATTGCTTCCTTGTATAGGCAAACTTCTTCGTTAGAACCTTGCTGTCAATTTTCTTCTCCCTTCTTCGGAGTCACTACCTCTGCTTCACTCGAAATTGCCTTGCCATAATTGCTGTTCGTCTTTGTGTCTTCAAAAAGTCCTTCACTCGTTGCCGTTTGTTCTCGATTTCATTCCCACTGTTGTTTTCAGAACAGGATTCAACGCCCTCTTGCTGTCAGACTTCCTCGTTCTCCTCAGGTTTCTCCTCACAGCCTTCTCGAACTGCTTCGTCTTCCTTGGGTTTTATAGTCATGCTAACACTGTCGTAGCCAACGGTGATGCTGGTTCCCTTAACGGTGTTGACTGCAGCTCCTCCCTACCCACGTATATGTTTACGTATGCACTGTCGTTGCTTGTCTCCCTTCGCACAAGAGGCTTGAAGATCCACTTTGTTTCTCTGCTTCTTCCTTTTGTAGTGGCCTGGTTCTATTAGAAATTGATTCAAACGTGTCAGTCAAATATGTCAGTCAACCATTTCAAATGATTTTGCATTTTTCAAGCTACGTTAGTGGGTTAGTTAGTTGGCATGATTAGTGGCACCTTGATGAAGTTTGTTAATTGTATTTAACACCATTTAAACCATGTAATTAGTCCCTGGTTAATCAATGAAAATGAAATTTGCAGTTTATTTTTTATTTTTCCTAGTAACGCAACCACGCTTTTCGTCCTCTTCCGCATTAGGGTTTTGCTTCCAAACCCTAACAATTGGTATCAGACCGTGGTTTCATTTTTTTAATTGATGTTTTGACATCTGCACTAGAAGGAAGAAGCAGAGGAGCCATGCCAAGGAAGAAGCAAAGAAACAAAGTGTATCTTCAAGTCTCTCGTGCAAAGAGAGACAAGCAATGACAGCGTCTGCTACTATGTAAACATAAACGTGGGTGAGGGAGAAGTTACTGTCAACACCATTAAGGGAACCAGCGTCAACGTCGACCACCACAGTGTCAGCGGAGACGTAAAACCCAAAGAAGATGAAGCAGTTCGAGAAGGCCGAGAGGGGAAACCTGAGGAGAACGACGAGGTCTGAGAGCAAGAGGGCGTCGAGTCTTGCAGAGAAAGAGCAGACGGCAAAGAAATCAAGAGTGACCTTTATTTAGGTCTGCCTTCAGCCTAGATCAAGCTAAGTGAAAGGGAGTCTCTATCATTCCTCTACAACAACAAGTGAAGGACTCTTTGAGGCACGGGGAGAGTGATCGCCGTAGGAGAAAAAAAAAAGAGTTTGCAAGAGGGGAGACGTTTTGAAGACACGAAGGTGGGCAGCGTGAACAGCAATTTTGAGCGAAGCAAAGGCAGTTACTCCGAAGATGGGAGAAGAGACTTTACAGCGAGTTTCCGGTGAAGAAGATTGGTTGTCCAAGGAAGCAATGGCTGATGCAGCAATAAGTAGTTTGTCTTTACCGTCAATTCCAGTCTTCAAAGGTGAAAATTATGAGTTCTGGAGCATCAAAATAAAAACCTTGTTTAAATCACAAGGTCTAATGGATTTGGTAGAAAACGGTGTCTATGATTCAGATATCAACCTGCAAGACGTTAAAAAAAAGGATGCTAAGGCACTATATATCATCCAGCAAGGAGTGCATAAAACGATTTTTTCTAAAATAGTAGGAGCAAATTCGGTGAATGAAGCATGGACCACACTGAAAATGGCTTTTCAAGGGAGTTCACTGGTGATTGCAATCAAACTGCAAGGATTGCGTAGAGACTTCGAAACTCTCTTCATGAAGCATGGTGAAACAATCCAAGATTTCTTAACACGAATGTCAGGTATCGTGAATCAAATCCAGAAATACGGAGATAAGCTTACAGAGCAAATCGTGGTGGCGAAATTTCTGCGAAGCTTGATGCCGAAATTTGGTCACGTGGTGGCTGTAATTGAGGAGTCGAAGGACCTTGCGACATACACATTCGATGAGCTCATGGGATCGTTACAGGTGCACGAGTCTCAACTCAACAGAACTGAAGAGAATGAAGACTCAAAAGCTTTCTACACTAGAGGAGAGTTTTCGGGTGGCCAAGCATGCAGCAGCGCGCGCAGAAGAGGGAGAAGTATGAGTCGATGCGGAAGGGGTCGATGAACCGAAAGCAAAAATATTTCGGTTCGATCGGAATTAAACCTGGTTCAGCCAGAAATAAACCGGGATTTGCTTAAAATAAAAAGTAGTTTGATGGACAATCAGAAAAAAATGTTGAGTGCTTTTAATGTCACCAATTTTGTCACTGGCAGGCCAAATGTTATAAAAAGTAGAGAGATGAATCAGAAAAATTTCCAATGCCACTATTGTCCCAAGTACGGGCATGTGCAAGCAAATTGTTATAAGAAGCAAAAGAGATGAAGAGTACACCAGTTTTGTAGAATAAAAGAATGATCAACAGAAAGTGTTCATGGCTAGAACTGAAAAAATTTTGACGTCAACAAAATTTTGTTTTTGGATAACTACTATTCTAATCACATGACAGGCTTCAAGCACCCATTCAGTCAACTAGATGAGACACAGAAATTGAAGGTTAAGTTGGGAGATGATAAAGTAATTCAAGTTGAAGGTAACGGAACAATAGCAGTTCATAGCAGTCAGCACAATACAAGGTTCTTGCATGATGTTTATTTCGTTCCCCAACTAACACAAAATTTATTAAGTATTGGGCAGTTGATTGGCAGTGGCTATTCTGTCATTTTTTAAGAGAAGAAGTGTACAATTACTAATAAGGCCACACAACAAATCATGGATGTAGTAGAAATGACAACAAACAAACTATTTGCTTTGGAGATTTCAAGTGCAGAGGAGAAGGTGATGGCTGCCAAATTATCAAGCCTAAGTGAGATTTGGCATCTCAGGTATGGGCATCTAAATGTTAATGGACTCAAGTTACTAAGTAAAAAACAAATGGTATTTGATTTACCATAAATTAAGGAAATTGGGCTGTGTGAAGGTTGTATTTATCGCAGACAAACCACACTGCCATTTCCCAAACATCATGCAATGAGAGAAACCCAAGTTCTTGAATTAGTTCACACGGATTTATGTGGTCCAATGGAGACTGAGTCACTTGGGGGTAGCAAGTATTTCCTTTTGTTTATTAATGATTTCAGCTGAATGTCATGGATGTTCTTTTTGAAAAACAAAAGTGAAACTTTTGAATTGTTTAAAAAGTTTAAAGTAATGACTGAAAAACAAACTGGCAAGAAATTGGAAGTGCTTAGGTCAGATCAAGGGGGAGAATACCAATAAAAATAGTTCAAGCAATATTGTGAGAAGGCATTCAACAGTAGGTAACTACATCTTATACTCTAGAGCAAAATGGTGTTATCGAAAGGAAGAATAGAATAGTGGTAGAATTGGCTAGAAGCATGCTCAAATCAAAGGGACTACCAAATAAATTTTGGGCTAAAGCTGCTGCAAGTACAGTATACATCTGAATCAATCACCAACAAAAGCAGTGCTAAATCAAACCCCTTTTGAAGCATGGTTTAAGAGGAGACCAAGTGTGGTATATCTTAAAGTCTTAGGCTACATTGCATACACCTTGCTCAGTTCATAAAACTGAAGTAAACTGGAACAAAAATAAGAAACGTGCATATTTATAGGGTATTGTATACAATCCAAAGGCTACAGGTTGTATAACCCAACAAATAGAAAGTTTGTGGTAAGCACAAATGTACTGTTTGATCAGAATGCAAGCTAGATTTGGTCAAAGAAAACACAAGCTGCAATAGTAGAAGTTTCAATTCAGAATGAGTTTGAAACTGATAAAGATAAACAACAAACTTTAGGCTCCAACTGTTGCTCAGAATCAACCCTTAGAATTCGATGTCCTGAAAATCCTGCAAGGAAGGTAAGAACAATGCAAGAATTATATGAAACAATTCAAGTGTTGCATTTTGCAGATCCAACAAAATTTGAAGAGGGTGCAAAGAAGAAGGAATGGTAGGAAGCGATAAAGAATGAGCTATTGGCAATAGAGCAGAATAAAACATGGTAGTTAGTTGAACCTCATGAAGGTGAAACATAATTGGAGTAAAATAGGTCTATAAGACAAAGTTTGGAGCTGATGCGAGTGTTAAAAAACAAAAAAGCCAGGTTAGTTGAAAATGTTTATTCTCAAAAATGTGGAGCTAATTATGAAGAAACATTTTCACCCATTGCTAGGTTTGAGACCATTTAGTTACTGTTAGCTTTAGCAGCTCAATTAAAGCCACAGGTATACCAATTTGATGTCAAATCTACATTCCTTAATGGTGATTTAATGGAGGAAGTGTATGTTGAAGAACCTAAAGGCTTCAAGGTTGAAGGAAAAGAAGATTGGGTATACAAATTAAATAAAACCCTGTTTGGCCTAAAACAGGCTCCAAGTGCTTGGTATAGCAAAATCGATTCAACATTCAAATGCATTTTATCAAGGAGCTGATTGAGAAGGGTGAAATTGAACTAGAATATATTGGGATTGAAGATCAGATAGCAGATGTTCTGACCAAAGCTTTAGCAAGAAGCAAATTCGAACACTTTCGAGACGAGTTTGGTGTGATGAAGTTTGAATCAAGGAGGAGTGTTAGAAATTTATTCAAACGTGTCAAATAGTCAAACTTGTTAGTTCACCTTGTCAAACGGTTTTCAATTTTTCCAGCTGCGTTAGTGGGTTAGTGTGTTGGCGTGATTAGTGGCGCCTTAATAAAGTTTGTTAATCGTATTTAGCACAATTTAAAGCATCTAATTAGTCCCTGGTTAATTAATGAAAATTTAAGCAGTTTATTTTTTTGTTTCCACTTTTCATCGTCTTCCACCTTAGGGTTTGGAACCGAAACCCTAACAGGCACCTCTGCTTCTTCCTTCTGCTGTGGCCTGGCTCCTCTGCTTCTTGCTTTTGCCGTGGCCTGGCTCCTCTGCTTCTTGCTTTTGCCAAGGCCAGGCTCCTCTGCTTCTTGCTTTTGTCGTGGCCTGGCTCATCTTCTTCTTTCTTTTACCGTGGCGTGGCTCGGATACCAATTGTTGGGGTTTTGAAGCAAAACTCTAAGGTGGAAGACGACAAAAAGACTGGTTGCGTTACCAGGAAAAATAAAAAATAAACTGCAAATTTCATTAATTGATCACAAGAAAATTACACACTTAAATAGCATAATGCACGCTTAACAAATGCCTAACAAACAGCACTAAATACGCCAACCTACTAACCCACTAACCCAGCTGAAATACTGAAGATCTGTTTTGAATGGTTTGACTATTTTGAATCAAACTCTAACATCCTCAAGCTCCTTTGCTGGCCATATCGTTTATATTGAAGCCTTTAAGGCCAACGGTCCCAATAAGTCCAATTCTAGACTTTTTTCGTAAGCTATTTTTGACAGAATTTTCTATGGGTCACAAGGTGTGTCATCCTCGACCTTGTTGGTGTGTTCTGAAATTTTATTTTATGTTACTCTTCTATTCTAACATGAAAGGAAGGTGTCAATGGAGACAAAGAATGTGGTCCCGAAAAAAACTAACATTGAAGGAACCTAGGGCTTTTTTCTTGAAATGAAACATAGTAGAAGTCAATAACTCAAAAGCTAAGATTCCACAAAGTCCAATAGCACCCCTTCTAGTTGCAAGAGTGTAGAGTGAATTTCTTGCATCAATCGAGGATACACGACAAAAGGAATTGCTCGACCAAAGTAACAAGATGCTCCCTGAGCTTGATGCATGACACTTCGGGTTTGATCATAAAGACTTTTGATCCAACTAACGAGAAGCTCTGAGTGCGTAGAAAAAAGTTCTCTTACGAGGGCCCCTTCCTATTTTGTGAAACCAATAAACTGATCAAAGCTAAAACTACAACCAAGAGGGTAAAAGTTTAGTGTCACCTCTCAACCCCTGTTCTTTAGTCTTGATATTCTAACATTGAGAATCTGCCACATTATTCTCTTCTCCTTTATGAATTTAAACAATTTGTTCATCAAGTCATTGAGACTTTGAGGTTAGCAAATGGGGAGTCACTCTCTGCTCATTGGTCCTCGATAGCCTCAAGGCGATATTCAATCTCAGAGTCAATTAACAAGATTATTGCTTAAGTCGACTCTTGTTAAGGGAAAATGATTTGATTTCCTTGGTTGTCGGGTGTCAAGAATATAGCTAGGGTTTATTGAAATGTGGCAAAAGAAAGGAAAATCCATGGACCGACCCCATCGTCTCAACCACGGACGCCTAGAAGAAAGAAAGAGACTAAACTGGCATATTCGCGAAAGGTCAAATAAAAAGGCTATAAACATCGATTTTTTTAATTTTATTTGTTTTATGGTAAAAAATTCATTCATCTCGAGAAGGGCAAGAGCCTCCTTTTCTTCTCTGCATCAGTTCCTGTTCTGTGTTTTCCAATAAAGCGTTTCTAGGACCAGTTCTATTTTAACAATAAGGGCTTTGGTGCACTTGATAGCTGAGCCAGAGGGCCTCTCGTTTGGATTCTTTTTCTAAAAAGATAGCACTTTCGACACCTCTGAGTTGCAGATGCCCATGCTTTGATTCAAACAAGGGGTCAGAAGAAAATTATGAGTCGGACCAAAATGCACTTCTCAATACCCCTTCTTTGTCCCCCAGGAAAGAGAAGGTCAAAGACATTTCATAAGCTAATTACAAGTCTCACTTGATGACAGTGTTCAAGTATCCTCTTTATCTAGAGGTTTCTACTTCCTTAGTGCTAAGGATTGCTATTCCATTGCTTTCCTTTGCAATCCATTTTCTTTCGGGTCAAAGATGTTCTTTCCTTGCATTTATTGTGATTGTTTTTTCACAAATTTCAGAGTTTGAATAGTCTTGTTACTTCAAAGAAATCTATTTATGTTTTTCCATTGTGCAGAAATGGGATATGCATTTGTCTTTTCTTAATGGATGACCTTCAAAACCCTTACATGATCAAAGTCCAAAACTAGATTCTGTGAAAGGGGAATGACTGTGGAAGTGATTCACACCTCAAGGTTGTGAGTATAAGGAAAGCCTACTTCTTTAGAAGCTGATGAGATAGCGCAACAAAACTGATTCTATCAAATAGCACGTTGAGTGGAATAAGCGGTCTATAGGAGGCTCAACCGAAGGAAAAAGATCCTGAAGGTGATTTCTCACCATAGGCTTTAGAAGTTCACCAAAGGGAGCCCTCCATCCAATATCCAATGCTGATCAGAGGCCAACTCGTTAGGCATACAATTTCAGCATGCTTTCTTCCTCTCATTCCGGGACTTTTTGTGAATGTGTTTCACCATTATGGGAAATGGGATCATTCCAGCACGGCTGGATCAAGCTAGAGTCTGGAAGTGAAAGATGATAAGCAGTCAGTCAAAACGAAAAGAACACAATTGATGGCTGTTCTCCTTGATCACTTTAAGCCGCTCATGGCCACAGGTCGTGCTGCTGACCTAGTTATAGCAACATCAATGAAAGAAATCTCCCTTTTGTCTTTGAGAAGTTCCCCCAAAGGCCCTTGGGAGAGGTGGAATTAGCTAAGGTTCTATTCTATGAAAATGATATGTGAATAAACTCTCAGAATTTTTTTCATTTTCGGCAATAAAGAAACAATCAACTTATTTCTATCTATTGGAAAAACCAAAAGTTTCCATAGAAATTATTTTTCTTTTTCATTTGGTGATCAGATTCCGTTTGATTTTATATATAAAAGAATATGGCCCTCTTTTGGGGATTCAGAGGCAGAAAATCCTGTCCCTTATGCGGAATATTATTTTTCTTTCGTCACTTTTTCTTTTTTCCAACACTTTTGGCATCTTCGCACTTTTTTTTTCACGTCGATTTTGGACCTGAAGTATTTGAGTTGGAAGTGAAAAGTAATTTTCTGCTTTAAATAGACAGTTGGCTGCACGGAAGGCGCCTCCGCTCTCATCCACCAAGTCTTGTTCAGGTACTGCCAAGGTAGGTAGTTCCTCTATTCAGCCTATCACATTTTACTTAATAGGATTAACGATGGCTCATCACATACCTATATGGGAGCTCATGAATTGGAAATATATAAGCAGTTAGAATCTGAGAACCATCCTCAGTTTAGATTGTAGGCTACACGGTGACGAAGAATTAAAGGATCACTATATTTGGGTGAAAATGAAAATTTTGTTGGGGGATTCCATAAATTGAGCTCTCTTTATAGTGTGCCCTTTGACTTTGAAAGTGAAATTTGATGTAAAAAGATATCATGGAGCGAGAACCTTTCAAGATCAATTGTTTGAGCAAAACTTCTCCTTACCTATCCTCAGGCATGATTGGAAGAGATGCCCCACCCCATCCCTGTCTGCTTAGTGGGCCTACTCTGCCTTACACCATCCTAGACTTGAACCAGAGCCTCACCCGTGAAGTAAATCATATTATCGATGATCCAAACAATTGGGAGAGAATCAATAGATTCTGAGGGGTTGAGGGTCAGATCAATGATTTCTTTGAGTCTATTAATGGAGTACGAGAGAGGTCTCAATCATAAGTTCTCTTGACAAAAGAAGATGTAGAAGGATTCGATTCTGAATACGGGCTAGCAAGTTAGCCAGGCAAGCAGTTCTCTCTTGTTCCTTCCTCATTAGGAGATGTTCCATTCTTCCCATGGGTATGGGCATGTCTTTGTCAAACAAAAATAGGAACAACACTTCTTCGCCATCAAGGGGAAAACAGCTTTGAAAAGTCTGCCTTATGGGGCTATGTAATGCATCCCATCTCCTTCGCACTCCTAGTTCATGGTGTTGTCATGCCATCCACGAACATTCATGAAGAAGATGCTCGATTGTCATTTCTACAAAAATATTAAGTATTCATATGTTTTGGAATAGTTCAAAGTCTCAAAAAAAATATAAGAAACAAAGATGAAAATGTGAAGAAAGAAAAAAAAGATTTTGATATTTATTCAAGAAGAATACCCATGTGATAATATATAAAGATACTGAGGAGAAGTCGCCTATTACACAGCTCAGAAACTCTGTCTATGGTGGGTGGGGATACCTATTCTTCGTCAGCGGTCGGTGAGCACGGGGGGCCTGGGTTTGCTGCATGGACTTCCAATGCATTTCCAAATGGAACCCAGCTCAGCTACGTCGAGCATGCAGGATGTGAGTCGACAGCAATGCCATCGTGTATGAGCTTTACGGTTGATCAGCTGGAGTTTGCTAGTTTCGTGCCTGCTTCAATCAAATCAATCTTCTTTCTTTCCTTTTGTGAGAATGGAAACTTCATCACAAGTTTCCTGTTCCACTTTCTGTTTTTATAGAACTATTTTCTTTTGTGTCAGTTTTAATTTGAGCTCCACTCGAGTCCAAGAATCCTTATATGCCTTGTTTTCGTTTTCTTTCGGGGCCTTCCCCGAAGTTTCTTCAAACCAAAAAGATGAAGAACTGGTTTTTTTTTATGTGGAAACCCATTTATTTGATTAAATTATGCAAAAAGGAAAAAGATTGTGACCGCTCTCGCAGTTCTCCTTTCCCAGTGTGATTTCTATGTTATGTATGGCCGTGCAAACAAAACCCAAGGTGTAAGTGCCAGCGGCGCATTAAGCATCACCTACATTTGATTTTCCTACATAGAGTGGGATACGACTAGATGTAAATATGGAGCGAGCATTGTTAGTACATCTATGTCTGGAAACTCAGGATCACTTGGACTCTTACTGCTTTCATGAGTGCCTCTTTTCACTGCTTCATTTTCATGGTCACTACTAACCAGGTTGCTCAATATTTCGTGCTCTTGCTATAGTTAAACATACTTCTTCTTTGCAGAGCTTAATCCATGGTTTTCTTTTAGAATATCCTTGCATTAAAAAGACTCTTCTACAAAAAATCTAAAAAAGACTCTTCTTCATAGCATTACATTACTTTGTCTTGCATTGAACAAAGGAATTAGAATTCCGAAGCATATATCCTTTGAAATATATAGAATGCAGTAGCTTACCTTCTCCATGTACGCACAATGGTTGAAGATGTTGTCTATTAATAGTTTGTTAACATTACCCAACACAGCAAGTGCAACAGCAACAGCCACCTCTAAAGGCTTGAATTCTATAAGACAATTTTCTACATTGATGTTTACATAAAAGGATTACAAGAGCTCACTTTTGATTTCCAAATGATTCCATAACAACAGAATAAAGCAAACCAACCTGTACATGTATTTAAAATGAGCTCAACACAATGGTTGATTTCAGATTGTTTTGGGGGACTATCATTACTAAAATTATGGACAAAGTAGTCCATAAAGAAGAAAGGTGTCACATAATGCATTCTCCATTCAAGTGTGCTCAGTACCAAAAGCTCCATCCTTTGAATAGTCTTTACCTCAAATACATAATTGGCATTGCCGATCTACATAATGCACCGAGTCCAATGTAGCAATTAGGAGAAAAAATAGCATTCAAGAAGAAGGTTTTCCTGTAGATCAAGAGATAAGGGGACTTCAGTTTCCTCCATCTTGGCAGCCAAAGGTAGGTAGGCAATGGCTAGCAATTGGGTCATCCAAGCCTTCCCGTTCTAGACAAACAAAATGAAATCGCTTTATTATTAAGGATTGAAAGAAGATAAATACTAGTTGCATTGAGACATTTGTGCAAGTATTTGGCATATAGATCCCAACAAACTCATATGGCATGGTTCTTACTGAGAGCTCATATGTGGAAAGGAAGCAATCCAGATAATTTATAGATAAGTAGGCACTCAGAGGCCCAAAGTTGTAATCCTGAACCTACAAATGTGCTTACCAAATCCATTCAATCAACCACAAAGGAGCCAAGAAAGGTGTTGAGAAGGGTAAAAGAAATTAGATAAAGAGAAATGTAGTTACATCTTTTATAAGAAGCAGATTGATGCCAACTGAAAGGTAAATCATGTGCAGAATATGCTAAAAAATACTAAAATAGAGGAACTGTAACCGTCAAAGAAGACAAAAATAATCGAAAAAGGGGGATAACAAAAAGAAGAATCCACCTTCATAATTCAATCGACGACATTCTATTTTACGGATATGTCCAAAGACACTCTCATCAACCGTTGTGCATATTCCTTTGCCGGAGTATGCTCAGATTCTTTCTTTAGCAATGCAAACAGGCATTCTTGGGAGTGCGAATAGCAAAGAAAGAAGGAATCCTAGAAAAGGAAGTCTTTTGCTCGCATATTTTCCAAGCCCACTCCATTGAGCATTTCGATTGATGCCCAACTCCTTTTCCTAGTAAAAAACAAGGTTGCTACTGTTATCCTCGGCACATAAAAGAATGGAAGATGCATAGTCGCAACTAACTCCCATTGTAGCCATATCAAAGATACAACAGGCGTTACTTTCCTTATGGATGGAGATGTGCTCTCTTCTCCTTCCATCGTGGAGACTTCCCCTCTCATAGATGAGCCCAGAGGTAGAGCTTCCCCATTGTGTGTAGGCTCTATGGAGAAAAGGTAGTGGGAAAGAGAAGAGGGGAGAATAGTGATGGATAAGATAAAGACTGCTACATATATGGAAGAAGAGTTGCTGAAGTGATGGACAAGATAATGATTGCTGCATATGGAAGAAGAAGAGTTGCTGAAGTGATCGATGCTGAAGCTTTTGGGTAACTGAGGAGGGTGGAAAAGGAGGTGTCTTTTGTTAGAGGGATATTTAGTTAAGCCTTACAGAAAATGATGAGTTTATTATTTGATTATGGAAATATAATCACGTGAATCATGTAGATTTTAAATAAACTTTATAGTTTTAATATAAAATTCATTAGTATCTAAAATTGGATTATTGTTTGGATAATTGTGTCACATGAGATTTAATTTAATTAGTCCTTAATAACAAAGAAATTATCATATATATAATTGTTAGTGTTTATGTCTAACAGTTTTATTTTATCCTAAAATCTTTAAATTTATTTTTATGTGACTATGTACAACTTTTGACCATTAACCTTTGATCCAAACAAACATAAAATTTTGTTGGGATTAAATATCGGTTGGTTTAAAACTATTACCTTACAATATCATATAATATTATTTAATAATATAAATTATTTTTTAAATTTACTCGAAATTATAAACTCACACGTAAAACATAGTAGATGTTACATAAATTTGAATTTATCTAGATGTGAATTATAAAGAAGTCAAAAGGTATAATAAAACGTAATTTGGGTGACTTTAAGTTCAAAAAAAATATAAATAACTTATTTATTAACTATACGATTATTTTGAATGTTTGTTAAAATTTTCTTTTTTCTGCTAGAATTATACAGTGCTTTGTTTTTTATCTTGTTAAAATCAGATAAAAGAAAAATAAATAAAAAAAGACGACCGTTTAACAGATTGTTAGACAACATTATCGTTGAACGATGTGTAAAACGAAAAAGAAGATTTTGTCACCATCGTTTGATTAAAGAAATTGATCAAATTAACAAAAAAAATAATTGAAATGTTAAACTAATCCCAAAAATAAACTTCATAGCCAACTCTACTATTAAAGTTTTTCTGGGGAAAATAAGTAGAAGCCTTGTTATGATGCCAACTTTAGCCTTTCCCCATGCATGGTCCTAGTCAACCAATGACTTTTTTTTTTCTGATATTTTAATTTTTTACATGCTTGAAAATAATCTTTGATCCTCATTTGCTTTATCTATTTTAGTTATATATAAGATGTTTTTTTTTTAATAAGGATTTTTGGATAATTTTTCATAAAATGTTTGGTACACTTTTTAAATTTTTCTTATTGATATTGTTTAAATAGAAAGGTATTGAACTGTAAACATAAATTGGGGAATATAACCCACAAGTTAGATGTTACTTTTTTATGCTTTAGTTTAGCCAAAAAAAATTATTGTTCAAGAAGATTGCAGGAAAAAATATTTTTGTTTTTTTTATAGTGACATTCTTTTTTAATAACATAAATTATGAAGAATTAAAATCTTGGGCTAGTCTTAACCCATAACTAAACTTATAAATTAATATAGTATATTAGCCCTATCTTGATCCAAAATTATAATAAAATAGGATTTTTTTGCAATTTTATTTACTCTAACTAAATTTTGATTATATCAATTTCTTGTTGTATTACAAACAAACTCCTCATTTGTATGACTTAAATTCAAACAAAAGGTTGTCAAACATATTAATAATATAGATACATTTATAAAATAAACAAGACTTTGGTGCCATAAAATATAATTATGATCTCGTCTATAAGGATAACATGTGTAAGCTCAAGTTAAGCAAAAGAATATAGCTCTTTTTAGGGATAGATAGCTCATAAGTTTTAATATATCATTAGCAAAAAAAGAAAGAGAATCTTCAATAATATTTTTGTGAATATAAGAAGGTGAAAGATAAGGCTCAAAATTACGTTCATTGTCTTGCATTTGATCAATAAGTGTACGTAATATGAGAATATATAATAGCTATAGAAGTTTTGGGGTGAGCTTAGAAGATAAAAAAATAATGGTCTTAACATTAGTATAGATAATAAGATTTTTTTGGTGGGAATTAGCTTGGATTATTGAAAGTGGTGACAATGATAATAGCCTTAGGGTATAAGGATGATGTAAAGTGATGACAAGGCTAGGTTTGAGAAAAACAATAGAAGGAGAACTAAGTTAGGTTTGAAGAGGTTAAGAAAAAAAATATACATGATATTTCTGTAAAAAATAAGAAGTGCAAAATTATAGTTAAAAAGCTAATATTGATACCTTGAATAATATATTTATCTTTATTTATGAAGAACATAAATATAATACATGTTTACAATTAGAATAAACTCTAACAAATTAATGATAAAAAAAATTTATATTAAACATCACTGAATGTAATATACACAAATGTATTATTGGAAAGTTAGATAATAGATACACACAATTTGTTAGAAAATCATGTTAATCATATTATATCACTAATAATAAACCATCATATGCAAAACTATGATTTTAAATAGTTTATATCACAAACACGTTAATGCAATGTATGGATAATGATGTATAAGTAGCTAAGCTCATACAATTTTTGTCTCATAAAGCTTCGTTTCTTTATCTTGATTAGTATTTAAGAAAAAAAATAACTCAAAGGTAAATTAAAACCTCATGGAATCATTATTGCTAGGGTTATATAAGTATCAGGCAATAGATACAAAATAAGCACGTAGTATATGAACAATCAAAATACTACAATACAAATTAATATAATGTTAACAAAAGTTTCACATGCAATATTGCACGAAGGAATGTCTCTAAACTTTTGAACATATAATGGTTATGCTATAGAAGGCAAAAAAATATTAATGTAAGTGTACTCCAAAAAGTTCTAAATCTCTAAAATAGATGTATGTAGATTAAGATCATTAAACCCCAATAATCAACCCTTCAGATCAACAAGTAAAATGTCCTCCAAACCAATGTGTGTAAAGCAAAATTACCTCCAAACTCTTTCAAAACACTCTCAAATAAGTATTATAGCATTCCTACAACAACAATAAGAATCTCCAATTGATACAATGTAAGAACAAAGGCAAACAAGTAACAAATGTAATGGACAAAAAAGCACGATAATCAAGTCAACAGTGATTGCAATTTGGAAAACACAAAGCAAGCAAACCTATGATATAAATCTACTATGAAAATGGTTAATAGCATTCTTCCCTCATGGTCAATCATGTTCTTATCCATCATGATTGCTCTCACTTTGCAAAGTCTAAGAGAAGAATTGTTGCATGGCTTTACGTCCCCATTATTGTGAGGAAGACAATGCACAATGAAAGAGAGAGTAAGGAAAATGACATGAGCAAGATGCAACCCATAACATAAATGCATATGGTGTTAGGGATTAAAGGAGTTTTTAGTCGGTTAATGTCAAATGATTAGTTTAAAATTGCATTAAGGTTTCAGTGCTCTTGATAATGAATTCTTCAAATAGTTTTTATTTGATAATGATTTTTACAAATAAAGACGGCCTTTTGAAAATATTTTTTTAAAAAAGTTTTTTTTTGTAAAATGAATTTTATGTGACAATAAAAATGAATTATAAAAAGTTAATTGGTAAATTTTTTATATTTTGAGGCTAAAAAGGATAAAGTACCTTCAAGAAATAATTGTCAAAAACAAAACTAATCTTTTAAGAGTTTTCATTTCAATAAAGAAGTAGCAATATGGACTTGTTTGATAATATTTTGCTAAAAAATGAATGAAAATTAAATTGTTTTATAGAATTTACTAAAGTTCTTAGATTTTGACAATCGTAGAGCAATAATATAGTTGGATCATTGTTCACGAAAAGAAAAACAAGAAACCCAAATTATGGGCATATATTGGGGAAAGGATATGCAAATTGAAGACATATTTTGTAAGAGGAAGATGCAAATCATACGGATGACTATCTCTAAATATAGTTATTTTATAGAAATTGTTTGAATAAGATTGTTGAGTGTTAACTTGATCCATTCCCTTATCTTTCTTATTTTATCTAACCCCTTTAAACCCTCTCTTTCACAAATCAAACCACTTAAGTTAGTAAAGTTTTTGTCTTAAGCCAAGATGTCTTCTTCGGTAAGCTTTCTTCGAGTGGGTTCTCTTCTTTGCCAATTTTTTTAATTTCTTTTTCCTTGTTATGTGATCTCAAGCTTACTCGGTGGGTGAATGTTGGACAACGTCAAGACAAATATTTAGTTGATTTTATGTTCTTAATTTTACATATAATAGTCATAGATATAACCTAACTATCAAATATTTTCATTTGATGTTGGTTTAGAAAATTCAAGTCAAATTTATTTCTAATCTTAATTTCACAAAATAATAAAGAAAAAAAAGACAATCATGAAGCCATTGGAGGATACAAATTTTGTCGTATTATGATATTTATATTTATATTTAATCTCCATGAACTAGATGACTTCAAAGAATATAGTTTATATTAAGATTAAAAAAATATTATTTAATTTGAGATTTAACTTAGTCTAAATTTTTTTATTAAATTATAGTATTTTATTATTGACAATAATTTAATCATGTGTAGTGTAGTTGGTATTGCAAACAATGCTCCATAATTTTTGATGATCTTAGGAATTGAATTGAAATCTTTAAATTCAATAATCATATTTTTCTATCGAAGTTAACCAACTAAATCTTCCTTGCAATCATACTCTTTTAGCACATGCAATAAAAATTTGGTTGGTTCTCTCTTCTTGAGTATTTACCCACACACTTTAACAAACTGTTCTCATCCAAAAAGCCAATGGATCAAAGAAGCACGATGCAAACTTATGTGGGGACAAAACTTTGACTATTATATATTTTATATATGACTTTAGTAGAAAACATCCAATGAATTCAATGATTCTATTGATAAGATCTTTTTGTGAAGTTAATCTCATCATAGATAATCCAAACAAAATGAGAGTAACAAACAACCATTTTAGAACCATGTTCCATAAAATGTCAATATAAATATTAGCTGTGTTCCTACTTTCTAATTTTTATGTAAAATTTTCATCACCCTTCTTATGAAGTTTCATTTTTTTAAAGATCAAACCACATGCAATATCTATTATATTTAAAATAATACTCATAATACAGAAAATGTTTTATAAAATTACAAAACATATTTAGAATTAGTACTATATTATACATAAAACATAGCATCAATGGACTCCTGTTGGCTTCTACATTATTAACTACTATTGCTCTCATCAAGAATCCATCAGAACCAGCTCTACAATCTCTTGGCCACCTTGTAGAGGCTTTTAAGAACAACTGCTCTACCAAATCCATACATAGCCAATATTTCTTTGGCTGTAATTTGAAACCCTTAAACACCTTTCAAGATCTTGTCACTACTACACAGCAGCTTACGACGTAGATCAAGGTGCCCTCCTCCCCTGGGGTACCATGGTAAAGGGGGATAAACAAAAAAATTATATCCTTTTTAACAACAATTCTATATGAAGATTGAACTAATTAAGCATCGTGCACCAGCTCATCTTTCTTATGATTAGCTATCTGCCATCGAAAACATCATCTTCATAACCAGTTTCGCCATTCTGATCCCTGATATGCAACTGTTTAATCCTCTGAAAAATATCTTCCAGTGATTCCTTGCATCAATATACGCAGCAAAAAAAATCAATGAAATGCTTAAAAAAGTTGCTCGAGACCAATGCATACTTAAAACCTATCTCTCTCAAATACTACGTACGAATTATTCAACAACTTCTTCAAGTCGATTCAAACAAAATTATCCCTAAAGAAAAATGACTAACCAGTAAAGGGAAAGATTATATTCCATCACACCCCCAAAACCTAAATCGAGAAACTGTATCACACAATGTATCTCTAGATAGAAAGATGCACTAATCTGGGATGAAGCAAAACAACAAGGGAAGGCTTCAATGACAAAAATGATTAGAAATGCCATTTTGGGGGAGATTACCAGTTTGCCCAGTCGTGTAAAACAATCGAAGCATGATCACCCTTGGATGTCAACAAAGAAATTTGAGAAGGATCTGTGGAGAACTGCCTCTCGAATTCACTGAAGGATCTGATGTTGGTGACAACCCGGACTGCTGTCCGGAGTGAACTTGGACTTCGCAAGTTTCCCTTTACACCAACCAGATTCCATGCCTTACAGTTGTTGTCGGTCGGAACTCGCCAGAGGGATAGTCACATGGAAATAGAAGCCTTCCATTCGAAGCAGTGGAGAGAGAGGAGGTTTAGCGATTGTTGTTGGAGAAATAAAGGCAGAGCGGCACGTGTTAGGGTTCCTAATTTCCAAATTGTTTAGCCGTCGGAAGTCCCGCCCAAAATTTGAATCCAAAATCGTATCGTGGTTTGTGGGATAGACATAATTTATTTGCATAAAAAAGACATATTTTTTGATTCAAAATAAAAAAATAAAAAAAGAATATCTTAGTAACTCATAAATGGTGTTGAAAAAGTTTAAGAATAAAATATTGATTGTAGGATAACCACACATTTTCTAAGAAAATATATCCTTTACTCATAAAATTTCTTGAATCATTGAATTCATTATTTTATATTTTATAATTTATTTTGATATATTAAATTTATGTTTAACTATAAAGATTAGAGTTCATATGATAGTTATATGTTTCTTCACAAATCTCCAATAAATTCTAAGAGTATGAATACCGTGTTGTTACAAAATTTAAAATCAATATTAGTTGTGAGAATTAATGTGAGAAAACATATAAAATTTTTTTCATGATTAATGATAAAGATTATTCATCAATGCATACTATAATAACACTATAATAATTAATATATTTTTATTAAGATTGTTCTTCTAAAAGATATGATAGGTCAAAGAAATAAATATATGACTTAGGTTGTCATAAAATGTATAATTTGTAAAATCAATTATTTTAAATAACTACTACCACTCAAATAATGGGAAACTTTTGTTGTTGTGCCTCATATTAAAAGGAAGGTGAATAAATATTTTATGCAAATAATTAATTATATTTTATCAATCCTACTAATTAAAAAGTATATAATAAAAGCCATGTTACTTGATAGTTTTGTCTAATCTTTTTTTATGCTATGGAGAAGAATGAAAGTTGGTTCTTGTCCTAGATTGTAAAGCTCCTAATCACTTGATCTGAAAGAAATTGTTAGGTTTCATTACAAAAATTTATATTATGAATCATTCAATTTCGTTAGCATTTATAATAATGGATCATCTTTTGAAGAAGAGGTTCCATGGGAAACGAAAGAGCACCAAAGCCTTCAATATAATATCACACTTGATGAGGGAGATGAGTGAATTGAAAAAGCAATATTATTATTTTTATTAACAAGTCTCTAAGAATTTAGAAATGAATTGTCCCATATTAATTATTAAAAAAATATCTTTATATATATATATATATATATATATATATATATATATATATATATATATATATATATATATATATATATATATATATATCTAATATATATATATATAATAGATACTGTGATATTAAAATATCAAGACATTTTTGAAAAAAAACCCACTTAACTCTAATGAAATTTTTTTAGTTTGATATTCTATGATATGATATTGATTATTAGTTATTATTTTTACATGATATCGGTATTTGGTATTTTTACCTTTTAAGACTGATGATATCTCCTTTAGCTTTTATTATTAAGTTTTACTAATAAAATATGTGATAACTGATTTAACTTATTTTAGTTTCTATTTTTTAGATTTAATAAATCCACACAATATCTATTGTAAACAAACAAGTACTTATGGAATATCTTTTTATCATTAAATTATATAATGATAATTGGCTTTTTGTGAAAAATAATAGTATTTTTTAAAATGAAATTTTGCTTTTGTTTTTTTCAAAGTGTGGGGTTAAAATTATTCTGCATAGGTATTGTTCACTAGATATATTTATTTTAGTGTGGGGTTAAAAATACTCATGAATTCTTTTTAATGATGATAATCTCATTTTATATTATTCATTAGATATAGTTTTAATCTGAAAGTTCATTTATTCTTGATTCTATGGCACATTTATTTTAGTTTAAATTAAATTATTTAGTTATTACTTGATAAATTTTTAAAAAAAATCATAATATTTATTTAGAATATTTTTTGAGAAATGTAATCAAGATGTTACATTGTCATTTTTAAATGCATCTATGGCACCTGATCAATATCAATAAGAATGCAAATCTTAATTTGAATAACATTTAAATGTTTTTAAATAGTATTCAAATTAAATAATTAAATTATTTTAGAATGTAAATGCATTTAAATTAGCACTTTCTTGTACTCCACCTCTATTCAAAATATTCACAGGTAAAACTGCTTTATTTAAATACATTAACTTTCTTATACGGCATATCCATAATAATTTATCTTCCACCAATGATAATAACCACATAAAATGCAACATTTTGGTGTTACGCAGTTTTGATGAATAAATCAAGAATTTTTTCATGAATTCCATTTATAAGTAGAACACAATGACCTGAATGAAGCATGACATTATTACTGGATTTTACCTTCCTGATGGCCATTAACACACATAAGGAAAACAAACTCTTTGTGGAAAAAGCCAAGAACTTGACCACCAACATTTTGCCTCATAGCTTCCTCGTGGTCCAATATTCCATTAGGAGTGTTGATGACAACATAATCCCACTACATAAAGGAAGGCAAATGATGAATTGCATGTACAGATAATATTATTTGTATGGTGTTGCGTTTGCATAAGTCAAGTGTATTGATTAACCCACAAGAGGAAGAGAAAAAATAATCTCAACTTTCAAAATAGGTAACAAACGGCTCTTAGATTAAGTACATAACATTAATTCAATTTAAACATTCATTCACAAAGCCTAGAGAAGCACCAAACAAGGTAATTATATACAACAAATGTTAATCCAATCTATGAAGATCACTAGTTCAGTACGATCCCACTATTTTTGTCTTCTATTTATAATAACAAAAATCTAATAACTATTATCCAAACAAAAAAATACATAGTTTATGCCAAACAGATTTAAATAATCTATTATGTATATCTATAACAATTGAAATGCATTGTTGAAAAGTGTTGTCAAAATATGATGTTTAAATGTGACAACATTTGATAAATAATAAGGATAAAGCATTCTTAGAAAGAAACAACCATAAATGAAAATAAATTTATCATTTAATTTTAAAATACAAATAAAATATGAGCATAATAATTATACAGTGAAGGCAAAAAAAGAAAATTTTATAATTTTTTAAGATGTGCAGGGCCATTACCTACAATGGCACAAAACCCCTGAAACGTAGCTAATTCCTAGTGTTTGTGAACATTTTTTGTATCAAGTATATGCATTCACTAGCATGAAAGATAAGTAAAAGCAATTTTCCTACATTTTCATATACTTCATAAATAAAAAATACAAAATAACAATTAAAAATACAATCATACATACACTTGTACAACCTCAATAATAAACTACCTTATCACATAAAAAAATAATTAATTAGCTTTAATACTAAGAATAGTCAGTAACCCCACCAAATGATTTCTACTATACAAAACATTTTGATACTATTTCACGCTATGCCCTTTACACATCTTCATTAAGATTGTAGCACCTTAAGTCCTTTTCAATACCTTATATTTTTTGTTTTTTTCCTCTCCTCTATCAAAATATAGAGTTTCTATAATTGGTCACTTCCTATTCAAGTATTATGTGATTACATTTAACTTTTCTAAACCATCTAAACAAATTGTCATCTTAAACTTATCCTCTATTACACCTTTGTATTTGTTGAGTCAAGCATAAATATTTATAAATATCTCATATGGCTTACTTTGAGTGTGTTAATATTCAATTAAGTCAAGCCATGAACTTTAAATGTCAAAAATAGTGATCTTCAAAACTCTTGGAGTCATGGCAAGTTTCAAGGAAATTAAAGACATGCACTAAAATTTTTTATACTTGAATTTCTCTTTATTTTTCTTGAATTTGAAGTCCAAATTCTGAGATGATGTGGCACACTAGTATTTTTAATATTTGAAAATGTTATAACTTTAATAATTTTTGAATTTTGATTTTTGCGCCAAGTATTATTGATGAAAACTATAAACATTGGTATTTGATTTTAAAAAATTATTTAGAAATTATTTTCATGAATTTCTTGTCATTTTCACCTAGAGCACTTATAACACTATCATAATATAAAATTATTTTGATAAACTTATGTTCAAAATTTTGGCACAAAAATTCTAATAATGCACTTTAAAATCACTTTAATCTCAGTATTTTTCACTCTAGCATTTGGGCGGGTCAACCCGACTCGACTGCTGGTCCATCCAAGCTTTAGGGATTTAAAAAAATAAAATAGAAATAATTCGATAGACCAAAAAGGGACCAGCGTAGCACGAAGGCGAAGGAAGAAGGCCGCAAGGAAAACTAAACAAAATAGAGCGAAATCAGCCCGTAGGGAAATCTGAACAGAATAGTGCAAAATTAAGTCAACCAGGACCAAGGGAACAAATCTTGGTCGAGGAAGGGGGAGCCAACCCCAAATGGCTCAGAAGACATGCGAATCGGAATCCGTATAGAAAGCAATGACAACATAATTTGGGCAATATGGGATTAAATTCCCATTCGATTGTCAAAAATTGTGGAAGGCAGGTGCGATCTGACGACTTAGGTTAAGCCAGGTAAAATACTGCAAGTAAATAGTAAAATGATAAGCAAGAGCTTTGAACCTAAGGCAGAATTGCGAGACGATGTGGAACATGGAAGCACTGCAGTAAGTTTCTAAACCAAGTAAGTTATGGATACATTATTCTAATACATGCAGGACAACTTATGCACGATCCAATGGCTTAGATCAAGGTTGCCTAGATCCACTCTCCAGGATTGATATCGAATGGTAAAATCATATAAAAAAAACAACCATTTTAGGATTCAAATCGAACGGTGATTACTATGTGTCATTACCCAAACATTTAGTTCATTTAGAGTCATTGGGAGTGAATTTAGAGCTCAAATTTAAGCTCCATAAATAGGAAAGGATGAAGAACTCCAAGATGTTACCATTGCTAAGTTCTCAAAGTTTTGAAATCATAATTTCGAGCTATTTCAAGTGTATACGGTGCTTCCAAAGTCACAAAGTGAAAGCTGTAAGAAGGAACAAAAAATTAGAGATTTTTGCTTCAATTATTTTTCAATCTCTATTCCTCCCTCTTTTCGGTATTGTGTGTGCCTCATATTTTCCTTAAAATTTTCTTAGGTTTTGCGAATTTTTTGTATTTCCTGTTTTGGGGTAAGGGCTTCCCGACAATTGTGCAAAAACCCAGGGTTTGAGTTAAGCCCAAAAAAACTCAAGTAGGTTCGGGATTAGTCATAGATAAAATCCCAAGTAGGTTTGGGGTGAACCGTTTGAAAAACCTCGCTTATAATTTGATAATTTTAGTGGTTTTTCCCCAACAACGGTTGGGGGTCAATTTATGCTTGATTTTGAGTCGAACCACCTTAAAAATCTTTTGTGTAGTCTTTTTCTTATTCTTGCTTAAAAGATTTAAGTTTTAATTGAAATCGAAAATCGAAAAAAAATTTCATTTACCACAATTCACCCCCCTATCTTAAGCACAAAGAACTTCAGTGCTATTTAAGTTTCTCAGGAATTCTCTTATTGAAGGTTCATGCAAGCATAGCCCATGTTGACCCTTTGGCCATATATCCATTCTCTTGCACTGCATTTTTGGCTTAGAGTATGATGCCAAGCTTGCAAATCTCCATTTTGCTTAGGATTGGGGCAAGCATGTTGGTGCAAGTTGCTATTGCTTAGAGGATTCTTAATATGAGTTTTTTTAAATAACATAGAATATAAAGATTCAACTAAGCCTAAACTCACATTAAATAATACTAAAGTTCTTTGTGCTTAAGATAATCCCACAAGAGGGGGGGGGGGGTGAATTGTGGTAAATAAAATGTCATATTTGTAATCCTAACAAAATAAAATTTATCTCATCCGTCATGCTCATTTCAAATTCCTTAGTCATAAGATCTTCAAATTCTCCACATATTTCTTCTTTTGTACTACCAAAACATAAATTTGAATAATTAGCAAATCATCTCTTAACGATCAAATCCTTTGAATGTAAGGTTATGAATTTCCATCCTCTAGGTAAATTTCTTTCTTTTCTTTTTTTATTTCTATATTTTCTAATTTTCTTTCATTCTTATTCAAATCTAAGTTCTTTACTAATTTTATTTCATCTTCTAAATGCTTCTCACTAATTAGTTGGATGGACTGATCAAACACAACATATATTGTTTCCTCTACCCTATGAAATTGTAGATTAAAGACTCTCTATGGTTTTTAATAGAGGAATACCCAAATGTGGATTTTGATTTTTTTTTATTTGAACTACATAAGGTGTAAAATCTAAATTAGAAGCATACCACTTGAAGTTTTCTAAATATCTTAGACCTATCCTAGAATGTCTCCAAATATTTTAGAGCCCTTTTCTTCTAGTCGTCTAAGTTCTACTCTTAGGAACCCAAGTAAACATGGGTTGAGCCCTAAATGGAGCTTGCATGTTCTCATTCTTAACAATCAATCTAAATTTTTTTTTGTGCATACAAATTTCTTCAAAAAAAGAAATCTTTCGTAGTATGTCCAAGTTTAGAACAATAAAAACAAACAATATTTGATGGCCTAGGTATTCTTATGTATTAAGGTTTCTCAAAATTGAAGACATGTGAAGAACAATAAGCATATGAAGTATAAGAAGTATGTGAAGTTTTTCTTACTCTAGCATGCTTAAAAATTTATATTTTTTCTTTCAAAAGTAAAATATCATGCTTTAAAGAAGTATTCTTGTTACACCCCATTTTTTCCTAGGCTGATTTTTGGCATACATTTTTTTTTTTTTTTTTTACATATAGACAGCTCAGATCGTCCCATACCAACCTGAGTAGCCTACGAAAAACATAGGATATAACACATCATTACACACCTACTTTCCTTAACAATGTGGATCCCATCTCCCGGGTACACCGTCAAATCAGGTTCATGACTCCTGAATTAACAGATGGACTCGCGCAATGTTACTCCTGCTAGACCCAATACTCCTAACCCATACCGATAGGAGAACCGATCTAATAGAAGTCTGAACCCCCACGGTTAAGTTCCATAGTCATGTAATGACCTCACCATCAAAAATAAAATACATAACATCCTCAGATAAAATATGGCACTCCACACACTATACCACCAAGACAATAAAGTAAAACAGTAAATGGAAACTACATCACATCACAAGAATAAGATTCAAGTCCAACAAATACAATATCATCCAACTAGATACATAAGTCAGAATCACCCTCACATAATACAAGACATAAAAATAACAGTCTCACTGAATACATCCAACAGCAACAATCAACTAACCAGAATGTCTCGGATAATCACAGATCAGATCTCCTCCACTAGCCTACTGATCACGATCCACCTAAAGCTGGGTGGCGTCAAGTCTGCCGAGCCACTGGAAAAATATAGATAAAAAGGAATGGGCTACGCCCAGTAGGAAAGACAGCTAGTAAAAACTCACATGCAAGAGAAGGATAATAGCAAAAGTATAGGAATACAGCATAACAATGTAGGGTGGAAAGGCACTCTCAGTTCCAGACTCCGACCAACCACAGTCACCCCAGTCACAACAGAGTAGCTCTCCTCTGTTGCTTCCAGGTAGCATGCCAGCGGGACACGCCCATCTCTGCGCACGCATGGCGCCTAGCACCCGACACCGCAGCGTCTCTCGTCATTCAATCTTCTGGAGACTATAGACAAACCCGTCACATAGATCTCTAGCCAACGTGAGACACCCTGGCTAGCCACGGCGAGTCACGCCTGCCGCTGCCACTCTCAGGCGCGCAGGCCTACACTCGTGGACCAGAAGAGGTCGACTCAGCCACCGTCCCAAGAAGTCCTCTCCCAACAATTTCCATAGAAGCCACGCCCCTACAGTCATTGCCAAGCTTTAACTCCAAGATTCGGCAACATGTGTCCAGATACAACAAGGCGCATATCAGTCCACATGTATACTGTGGAAGTTAAGTCTGAACCGCACAGTTACCTACCACAACTACCCTAAAACATCATATAGGGTCTATAGTAGTCCGGTCCAGTATGCCAATCCATGAAATATGCCAACACTGAGTAAACTGACTCAATCCATGCCGTTGCCATCAAAGCAACACAACTGTCCATTGCTGACTGTTCTGGTAGCATCCATGTACCATACTTCTGTCTGACTGTTTCCAGCTGTACTGTCATCACTGATAACATTTTCCCCAATTCAGGTAATTTTTCTTTACCTACGGATCTCCAGAATTTTTAACATTTCTCATTTCCAAATTTTCTGATTTTTTTTTTTTCTTGAATTTTTTCCAAAATATAAATAATCCCTAAAACTCAATTATCGAATTTTTCCTAAATTTGAAATATCAAATTTTGCATTTTATCCTTTTTCCGAAATTCGGAATAATTACCGAATTTGAAATTTCGCAATTTCTATTATACGCGCCGCACTTCCGTGAACCCGGTTCTCGCCGCCGGTTCGGTCTTCGCGCTGAGCCGAGAACTGCTTCTCACTGAACCGCGCCGAATCCCCTGAACCGGATCTCGCCACCGGTTCGGCCTTCGCGCTGAACCAAACCCCCGCCGGTCGAAGTTATTAATCCGAATTCGGCCGACGCTTAATATATAATCTTAATAATTAATATAAATATTCTCTTAATAATCCACTAATCCCTCATTAACCCTTAATTCGTCTCCTTCCTTCGTCCGTCGTCTGCGAAACACTAGCCGCCACAATCGCCGACCATTCCGTCGATTTTCGGCAACTGCGAACAAGGAGAACATGTTCGTACTATCCTAACATTCCAATGATGTCACTAATTCCTAAGATTAAATCAAAATTCCGTCGAAGGAGTTTCATCCGATCCCTTATTGACAATTTATGAAATTAAACGATTCCAGCATTTGAAAACCACCTTAACATGATTAAGCACATAATCAATTTCAACACATGCTTAGTAAAATTCCCGAATTCGATGGTATAATTTTCCGAAACCCTAAAACCTAACATGCTAAAATTATAATACTGCAATGCATTTCCGACTTCAAATTTTCAATCACATGCTCAGATAGGCATTAACAAAATATTCCATGCTTTAATTTTGCTAAATAACTAATTTAATTTCTGAATTTCCTACCTTTTTCTTCTCCGGCGACGGTGGCGACGGTGAAGCTCGCACGCGACCAACCGCTGTTCCTCGCCGCACGAAACCGGTACCAATCGATTCTCCTCGATCACGCGAACCTCCAGGTATAAAAAGCCCCTTGAAAGGCTGCCGGAAAATATCGCCGTCCGCCGCGAATGCCTCGTCTCCGGCCGCCGTTCGAAACCCTAAGGGTCGAAACGGTTCGGGTTAAATACCCCGCTTAAACCGGTAATAACCTGTTAACGACCCATTAAGTACCGGTTGACCTGCCAAAACGCCGTTTAACCTTCGATCAGCCGGTTAACCTCCACCGCTGATCTCGTCCGTCTGATCCGCTTATCCGCGGCTTATCCAAACGCACGCGCAAACGCACTCGGCGAACCGCCCCCGCCTTCGCTGAACCGCTCCGGTCCGGTTCACGCGTGGTAAAAACCAATTTTTTTTCGGTTTTAAAAAAAAATCTAATTAATAGATTTCGAATTTCCAAATTTCCAATTAAACAGGGAGAATTACTTAAAAATTCCTCGGTGCTCCGAAAAATCCCCAGAAAATTTCAAAAATTCTAATAGCCTCCAATTGAGCTCCTGGCTCATCCTACTGTCGATCTGAAATCATCCAAGCCAAAAATTAATTTATTAAAGATTCACATAAAAATTTTTACTGGGTATAACAATCTCCCCACCTTATCAGGAATTTCGCCCTCGAAATTCAGCAAGAAGTTCCGGCCACTTCTCCGCAACCTCCTGCTCTAGCTCCCAGGTTGCCTCCCTTTCGTCATGTCTATTCCACAGAACCTTGACCATAGGAAACGACCTGTTCCTCAGCTGTCTGCTGCTCTCCTCGAGGATGCGAACTGGCAGTTCCACATAAGAAGAATCTGGTGCCACTTGCAAACCAGGAATGTCATCACCGATACAATGAGAAGGATCTGGCACATATCTCTTCAGATTCGAAACATGAAACACATTGTGAATCCCAGTTAGATGCTCAGGAAGTGCCAACCTGTAAGCCACTTCACCAATCCTCTCCAGAATAGGATAGGGTCCAATGTAACGAGGTCGAAGCTTAGAAGACTTGCCAAACCTGAACAGATCTCGCATAGGACTGATCTTCAGGAATACCCTATCTCCCACAGAAAACTCAACAGCTCTGTGCTTAGGATCATAATATTTCGTCTGGCGATCTTGCACAATACGTAATATGTCTTGCAATAACTTGACTTCAGCTGTGGTCTCCTGCACAATCTGAGGTCCCCACACCCTCCTGGAATCACCCTCCTCCCAACAAAGAGGGGATCTGCACCTACGCCCATACAATGCCTCGTAAGGTGCCATACCAATCGACGCCTGGAAGCTGTTATTGTACACAAACTCTACTAAGGGTAACCGTCTGGCCCAATCTGTTGAGTAAGTTTGTATGCTCAAGCGTAGCAAATCCTCCAAGGTCCGAATAGTCCGCTCAGACTGTCCATCTGTCTGAGGATGATAAGCAGTACTGAACCTCAACTGTGTACCCATGGCAGTGTGTAAGCTCCTCCAAAACTCTGATGTGAACTTGGCGTCTCTGTCAGAAATAATAGATCGGGGAATTCCATGCAATCTGACAATTTGCTGAATATATACCTCAGCCAATTATGCCGCTGAATCCGTCTTCTTAATTGATAAGAAATGGGCTGACTTGGTCAATCGATCCACGATGACCCAAATGGCGTCAAAACCTTGTCTGGTACGAGGAAGACCAGTCACAAAGTCCATAGTGATGTCATCCCATTTCCACTCCGGAATCGGTAATCTCTGCAACAATCCTCCAGGTCTCTGGTGCTCGGCCTTAACTTGCTGACATGTAAGGCACTTCTTAACAAAAGTAGCAACATCTGCCTTCAAACCTCTCCACCAAAAAACACTCCTCAAATTCCTATACATCTTGGCTTCTCCAGGGTGCATAGCCAAAGTTCCATAATGAGCCTCTCGAAAGATCCTCTCCCTGAACTCCTGATGTGATGGCACACACCAGCGACCCCTGAAAGTCAAAATGTCGTCTCTGAGAGCAAAGTCTCCTCCCAATCCCTGCGATGCCAACTCTAATTTCTCCTTCAGCTCTTCATTACAAAGCTGAAGATCACGCATCTCAGATAACCAGTCAGCCCGAATAGTCAACGAACTGAGTCTGTGAGCCAGTCTCTGAACAGGCAACTGTTCCTGACATCTCTCAACATCCCAATCCAAGTCTGCTATAGAGTCGCAAGCTATCACCGTATGTACAACTGCGTGTCTGCTCAAGGCATCAGCCACTGGATTAGCCTTCCCCTCGCAGTAGTTTATTGTCAACTCGTAATCTTTTATCAGTTCCAACCACCTCCTCTGCCTCAAGTTCAGTTCCTTCTGAGTGAACAGATACTTAAGACTCTTGTGGTCGGAGAAGCAATCTACAGGAACTCCGTACAAATAATGTCTCCATATCTTCAAGGCAAAAATGACAGCAGCTAACTCCAAATTATGAGTGGGATAATTCTTCTCATGATCCTTCAGTTGCCTCGAAGCATATGCTATAACTCTACTATCCTGCATCAGTACGGCTCCCAAACCTATATGTGAAGCATCAGTATACATCTGATACGGCTTCTCCTGTGTAGGTAACATCAATACTGGAGCGGTGCTAAGCCTCTGCTTCAGCTCTAGGAAACTGTTCTCACAACTCTCTGACCACTCAAAAGATTTTCCCTTCCGGGTCAACTGTGTTAGTGGAGCGGCCAGTCTAGAAAAGTGAGGAACAAATTTCCTATAGTATCCAGCCAAACCAAGGAAACTCCGGATCTCAGTGACAGAAGATGGCCGTTTCCAATCAATAATAGCTCGTATCTTGCTAGGATCAACAGCCACGCCTTCTGCACTGACAATGTGTCCCAAGAAGGCTACTGAGTCCAACCAAAAGGAACACTTGGAAAATTTTGCATACAGCTCATTCTCCCGCAACACTGTAAGCACAGTCCTCAACTGATCTGCATGAGTTTCCCTATTTCTGGAATAAATCAATATATCATCTATAAAGATGATCACAAACCGATTCAGAAAGGCATGAAACACTCGATGCATCAGGTTCATAAATACTGCTGGAGCATTGGTCAATCCAAAAGGTAACACTGTGAACTCGTAATGTCCATATCTAGTACGGAATGCTGTTTTGGGTACATCAGAATCTCTAATCCGGATCTGGTGATAACCCGAGCGTAAATCAATCTTGGAGAACACAGTTGCTCCCTGAAGCTGATCCAACAAATCATCGATGCGTGGTAAAGGGTATTGGTTACGAATAGTAACCTTATTCAATTCCCTATAATCCACACACAGCCTCATACTACCATCTTTCTTCTTGACGAATAAGACAGGGGCACCCCAAGGTGAACAACTGGGGCGTATGAGTCCCTTGTCTAATAAGTCCTGTAACTGAGTCTTCAACTCTGCTAGCTCGGCTGGAGCCATCCTGTAAGGAGCTCTAGCAATAGGAGCTACTCCTGCCTCCAAATCAATCGAAAACTCCACTTCCCTAGCTGGTGGAAGCCCAGGCAGCTCCTCTGGAAACACCATAGGGAAGTCTCTCACCACTGGAATATCTAACATAGGGGTAGTGGTGGCTTGGCTATCGGTCACATAGGCCAACCAACCAGTACAACCCTTACTTACTAACCTCTCTGCCTGAAGAATTGAGATCAGGGGAATCTGCCTGTTCAGACCAAAGTATATCACATCCCCCGAACCAGGCACTCTGATCTTGACCTTCTTCTCCTAACAATCCAACACTACTGCATGGTAGCACAACCAATCCATTCCCAAAATGATGTCGAACTCTGCTAGTGGCACACATATCAACTCTGTCACGAACTCGTGTCCACTAATCAGAATAGATCCTTCAATCTTCTGAACAGTGGGAATCTCTTTCCCATCAGGAAGCCTAACTAATAAGGGTTCCTTCAAGTAACCCTTGGATCCTGATATCTGATTCCAGATTCTCTCAGCAACAAAAGAATGAGATGCACCAGTATCAAACAAAGTCATGCACTGCACGTTGCCAAAATAAAGCATACCTATGATCACCTCTGGTGACTCTGAAGCCTGCTGCTGAGTTAAAGCAAATACTCTGGGCTGTCCCCCAGATGAACCAACCGGTCCTGTGATCCTCTGTTTCTTCCTTTCCGGGCAGTCGTTCCTTATGTGTCCTGGCTGCTGACAGTGGTAGCAAATAATACCCCCTGTCCGAGTACCTGTCTGTTGCACTGGCCTCTCGGAAATAGGCCGTGGTTGCAACACGCCCTCCTGAGTACCACGGTGGCCTCCTTGTCTTTTGCCCTTTTTGTTCTGTTGGGCATTTCTGAATCCCTTCCTCTTGTTATGAGTCTCTCTCTGGGCCTCCATCCGGGTATCAATAAGCTCGACGGATCTCGCAGCCTCCACCAAGTCACGAAACCTGGCAAACCGACTCACAACTAGCTGGCGCTGCAGCATAGGACGAAGTCCCTCCAGGAACATCTCACATCTGCGCTCCTCAGAAGGCACCAGCTCTGCGGCGTACCTCGCCAGATAAGTGAACCTCGATAAGTAATCGTTCACTGACATCTGGCCCTGCCTGAGGTGTATAAGTTCCCTCCTGAACTGAGACATAGCAGAAGCCGGAATGTAGCACTCCCTGAATGCCTCAACAAAGTCTTCCCATGCTATCTCGCTGTTCTGGGCCTCCCCATACATGGCGCGCCGCTGGCCTCTCCACCAGGTAGCAACCTCTCCCTCCAATACTAGAGCAGCAAGTACTACCCTCCTGCCGAATGGACATCCCAAGGCATCAAATAGCTCAAGCATATGAGCCATCCAGTCATCTGCCACCGCTGGGTCAGCTGACCCACTGAAGCTCCGCGGACGCAACCGCATGAAGGCATCGATCCAACGATCCACGGCTGGCTCAACTGGCAATGCTGGACTCGTCTCTGGGGTAGGAGTAGTAGATACAGGTCTGCCTCTAGCTGCTCCACGAGCGGAAAGTCTCCTGGTACCAGCCATACTGTCAAAAGCAACTAATCTGGCATTAGAGTCGTCATTTGGCAATTGGCATATGGACTACCATAGTATAATAAAATGACCAACATTTCTCCCCACCTTGGGTTGAACTTCTATACATGTCTAGCCCCACTATCCTAACCTAGGGCTGAACTTCTATACATGTCTAGCCCCACTATCTTAACCTAGGGCTCTGATACCACTCTTGTTACACCCCATTTTTTCCTAGGCTGATTTTTGGCATACATTTTTTTTTTTTTTTTTTTACATATAGACAGCTCAGATCGTCCCATACCAACCTGAGTAGCCTACGAAAAACATAGGATATAACACATCATTACACACCTACTTTCCTTAACAATGTGGATCCCATCTCCCGGGTACACCGTCAAATCAGGTTCATGACTCCTGAATTAACAGATGGACTCGCGCAATGTTACTCCTGCTAGACCCAATACTCCTAACCCATACCGATAGGAGAACCGGTCTAATAGAAGTCTGAACCCCCACGGTTAAGTTCCATAGTCATGTAATGACCTCACCATCAAAAATAAAATACATAACATCCTCAGATAAAATATGGCACTCCACACACTATACCACCAAGACAATAAAGTAAAACAGTAAATGGAAACTACATCACATCACAAGAATAAGATTCAAGTCCAACAAATACAATATCATTCAACTAGATACATAAGTCAGAATCACCCTCACATAATACAAGACATAAAAATAACAGTCTCACTGAATACATCCAACAGCAACAATCAACTAACCAGAATGTCTCGGATAATCACAGATCAGATCTCCTCCACTAGCCTACTGATCACGATCCACCTAAAGCTGGGTGGCGTCAAGTCTGCCGAGCCACTGGAAAAATATAGATAAAAAGGAATGAGCTACGCCCAGTAGGAAAGACAGCTAGTAAAAACTCACATGCAAGAGAAGGATAATAGCAAAAGTATAGGAATACATCATAACAATGTAGGGTGGAAAGGCACTCTCAGTTCCAGACTCCGACCAACCACAGTCACCCCAGTCACAACAGAGTAGCTCTCCTCTGATGCTTCCAGGTAGCATGCCAGCGGGACACGCCCATCTCTGCGCACGCATGGCGCCTAGCACCCGACACCGCAGCGTCTCTCGTCATTCAATCTTCTGGAGACTATAGACAAACCCGTCACATAGATCTCTAGCCAACGTGAGACACTCTGGCTAGCCACGACGAGTCACCCCTGCCGCTGCCACTCTCAGGCGCGCAGGCCTACACTCGTGGACCAGAAGAGGTCGACTCAGCCACCGTCCCAAGAAGTCCTCTCCCAACAATTTCCATAGAAGCCACTCCCCTACAGTCATTGCCAAGCTTTAACTCCAAGATTTGGCAACATGTGTCCAGATACAACAAGGCGCATATCAGTCCACATGTATACTGTGGAAGTTAAGTCTGAACCGCACAGTTACCTACCACAACTACCCTAAAACATCATATAGGGTCTATAGTAGTCCGGTCCAGTATGCCAATCCATGAAATATGCCAACACTGAGTAAACTGACTCAATCCATGCCGTTGCCATCAAAGCAACACAACTGTCCATTGCTGACTGTTCTTGTAGCAACCATGTACCATACTTCTGTCTGACTGTTTCCAGCTGTACTGTCATCACTGATAACATTTTCCCCAATTCAGGTAATTTTTCTTTACCTACGGATCTCCAGAATTTTTAACATTTCTCATTTCCAAATTTTCTGATTTTTTTTTTTCTTGAATTTTTTCCAAAATATAAATAATCCCTAAAACTCAATTATCGAATTTTTCCTAAATTTGAAATATCAAATTTTGCATTTTATCCTTTTTCCGAAATTCAGAATAATTACCGAATTTGAAATTTCGCAATTTCTATTATACGCGCCGCACTTCCGTGAACCCAGTTCTCGCCGCCGGTTCGGTCTTCGCGCTGAGCCGAGAACTGCTTCTCACTGAACCGCGCCGAATCCCCTGAACCGGATCTCGCCACCGGTTCGGCCTTCGCGCTGAACCAAACCCCCGCCGGTCGAAGTTATTAATCCGAATTCGGCCGACGCTTAATATATAATCTTAATAATTAATATAAATATTCTCTTAATAATCCACTAATCCCTAATTAACCCTTAATTCGTCTCCTTCCTTCGTCCGTCGTCTGCGAAACCCTAGCCGCCGCAATCGCCGACCATTCCGTCGATTTTCGGCAACTGCGAACAAGGAGAACATGTTCGTACTATCCTAACATTCCAATGATGTCACCAATTCCTAAGATTAAATCAAAATTCCGTCGAAGGAGTTTCATCCGATCCCTAATTGACAATTTATGAAATTAAACGATTCCAGCATTTGAAAACCACCTTAACATGATTAAGCACATAATCAATTTCAACACATGCTTAGTAAAATTCCCGAATTCGGCGGTATAATTTTCCGAAACCCTAAAACCTAACATGCTAAAATTATAATACTGCAATGCATTTCCGACTTCAAATTTTCAATCACATGCTCAGATAGGCATTAACAAAATATTCCATGCTTTAATTTTGCTAAATAACTAATTTAATTTCTGAATTTCCTACCTTTTTCTTCTCCGGCGACGGTGGCGACGGTGAAGCTCGCACGCGACCAACCGCTGTTCCTCGTCGCACGAAACCGGTACCAATCGATTCTCCTCGATCACGCGAACCTCCAGGTATAAAAAGCCCCTTGAAAGGCTGCCGGAAAATATCGCCGTCCGCCGCGAATGCCTCGTCTCCGGCCGCCGTTCGAAACCCTAAGGGTCGAAACGGTTCGGGTTAAATACCCCGCTTAAACCGGTAATAACCCGTTAACGACCCATTAAGTGCCGGTTGACCTGCCAAAACGCCGTTTAACCTTCGATCAGCCGGTTAACCTCCACCGCTGATCTCGTCCGTCTGATCCGCTTATCCGCGGCTTATCCAAACGCACGCGCAAACGCACTCGGCGAACCGCCCCCGCCTTCGCTGAACCGCTCCGGTCCGGTTCACGCGTGGTAAAAACCAATTTTTTTTCGGTTTTAAAAAAATCTAATTAATAGATTTCGAATTTCCAAATTTCCAATTAAACAGGGAAAATTACTTAAAAATTCCTCGTTGCTCCGAAAAATCCCCAGAAAATTTCAGAAATTCTAATAGCCTCCAATTGAGCTCCTGGCTCATTCTACTGTCGATCTGAAATCATCCAAGCCAAAAATTAATTTATTAAAGATTCACATAAAAATTTTTACTGGGTATAACAATTCTCCTTGATAAGGGAAGTCTTTTCGTCACATATATGTTGATTTTCTATTCTTTTCTTTTCATCTTCTTTCATAACAAAATCAAGTAATTCAACTTTTTCTTTGTTAACATTTTTCAATTTTTATGAGCACTCATTAAAGAAGTCAATGCATTCATAATTTCAATATAATTAATAGCTAAAATATCTGTTGTCCAAGTGCTTGCCTCATTTTGTTCTTCTTCTTCACTTGAAGAATGAAGATGCTTCATTTGTCATAAAACAAATCATCCCTTCTTCTACTTTACTTGAGCTTGAAAAATCTGAATCTTTGAAAGCACTCCATGTAACTTGTAAAGCTTTCTTTTTCTTCAAGTTCTTCTTCTTCTTCTTTTCGTCTTTCATATGCTTGTCCTTGAGTTTTAGACATTCCGGTTTAATATGATCGGTTTGGCCACACTTAAAACAAGTTGGTGGCCTCTAACTCTCCTTGTTGCTCATCTTCTCTCGTTTCTTATTAATAAAACTTTTTGCCAATTTTTTTGCTAAACAATTAACATGAAAGCTTACATCATCCTACAAATCCATGGAAGAGGTAGAAGTGGAATCTAAATCACATTTGGTGGCTTTGAAGGCCATGGGTTCTTCCATCTTCCTTTCATTCTTTACCTTGCTTGTAGAAGCTTCTTCTGTAAGTCTCCTTGACATCTCTGTTTTGGTACTGAGAAGTTCCCCAAGGAGTTCATCCAATGAAAGTTTGTTGATATCTTTAGCCACTTTAATAACTGTTGTAAGGGGATCATATTCTTTTGGAAGGATTCTCAAAATTTTCCTTACAAGGTCACTATTTGAGAATGCCCTCCTAAGATTTGCCATGCTATTTTTAATTTCATTAAATCTTAAAAACATACTTTTAATACTTTCTTCGGGATTCATTCTAAAAAGTTCATAATCATGGATGAGGATGTTGATCTTTGTCTCTTTCACTTGTGAGGTGCCCTCATAAGTTACTAAGAGTTCTTTTCACACCTCAAATGCCTAATGCAAATTCATAAATCATAATTTTTGTAAATTCACTAGGAGAAATTCCACAATGAAGATAGTTCAAGGCTCTAGCAATCAATTGAGCCAACTTTTTGTGCTCAACATTAAGCTCACTAAAGGGCTTAACTTCATTAGTACAAGAATTTCTAGGAAGTTCACAAGGCTTAGTCATAACTTCCCATAATTCCAAATTGATAGATTGAATAAAAATTCTAAAACAATTTTTCCAAAGTAAGTAAAATTCTCCTTTAAATAAGGGAGGCCAAATTGAAGAAAAACCTTCACACAAAGTCGCACTCATATCAACTAAAGTGGAAGCCATAAAATAAAAAATCTCAAAACCACAAAGAATATGAGAGAGCCTTCTCTTAGCACAAGTGGATCTCCCACGTGATGTTACTCACGTAATTTTGGATTCCTCGCCCTGATACCAATTGAAGTTTTTTGTTCTTAAGATAATCCCAGAAGAGGTGGTGAATTGTGGTAAGTAAAATTTTCTTTCAATTTTTTGTTTCAATTAAAACTTAAATCTTTTAAGCAAGAATAAAAAAAGTAGTACACAAAAGATTTTTAAGGTTGTTCGACTCAAAATCGAGCCTACATCCACCCCCAACCAGTGTCGGGAAAAAACCACTAAAATGAAAAGATTACAAACGAGGTTTTTCATACTGTTCACCTCAAACCTACTTGGGATTTTACTTACGTCTAATACCGAACCTACTTGAGATTTTCTTGGCTCCAGTCAAACCTCGGGCTTTTGCACAATTGTCGGGATGCCTTACCCTAAAGAAAGAAATACCAAAAATTTGCAAAACTTACGACAAATTTAAGAGAAATATGAGGCACACACAATACCAAAAAGAGGGAGGAATAGAGATTGAAAAATAGTTGAAACAAAAACCTCCAGTTTTGGGTTCCTTCTTGCAGCTTTCACTTTATGACTTTGGAAGCACCATATGCACTTAGAATTATGGATATGGTGATTTGAAAGCTTTGAAATCTTAGCAATAGTAACCTCTAGAAGTTCTTCATCATTCCCTATTTATGGACGCAAAGCAGTCACCGTTCGATTTGGAGCCTGAAATGGACGTTTCTGATTGAATCTCGAATTTACCGTTTGAGAACAATCATGGCTGTTGGATCTAGGAGGCCTTGATCTGGTCCATTTGATCGCACGTTGGTTTTCCTGCATGTATTGAAATAATGTGTCCAGAAATGAACTAAAATAGAAACTTACTGCAGTGGTTCCGCATCCTCCTGTAGATTTGGCTCGGGTTCGAATCTCATGCTTGGCAGTTTTACAGTTATCATGCCCCATTTTATCTTGAATAATCTCAGCCGTTTGATCGTGCCTGCCCTTCCGCCTTCTTTGATAATTGAATGAGAGTTTAGTCCCACATCGTCCAAATGTCTTTGCGATTGCTCTCTATAACACTTTCGGTTCATGTGCCTCTCGAGCCATTTGCGGTTGGCTGCCCCTTCCTCTCACGCATGTTCTGGACAGCTTTCTCCACGGGCTGAGTTAGCACTTTTTTTGCACTTGTTCTATTCAGTAGCTGCAGGCTGATTTCTCACTTGTTTCGTTCAGTAGTGCTCTACCTGCGACCTTTGGGCTATGCTCTCCCCTTTCGGATCTATCACACAATTCTTACTTTATTTTATTTTTTAAATCCTTAAAGCCTGGACGGACCTGCCGTCAGGTCGGGTAGACCCGCCCAACGCTATAGTAAAAATTCCTGAGTCTAAAGTGGTTTTATAGTTTTTTGTGAGAATATTTGTGCCAAAATTTTAAATATAAATATACCAAAATAATTCTATATTATGTTAGTATTACAAGTATCATAAATGACCTTTAAAAGAAATTCATGAAAAATAATTCCTAAATAATTTTAAAAATCAAATACCGATGTCTATACTTTTCATCAATAATACTTGGCCCAAAAATCAAAATTCAAAATTATTAAACTTATAACCTTTTCAAATATTAATACTACTAGTATGCCATATCATCTCAAAATTTGGACATATCAAATACAAGAAAAATGAAGAGATATTAGAGTATAAAGATTTTTGTTCATGCCTTCAATTTTCTTGAAGCTTGCCATCACTCCAAGAGTGTTGAAGACCACTATTTTAGACATTTTAAAGTTTATGGCTTGACTTAACTTAATATTAATATTTCACTTAAAGCAAGCCCAAATAATATATAAACATTTATGTTTGACTCATTAAAAACAAGAGTGTAACAAGCACACTAACAATTTAAGAGAACATCATGAATGAAAGCACAATTATTTGATTCAAAGGAAATCAAAGAATTTGACTACCACTAATTTAAAAACGTTTTCAATGCATACATTCATTCACACAAATTGGAGAATTTGATTTCACACCACTTATGTATATGTAAAAATACTAAACAATCAAAAATTATATAAGATGTATAGAATGGAAATAATGAAAAAAGATCATACGTTAGTGAACATGAGGATAAACACAAGTGATCTCACAGAAAAGTATAATACAACAGCAAACTTCTGGCTGAACATGAGTGGTTAAGTGAGACAAACATCACAAAACGCTTCATAAAGTTCAGTAATTATCAAGCATTCAAACTTATGTAGGGTCGATCCCCAAACATTGTGTTGAAGATCTGAAAATAAGGCATTTCATGGGAAGATCTAATGATCTGAAGGCCTTGACGACATAAAAGAGGTTGCTAGCATCAAGAGAGTTGGAAAACGAAGAAGTGGTAGGTGATGCTTGTAGTTGTCAGGATGAGTAGTGTGGGTGAATGTAGGATAAGGGAAGAAGAAAGGCATTGGTATTAGAGGGACAAAATCGATTAGGGCCAATCGTTGTTAGACAATAAGAAAGCAGGAGGTAGTTGTTAGTTGATTTGGACAACTTTGGGAAAGGTTGTCGATGTCGCCAAGCGAGCTGAGGGTAGTGAGGTGGTAGGGTATGTGAGAAAGTTAGCCAACAAAGTAGTTGGTAGAAGTGAGAAATTGAATTAAGAGTTGGAAATTTAGGGTTTAGAAGTGAGGTGTGGCCAAATTTAAATTGGAAACTATTAAAAAAAGTCATGAGGGTTAATAGATTGGAGGAAAGTTGAAAAAATATAAAAAAGATTATCAAAGGATGAACTGCAATGAAATTTGATAATAATAAAAACTCTCCATTCGTGTCATAATTTTCACCCTCTCAAGAGCTAATTCAAAGTTCACCAAGTTGAATTTAACTCATCAATAGATTTGTATCAAATGACTAATTCTAAAGCTCATTATATTATTCAAAATTGGCTAAACATAAGAACCTAAGCCTCATTACATATAGAGTTTATATATAACTCATGTAATGCTTTTCATTACATAGGACTAAAAGATAAAATCTTGAAGGAAGAACGATAAGGGGATCTTGCGATACAAATTTCACCAACAAACCTTATATTTATTCAAAACAATGTTGCATCATGATACATATTTGTTATCATCATATATTTTTGTTATCCCAAGATGTATCATATACTTTCATCCATGTGTTTCTCATAAAAAAATAGGTTTTACCTCTTTTTTATTTGTTCTACGCTGCTTTTATCATTCAAATAAAAATATGATCTGTGTCCTTCCCAAAGTTGAGATGCCTACTTTAGTGTCATCAATATGTTCAAACTATTTTTTGTCTTAAATTCAATTACATGATTTAGTTTCAAATTCTAATTAAAATAAATAAAATACTTCGTTCTATTTTAATATTTAAGTTCATACAATAATAAGTGAAGTAGAAATAAAATAAGTAGTACAAAAATAGGACTCATTTGATGACCCTTTTTCTTTCACTCAACCTTTTTTGGATTTGAGTAGTATTAATTTTCTTTACTTATTTCTTTTACTCATTTTGAAACCATGAAAGATTTTCACTCTTTTTAAATCTTTAAAAATCAAGTAACAAAAAAAATTGAAACAATTTAAAGGAATTAGTTTAAATGAAATGCAAAAGTGAATAAAACCAACAATCCATGCATATCAAGAATTTACAAGTTTTCACACTTTGTTTTAAAATCGCAAATTTCATCCATCACTACTTAATGAGATTATAATGCATGTCTTTTTGATCAAATAATCCTAATAAACCCATAACAAAACCTCTATGGCAATGTAGTATATTTCAAATCATTAGATTCTAGATCTCATTTTTTCTCGATATTCCCATGGTGTTTCATATTTTTATCTAAATGTGTTCGGATAGAAATAGATTGAGCCAACTGTCACTCGCTTAGTGCCAATATATGTACTTATACGTAAAATAATTAATATTTGGGTGGCAAATTGAAAGGTCAATTGTAAACAATATAATATATTAAAAGAGCATGTGAGCACATGTATGAGCTACAAAAACAAAATCTATTACGAAACAAAAACTTTTAGCACCTTTAGCATTTTTATCTTTTGTTATCTTTATGCATTAGCTTATCACTTTTAATTGTTACCATCTTTTACATCCATTTAAGGTTCGGCTTAAACATAGGCCAATTTATAAAAAAATTAGGCATATTTTTAAACACATCATTCAAAATATAATTAAATAAAATGAAGGCAGATTTGGCTCATTTCTAGAACTATCATTCTAAAGCAGTTGTTACCAGTTTGGATAATAATTAGCTTTTTCATTTTCTTAACACTATCCTTTCTTTACCAAAATTTTTTCTTTTTTCTTTTTCACATTTATTTTTTTATTTTTATTTTGTGTCTATTATCACAAGTAATATTTTCTTTCTTATGTTTTCTTATTTTGTGAACATTATCATAATAATATTTTTCCTATCTTTTCCCTTTTTGTAAAACTTGTCGCATAATATGTAAATAAATAAAGCAATACAATGTTTAATACTCAAGTAATATATGAAAATAAACATGTGAAAAAATTGCTTTTTATAAATAATCATTCATCCTCAATAATTTTCTTTTAAACCATCTCTTTAGGGTTTTACATTTCTAACAAGCTTCAACATAATTTTAAGATTGTTCATTCTATTTCTCAATTATTCTTTTTATTCCAATTTCATTTCAATTTAAATAATAAGGAATCCATAAGCACATTGACAACATAACAAATAAATGAACAAAATTTCAAACTCAAGTTGAATGATTAAATTCTTTTTTCACTATGAAGTTATTACTTTTGATCAACAATGCAACCAACAAGCTAATCTACACAACAATCTCAATTTGCCATTTCATATCATCATTTAAGAGAACTCTTGTCTTCTAACATACATCAAACATATTCACTTATATGCAAGTTATTTATACAAGCATCATCTACAAGTTATTTCTCAAATGAATAAAACCTATAGTCTATAATACACATTACATCAAAATATATAGACATAGTGTGAGATTTTTTACCTCTTAATTTCTATGTAATAGTATCGCCAAGAATCAAAATTTAGCACAAGTTACTTTCATCTCTTAGGTGCTACAATACCTGTGACTAGATCCTTTGGTTCTTTTTAGTGCTTTCTTTCACTTTTTTCTTCATTCTAATGCACTTGGTTGAGCTAATCTCTTTGATTTTTCTTAGAAATTTTTTTCCAAGCTTGACCTCACATTTTTATTATACGTAGCCAATGTTCCTTTACATTCTCATTAGTTCCACTTCCTCCAACAGCTATGTTCTTTCATTTAAGTGTATTCTCACCTCCATGCCTTCATAACTCTAATGGTTTCTCATCAATTATCCTCTCTCCATGATGATTTGTTTAATCATTTGCTATTTTAGGATTAATATGCTTTCAGTTATGTGGTGTCGTACTGTACAATCCCTTGATTTAGTATCATACAAATTATGATATTCAACTTCGTCTATTATTAATTCTACTAATTTATCTTATACAATTTCATAATCATATTTGTATGCTTCCTTAATGCACATTTGTTTATGTCATAATCAATGATATTCACATACAACTTCACTGTTAACTTGATAATATTTATATGATTATACTCATCTTATTTTATGATATTTTTTAATTTTGTCATTCATTACTCATCTCTTAAAATAAAGTATTCTCACCCTGATGTGTTATACTGACACTTTATCATTATAGTAGATCTATATAGGTATAGATGAGTTATCCTTGTTATATATCATATATAGTAAAATGTGTAAACATAAATAAGCTATCCTTATCCTAGGCATTTCTGACCTTATTTAGGTATAATATACTATGTAGAGGTATATAAGAAATTCTTGCTCTATATAATATATAGTAGAACACTATATTGCTTGTCAATATCCTTATTATAATACCATAAATTAATAAATTGTGAATTAAGTACTAGATAAATAATGATAACCCAAGAAAATAATTACATAATTATTACATTTGTATAAAACTTTTCTAATATCTATGAATTTTATAAAAAGATAACATAAAAAGAATGTGATTTTATAAATAATATAAAAATAGTTTATTAGCATATTTACATCATAATTTCTAAGTTTATCTATTATCCATAATGCATAAAAAATAAAATAAAAAATACTCTAAAGCTCATAAAATTTATTAAAAGATAATAACATCAAAAAATTTATCATTTTTTAAAAAAATTATAAATCAATTTATTAATATATTTATATCATAATTATCCAATTTATTTATCTAAATATAAAGTTAACTTCTTTTTTTAATCTAAATCTTTTCTTGATTTTTTTACATTATGTATAATTAATGATCAACATATGTCATATACGTGGCATGTTTATTTAGGAATTTAAATTGTATTAATTTCTTAAAAGCCTTTAAGTTATTGCCTTAGATCGTGCTTATGTAATCCTCTCATTGCACCATATGTTGTATAAAAAATAAGCATTTTGAATAATATCAGACTGTATAATTTCCAAAACCAGTATTTTGTTATTTATATCACTTCTAAACATATACTATGATCCCTAACATTGTACTGTATGATTTTTATTCTCTCTTAATTTTGTTGCCTTGTCAATCATTCATACTTTTATGATACTCCCATCATAAAGTATGATCAATTCACTATTTCTCACTTTACATAATACAATCTTCTTAATCAAATCATACGTTTCCATTGTTAATCCACCACCAAAATATCATACCTCATAATGACACCTGATATACAACTCTAATGTAGTCTCTTCTCTCTCAAGACTTAATCTTTTATCTTAGTCACACTACATAATATTTCATCTAAGACTTTCTACAATATTCTTTTACAATCTTTTTTCTTACAATTAATAGATTTTGCATTTTAAAAAATTTAGCTTTAATTAATAATGTTATTGATCCCACAAGACATTATGTGATTTTTGTTGGTATTTACAACTGCGTTCATATGATGAACCTCACAACTCAACACAATATACAACTATGACACATATATTGTTCTAGTGGGATGAACTCGACACTTCAACCTATAACTTAAATTCATCTCTGACTATTATAACGCCAAAATTTTTCTCATGTGATTATCTTATACCTTGTTTCATCATAACTTTCCTTACTAGATTAAATTGATCATACCATATGATGTATACCAAATTATTAGAATGATTCATATTAATAATAGCTAACAACTCTAATTCTATATGTCTTGGGTTCAATTCAAATTAGCAACGATTCACTCTATACCACATCAAAATTAGTTTAAATCTAGTTCTTAATTAACTTATAACATAATCATATTTTTTATTTATGAAAAACTAAATAAAATTTAAAAATGAATCAATTTAAATGCCTATCTTTTCTTTGATAACTATTACTCAATTTCCTTCGCTATTTGCTTGTGATAGTCTCTCTTCTTCTCATCTTCTTGCTTTTGATCTTCTCCTCAAGCAACAACAAAGTTTTCTCAATGGTTCTTCATTCTTATAGTTTTCTCTCTATAATAGTGTTTCACTTTCACTCTCTCGTCTTTGTTCGCAAAAATCATAGCATAGTAATGATGCCCTACACGACAACCTCCTTGACTCACTCCTTCTTGGTGGTTCTTAACAGCACTACTAAAATTTGTAACAAGCTTCATGCATTGATCTTTCAAACATCTTTTCTTTTGTAGACTCAAACCTTAATTCACTCTCATCAAATTTTATAAGTGCATTAAAAACATCATTATTAATTTATAAGTGATAAGATTAGGGAACAATGGATGTGCAATCATATGAAATGCATGTGTATTAAAAACATTTCTTCTATTCAATTATTTGTATCATATTTATTTTGAAAAAATAATTATCATTGAAATACACTTCTTACACCACACAAAATGGCCATAAGAAGCCAACAAAAATCATAATCATAAAAATTAATATTCTACCCCACCTACATTTTATTATTTACAATTCTTTATATCAGTTATGAGTTTTAGAACACAAAACAAGAAAGATATAGAATAAAAAAAATGAAAGATAATGATAGACTGGATAAGCTTAATGATATATATCATAATGAGAAATGTTAAAATTGGAAGATAAAATTTTATCTATGACTTTATGTCATAATTGATCAATATGACTTTATCTGTGACTTTATCTCTTATTATTATTGGTACTTAAAATGAGGGGCACAATTGAAATGTGAATGTTAGAAGATAAAATTTTATCTATGACTTTGTCTCATAATTGATAAATATGACTTTATCTATGACTTTATCTCATGTTATTATTGGTACTCAAAATGAGGGGCATAATAGACAAAGATCTCACTATCATTAGTACTTTATACATAACAATTTTAAAAGGTGATTCCATGTTAGAATTGATGTTTGACCTCATTTTTGTTGTTGTGAGCACTTCAATACTAAGTAAGAAAGAGTAAAGACAATTTCTATTAGTATTTCAGTGAAGGCCAGTGGTGGTAAGAGATATACTTTGATGACTTAGCCAATTATTGATAGAGGTCATGTGATATGATTGATACCACATAGATATAACATAATATAAAATCTTATGACGTAAGGATAGTAGTCATATAAAAAAATGCCTTAATAAAGAAAGAAAAGAATAAAAATAAAAATATGAAAACAAAATAAAATTAAAAATAAGAAAAGAAAGAGATAATATAACTACTATATAATATTAGTATTATGTGATAATTAAATACATACTTGATTATAGGATATACTAGCTCATATGCAAATATTCAACATATTTAATATGTTTATCATACATTCTTATTTATTGCTTCATATTTATTTGTACGCTATATATCACGATTTCTCACTACTTTACTACATAAATCTAATAGTTTATTTTTTTTATATATTATATTTTTATATACTTATATTATAGATTAAGAATGAGATATTTATAGAGTTTAGGATTCCTAGAAGTTATGACATCAGATCCTTTATGTGAGGAGATGCTTTCTTTCGATAACTCTATAAGGTGCCTCGTATGTATGACAGATATTGTATAAAAAAGCTATTTCAACTTTTATTTTTAAATAATAGCTTTAAGAAATGAGCATAATTATTTATACAATTATTTAATTGAATTTAATATTTTAATTTGTAATGTTTTTCATCATCTCTATTTTACATGGTGCCCTCAAGGTTTTTGTTTCTTACTTTATTTATTTACTCAATAATTTGGTATTTTGGAATACATTAGTACCTTTAATTAATATTAAATGGAGTAGTGCATGACACAAGTAGTGTATTGTTATACTTCTAGATCGAGGACTATATGGATCAATAATCACATAAGAAAAAGGAGAATAATATTTGTTTTATATATGTAAAATCATAATTTTAAGTTGTAAAAATGACTTTTAGAAAATAATCTACTTTGATTTATGAATGATGACCAAAGATGATTAATTCATTACATAATAAATTCAGGTTATGACCATGATGCAACGTAGTCTTAAGATAAACTAAGTAAAAATTTGTTGCCTCATAATTTCCAAGACTAAAGAAAGTATGTAGTGATCATAAGGCAATATCTTAAGGGTTAAAATCATTGGACAAGAAGCATCCTCTAGCAAGCATCATGATAAAGTGGCACATATATGAATAGTCTTACAATAACAACAATGAGAATGATTCTGGTTATATATACAAGGCTGTTATTTTAAAATATAAAATTTTTTTTTGGAACGAAACTTACTTTAACTGACATAAATTGAAAATATGGGCTGATACTTTAAAAAATAAAATGAGAGGTGACGTTACTCAACCACTTACAACGAGTAAAGAGTTTGACATTTTGGCTTTAGACATTAGTCATTGACTTAGTCCATGTTCTTTCCATTTCTCAAGAGTGGAACCCAATGACTTAATTCTCTTCTTCTAAGAAATAGATTTAACAAATGGATAATTTTTTTTACATTTTTGCTCCAAATGATTAATAATACTCTTTGATAAAGAAAATTACCTAAATAATTGGTTACTTGCAATGTAGACCATAATAACACTATTTTCATCTGTATCCCATTTAGTCAGCACAATTGCTTCCAAAATAGGTTCATTTGACTTCTTTGGATCCTCTTCCTCTTCAGTCATAGTAGCACTCTAACTTTTTTGAGACATGTTTTCTCCTTGTATTGGCTTTGAGAAAAGAAGGCCTTATGTTTGTTCATCATGTCAAGGTCAACTCTAATAGGAATATCAACAAGCCACTCTCTTCATAAGCCGATCGTGATATAGTGCCATGATTTTTTTTTTTGCTACAAACTTAGTTGATCTTAAAAAAATTCAAATATGGCCATTGGAGAAGTAGGCATCTTTTCATTCCAACCACTTGAGATGTGGATTCAACTACAACTTGCTATAGATTGAATTCTGGAGGAGTCCTCACCTAAAGAACATTATGGGAGCTGATGACTCTTAATAAATATCAAGGTCATCCTTTAAAAGAAGGTTAATGGTGTGATCATTATGAATGGTTTAAGAGAAAACCAAGTTGAGTATTTTTCACTTTCAAGTATCTTATCTAAGGCTCTAGTAGAGAACTTGCTGATTTTGAGTATACAAGACAATGGTAATGTCAAATTTGAATAGCTCTCACTTGAGGATTACACTTAGAAAAAGAGCAAGGTGAATCATCAACCCATCAACACCTATAGAACATTACGGGATCTGATGACTCTTAATAAATATCAAGGCCATCCTTTAAAAAAAGCTTAATGGTGTGATCATTATGAATGGTTTAAGAGAAAACCAAGTTGAGTATTTTTCACATTCAAGTATCTTATCTAAGGCTCTATAGAGAACTTGCTGATTTTGAGTATACAAGACAATGGAAATGTCAAATTTGAATAGCTCTCACTTGAGGATTACACTTAGAAAAAGAGCAAGGTGAATCATCAACCCATCAACACCATTATATATAGGGGAATATGGATATTTTTTGACATGTCATATGATAAGCTAGTCATATAACCCTTCATTTTTCATCATAGACATCCAAATAATAGAAAATCATATAATAAATTGAAATATAATTTTTTATTTTCATAATAATTTTTGAATGCTTTTGACCAATCAAAGAAATAACACGTATCAGACAAAGATCAAGTTTCCCAACACTAGCAAAATAATGCTCATCTCATGAGTTTTTTTGTTAGCTAATTTCATTTTCTGATAAAGTATTTCAAAATCTCATATTGTAATAATATTTTTTATTTTCATAATAATTTTCTTATAAAGTATTTCAAAATCTCATTTCAGGACACGTGGTCTTTTCGTGAAATAAAAAGCAGGGGCAGAAGTTCTGCTTATTGTGTTAACAACCACTACACATCAAAAACGACAGAATCAGCCTCAGAACGCCACATCAAATGGTCCCCATATCAAAGCAACGTCAGCACGTCACCAAATCATCTCGTAATTTTCAATTTACACCTCATTAAAAGTAAAGTTTTATTTTAATAATTATTTAATATTAACTAATTTTGTTTCAACAGTTAGCATCCCCTCGTCCGACAAAAAGACTAAAAGTAAGAAGTTTGCAGAACACCAATCAAGTAGTACTAAGAATTTGACACGTGTATTTGAGCATGACTTCCCATGTGGAGAAAGGCCAAATGGGGTTACTGCCATATGGAACATACAACGGTTATGGCTTTTGCAAAAGAGCTGTTGCTTTCGCTTTTCGTACAGCCCCCATCTATTCTTGTTTTTTTTTAAGATTAAAATTACAAACTGTAAAGCAGAGAATATTTAATAAATTGAATAACAAACTATTGGGATGTGCAACATGGTTCATTAATATTTTAATAGGGCTTTTTTTTAGTGTTTGCATGGAAGTACAAATTGAGCATTCCGAGAATGAATTTTAAAAAGCAGGCAGGAGAGTGGATGAGCATGCTTTTTGAGATATACCAACCTCTAAAAGAAATTTCTTTGCTTCATAAATGATACAAATTTAATGAAATGATATAGATATTGGTGAAAGATATAAGAATACAAAAAGAAACATACAAAAAAAAGATTTTTGTATTTTACACATTTAACACATGTTATAAAATTATGTTGTTGTGGAAGTTTTTCTTTGATCTATCTTAAGCATTAGTTTTCACTTTCTAAAAGATTTTCATCATAAATGTTATAATTTTATTTACTTATGCCTTGTTTAAGATTATCTTATTATTCTTTGCATTTTGATAATGATCACCTCTCAATTTTATTTTTCATATCAATAAGATTTTACACATTTAACTATAAACAAATATGTGTGTGTACATATATACTCGTGCACATCATAATATTGTATATATATATATATATATACACACAAACACACAAAAGAAGAGTTGAAATTTTTTTAAAATATTATTAAGATTTAAAAGCCATATATATACATAAATGGAAGGATGTGGATGTGAACAATAAATATTAGTAACATGTGTACATTAAAAGGATGGTTAGATTATTTATCACTAAAACATTAGCGAGTTTATTTTTGTGAAAGATATAAGAATACAAAAATAAGCATACAAACAAAGGATTTTCATTTTGGATACATTCAATAGATGTTGGAAAACTATGTTGTAGTGGAAGTTTTTCTTTGACCTATCTTAAGCATACATTTTTGCTTTCTAAATGATTTCCATCATAAATTTTTTAAATTTATTTACTTATGTTTTGTTTAAGATTATCTTATTATTATTTGAATTTTTATAATGATTATCTTTCAATTTTAATTTTTATATCAATAAGATTTCTCATATCTAAATATAAACATATATAAATATATATATATACATACATACATAAATATATATATATATATGACACACACATAAAGAGAGTTGAAATTTTTTTAAAATATTATGAAGATCTAAAATCTTTATATAAACATAAAAGGAAGCATGAAAATGTGCACACTAAAGATTAGCAACATTTGTACAAAAGACTGAACGAGTCTATAGTAAATGGTTCAAAGTTGAGAATAAGGGTTCAATATAAGCTATGTTAAGGAAACAATTTTCTTAGAAATTTGTTCATGAAGAATTGATATTCACTACAATAATATGTAGTTCTTTTTTGTATATGTTACTTTACTTTTTAAAAGTATATAAAAATCTAAATTTATTGATTGAGTTGATAAGAAGAACAATATTCATTTAAATTTTTTTTGAAAAGTATTCAACAACATTGACTTTATTTTATCAAAGTTTGTTTATGGTATTATTATGTATTGTTTTTAGTGTATATGAGATGTGGTTCAATCCTGGCCATTGGCCTTAGGCGGCCTTGATCTAGGACATTGAATCACGTGTAGGTTTTCCTACCTATATTAAAATAGTGTGTCCAGAAACAACTTGAATTAGAAACTTACTGTAGTAGTTATGCATCGTCTTGCATATCTGGCTCAGGTTCGAACCTCTTCTTTTGCATTTTACTATGTTTACTTGCAGAATTTTACGTTGATTTACCTAAGCCGTCGGATCGTGCCTGCCATTCTTCCTTCATTAACCTCAGCCGCCTGGTCGTGCCAGCCCTTCCGCTTTCTTTGACAATTGGATCAAAGTTTAGTCCCAAATCGCCCAAGTTATGTTGCCGTTGCTCTCTCTAAGCTTTTCAGTTCGTATGACTCTCGAGCCATCTAGGGTTGACTCCCCACTTCCTCGACCAATATTTGATCGCTTGGTTTCTGTTCAGCTTTCCCTACGGCTTGATTTCGTACTGTTCCGTTTCGTTCAGCTTTCCTTGTATGCTAATATCACACTGTTCTGTTCCGTTCGGCATTCCCTGCTACCTTCTTCCATACGATATTGGCATGAAGCTAGCTTGATGAGTAGTATATACCATACATAATGTAAAAATTGACAATAGCAATTATAATATCTGAAAATCTTGCTTTTTACAATAGATACCTAAACGTCAACATCATTATTATTGAAGCATCTTACCTTATTGTTGATGATGTCTACAGCTTTGTGATTGGCGTCCACCCCTTGACACTGTCAAATCCCACCTATATTATTTTATTAAGTTTCATTTGAGTAATTATTAAATAAGAATTTTAATATAAAAATTTAGAAGAAAACAAAGTCTCAAGTGAGAAATAATAGTAGAACTCTAATTTAGGAGGTATTTCACTCATTCTACTTAATTTTCTTATTTGATAATAAAGCATGTCAAATATTTACATCTAAATCATTTTTTATCTATTAATTTATAGAATTTTTTTATTATATTACATGTCAAAGTCCTTGTTATATAATGTTATAAAGGAATAACATATGAATATTATGTCATATAGCAACGTATTATAAAAATATGATAACTTAAGAAAATAATAACATAATTACTAGACTTGTATAAAACATACCATAATATGTTTGATGATGTATAATAGATTTTGATTTTTATCATGGTCTAATTTGGAGTCTATAATATTAGAGATGCTTAATAAATTATTAAGAAATATGAAAAAATACTATAAATTGATTCGGATTAGATGATGTGTACGATATTTTAAAACTGTTTAAAGATTAGGATTTCAAAGTTGTAACGTTGATTCTTAAGTTGAGTAAGTGGTAATATTTTAAGTGTTAAGCATAAAATATTATAAGATGATTTTTTTTACATTCAATTTCATACATATAAAATAGAGAATTTAAGATAAACTCTACAAGAAGTATTTTAATAGAAAATAATAATTCAAACTTTAAATTACTATCTAGAAAATAAAAATGACTAAAAGAATGAACCTTTTTATCAAGATGTGGGTGTTGATGGAAATAAGAATTGTTAGGTTATCAACTATTCTGATGAAAGTTCTCTTATATTCTGATGAAAGTTATCAACTATATGTGATGCTCATGGATGTATGTTTATTAGCATCCTACGTCAGTGATGCTTTTTGATTTACCTGTCATAAATAAGGCATAAAAAATGAAATAAAAAATTTCAATACTTATAATCCCTATTAAAAGATTTAAAAAATTATATCTTTTTATAGATAAATTATAAATTAATTTACGAGTGTAATTGTATCATAGTTATCAAGTTTATCTACTTAAATCAATGAGTTGATTTCTTCTCTAATCTTATTCTTTTCTTGATTTTCTATAGTGTCATGTATATGTATTAGTCAACATATATCATATATGTAGTATGTTTAGCAAACAATTAAAATCATTTTCATTTCTTAAAAACACTTAAGTTGTTGTCTTGGAATGTACTTATATGGTTCTTTATTATATCATAAGATCTATTAAAAATAAGCATGTCGTACTATATTGAACTTTTATAATCTCTCAATTGTATCATCAAATTCCAAAAATTAGCACTCTATTATTGATGTCATTTTTGAACATGCACTTTGTTCACTGGGATCATATTATGCAATGATACCCTATTTTAACATAATTCATATTTCCCATTAAACACACAATACTTCCCATAACATTGTACTATATGATTTTTACTCTCTCTCTCTTTGTCCTACTAGCCTGTTAATCATTCATATTACTATGATGCTCCCACTGTAAAGTATGAAGAACTCACTGTTCCTCTTTTCAGGCAATATGATCCCTTGAGCATACCATAAATTTCTATTTTTAATCCACCCTAAAACATCATAACTTATAATGTTACGCAACATACAAGTTTGACTATAGTCTCTTCTCTCTCAAGAATTAACTATTTTGTTAATATCTTTGACTAATCATCCAGTATGATCAACTCAGTCATATTTTATGAGATTTCATCTAAAATTCTTTACACGGTCCTTCTAACAAACTTTTCTCATGCATCAATTAAATCATTATTTCTTTCATCCAATATGATTCCAAGAATCAACTTAATATGATCCTCACAACTTGACCTTTAACCTGGAGGATCATTTAATACAATCATTATAATTATATCAATACAATCATATATTTTTCCTTAATTACATCATACAAAGTCAATACCCATATTTCCTTCGTATAGTGAACCTGACAACTCAACACATTGCACAAGTACAACACTCATATCGTCCTTATGTGATGAACTCGATAACCCAACTTATAACTTAAATTCTTCTCATACTAGTACAACTCCAAATTTTGTTTAATATGATTATCTCATGCCATCTTTCATTATAGCATTTTGATCTCTTATTATTTATGAATTTAAACTAATCATACCATATAATGTAGATCAACACACATACAATACACATTAATAACCAATATCTCTTATCCTTTATCTCTTGAATTCACTTCAAATCACCATCAATTTATTTCATACGACATCATAATCAATTTAAACCCAGTTCTTACACAACCAATATTATTTTTTTGTTTGCATAAATCAAAGTAAATTTAATAAAAAAATCAATTTAAATACTTAAACATTTCTAAGTTACTTATTTTCCTTTGTTATTTTTTATTTGTAGTCTTTCTTCTTCCACACTTATTTTCTATCTCTTCCTCGACCTAAAACAATGCTTTTTTAAAAAGTTTCACAACTTCTCCTTCTTTCTTATAATTTTCTCTCTATACCAAGTGTCTTCTTCACTCTTTCTCCTTTGCTAAATGAAAATTGCAGCATAATAATGTTGCCCTTCTCAAATTTTTAAACTCTATTGGTCACCTCCTCCTAATGGTTCTTGAGGATGCTACTCAGCTCTTTGATAACCTTCACACACTCAAGTTCTCAGTCACCTTCACTCATATAGACTCCAACCCAAATTCTCTTCCATCAAATCTTATTAGTGTGCTAAAGGCCATCATTATTAATTTCATAATTGATTTGATTAAGGAAAAACATTTAGGTGATTTGATTAAGTGCATTTATAATAAAAAAATAATTCTTTTATTTAATTAATTATTTCACATCTATTTTAACCAAATAATTATCATTGAAATGCACTTCTACCACTATGCCAAATGTCATAAGAAGCTAGTAGAATACTATAACCATAGAAATTAATATTTTATCATCACAATGTTTTATTATCTATGATTCTATCTTCTATCAAGCTAATTATAATTATGCTGGAATTCTTAAAGATATAATCTAGCTTAGCATAATTTACTTTTTATTATTTGTGATTCTACTCTCTACAAATTTATTTTAACCAAACAAAAAATTTCAAATATTATAAATCTATCATAAACAATATCTTAGAAATTATAATGAAGCTTATTATAAAAAGGAAGGCCCTGCATACTTATGGAGATGCCAAGAGGGAAGAGAAAGACCATCAAGTGAGAAAGAGGAGTAAAGAGAAGGGAACTATTAGGAGGGTCCACACTAGAAGAGAAGAGACAATGAGAGAGAAAGGGGGAAGCATCAAGTGAAAACAAAAAAAAAGAGAGACATTAAAGCAAATAAAATAAGAGAGAGAAAAGGAAACATAATGACATGTATGCATTAGGAGCATATAAGAGCAAGGAAGAGTGTTGACCAAAAGGAAAAAAAATGAAAATGGAAAAAATAGAGGAGAGAGAGAGAGAAGAGAGTGAAGTATTATAGAAAAGTTTTTGGAAAAAAGAGAGACATTGTGAGAAATTTTGGTGGGGAGTGGAGAAAAAAGGGAATTTTATGAAAATGTTTGAGAAAAAAAATTGGGGAGCCATGCCAAAAGCAAAGTAAAAGCAAAAAATAAATATTTGTGATGTTATCATACAAGAGAGACAAAGGAAGAAAGAGAGATAAATCAATTACTTGGATAAAGGGGAGGATTTTGAAAGAAAATCAATATCAACTGGTCAATCAAGGAAGATAATGAATTAACCTAGTGAAGGCTTCATGAATACAAATCAAATTGTTTGGTGTGACTATTAGATCAGAAAATTAGTCACCAATGTTGCGTATCATAGGTGCATTATTATGATGTATTGGTGGATGTTGTTTTATTACTTTAAGTTTGGATTTAAAAAAGAAAAAGTTTATTGGTTCACATAGTTGCACATACATTACATGTATGATATATTACTATTAGTGACATGTTCATAAAATATATTCATGTTTAAAAAAATTGTTTCATGCGTGACTATTTGATTTGCTTGGATGTAAGACATGTTTGTTAGTCATAGTTGAGATTATCATGTTTTATTTCACATGTTAGTATTGACATGCTTAAAACTATTATGGGATGTTTCATATGTTTTGGTATTATGTGAGTTATATTTATAAAAAATCGAGACATCATCATTAAAATAACTATGAAATTATAAAAGAATTATTATGAGATTCCTCACAAAAAAAAACAAATCATATATGAAAATGACTCAAGGGTGATACTTAGGTTAAACAAAACCTCTTAAGTGTGCATCCTAAATTTAATATGAGATTCCTTAAAATAGAAATGTAAATTTTCATGAGAAATTGATTAATGAGTGCTACTCTAATCGAATGAGGCTCACTAGAGTGCACTTTTATTTTGTTGTTTCATCATAAGGTGTTGCTAAGGCTCCATGGAATTTTAAACTTAAGGTCACGAGGTCATTGATGATTAAGAAGAAAGATAAATTGATCATTTGAAATATTAAAATTAACAAAGGGATAGTATTTCATTACATATAGTGAGAGTGTTTCTTTCCTACTATTTTTTATGTTATTAATTTTAATATTTTGTAAACACTATAATATTTTACTAGACCTTCCATGTGGTATAAGCCAAAGATGTATGATATATAGTTTTGGTTTATTAAGCCAATGTGATGTGCTTAGTTTTTCTTTGGTATTAATAATTTTAGGTAAAATCTTAAGCACGTCATGAGACTTCAGGGGATAAGTAAGAGGTCATGGATTTTTTTGCATTTAATTTGTCTTAGAATTCTTGTATTAGGAAAGTTTTATTAATGTATAACACTATTATGAAAACAAGGATATGGCGCATATTTTATTGCTTATATTTTATTTATATTGCAATAGTTATTGTACGAACACATATTTAAAAATAAAACATATATCGTTTATTTGGTTTTAATTAGAATTGAAACCTAACTCATATGGTTGGATTTAAAAACAATGATTTGACAAGTTGGTAATGCTAATGTGGACCACCAATACATCATACAAATCCACTTATGATACACAATATTTCTTACCTCTATTTCTATATGTAGTGGTCACACCAAAGATTTGATCTTAAAATTTATATCAATCTTCTACTTTCCAAGTTATAGTAGTTGTTATGATATTTCTCCTAAATTTTTGATCTCTCTTGTGATTCCTTTATTTGGCTATCCCAAATGCTTCCACAGCACTTCCTCTTACCCACCTTTCTCTAAACTCTAGGACAAAGAAATTTCTATACATATCACTTATCAACTCTCCAACTCCCTCTAAATAGTCATGTCTCTCCAAAGAACGCCATACCACTGTTTTAGTTAGAATTTGAATGTTTGTCATTGAATCGGGTCGTTAACAAATGGGTTTCTTCTAGTGGTTCTTGGATTTGGTTTTAGGGTAATTAAGAATTTTTAGGAGTTTAGGAATTAATTAAATTCTTATTTAAATCAAAATTAAAAAATTTATAATATTCCACATATTTTACAATCAATTAAGTCTCTAAAAGTTAACTAATTAATTTTGTGTGATTCATATTAATGAGCTCTACTTGTTAACCAAATTTCTTCCTTTTTGTTCACATTTAATTTTTTTTATCATTTTTTTTAAAAAAATCCTCAATAAACTTATTGTATTATTTTTCTCAATTTATTTTTTACTGTTAATTCTGTGATCGTCGAACTTCTTTTTTGTGATACTTTTATTAATCTTATTCTTTTAAGCTCTGGTGTTTAGCAAAATTTCATAATCTTTTTAGTTCATTTAGTATTTTTTGAATTTTTGGGATTTTTCTAACCTGTAAATATTCCTTATTAATCCAAAACCCATTTTTTTAATACTTCAAAAATATTTAAATTTTAATTATTCTGTTTCATTAGATTTCGAATAACTCATACATTTTATTTTTCACTTCATATCCCTTTTTGAGATGTCATACCTCCTTTTTATGATATACGGTTATTTGAAAACGTATAAAATAATACTTAAAATATTTTTAAAAAATTAAAAAATCCAATTAATTCCCAAAACATAACAAATTTTTTTGGTTGGTCCACAACATCACGACAATTAGCTGTGTAAAAATGCCTGCTATGGAAGAATTTTAAAGCTCCTTTTAAATTAATTTTTAATTTTATTTTAAAATTTGTCTCAAAATGGCTTCTAAAAAATTTTTATTTTCAATATTAAAAACATGATCGTGCTTGTCATTCATGTCTTAAAAAATATATTTTTAAAATATGAATTTATTAAATTTTGCATATAACATGAAAATTTTAATTTATTTTAAAAAAATTAGAAAAATGAAATGAATTTTAAAATAATTATTATTCTTTTGAATAATATTCTTTAATACCAGTTTAAAATAATATTTTTATTATTTAATTTAAATTTCAATAGCAGTAATATAAAATTTAACTTCAAATATATAAATAAGAAATTTAAATATTTGTGAGCTCACTAATGGAACACAAGTTGATGTCCTCGTTTCAATTTCAAATATTTCTCAAAAAACTTCATGACAATATTACTAAAATAACATGAAACCATCGAAAACATCAACACATCACATATACAAACATAAAGGATTCTTCAAGCTTGACCTAAGACTGGAACCTATTTGGTCTGCTCTTACTCATCCTGGCCTGCCCATAGGCTTCACCATTGTCCATCCACTTGCTGTTCCTGAAGTGGTACGCAAAGGCATAAACCACCACGAGGATGATTAGGATCACAATGTTGATGACTGACACCTTCGTCCAGCTATGTCGCAGCACCACCAAGACCATTTCCTCTTCAAAGAGAAGGCTTCTTTGATGCGAAAGATGAGGTACAGGGAGTTGCCTTTGCCTCTAGTCATTACGGCATGGAGGATCAAGGGAGAATAGACTCCCTCAGTGTCAGATCTTTAGCAGCGGTCTGGTACCCGAACAGCGGCATAAGGGAATGCAGCAGGAGCTAAGCTCAGGGAGGGGAGAAGAATATGCACCTTCGGCCACATGAGGACCAACTGTTGCAGCAAGTGGCCAAAAAATATACCATTAACCCATAAAATTTCTTTAATCATTGAATTAGTTTTTTATATTTCATATTTTTTTTGATATATTAAATTTATGTTTAGCTATAAATATTAGAGTTCATATGTCTTTTGTGTGATACCTCTTGAATGAGAACTGCTTATATAACCTTGGAGAGTTTTAGTTAACCCGAAGCCATGCAATGTTTCTTCAAGGAAGTATTTTCATAGGATTTCCCCAACTAATCATATCACACACTTGATAGAGGAGGGTAGATTCGATTCATTCATAAATTGATTGCAATTTGACTAATATTTTGTAGCTCAAAATCTCTTCTGACTTGTAACAATTTCTTGATCATATATATGTTTAATTTCTAATTGATCCACTAGAGAGATTACTATTTAATTCAAATTTAAAAATTATTAATCTAAAGGTCATAACCCCACTTCCAAACCATAATCCAAACAAATGGGTATTCAAACCATAGAGAAATAAGTGATCATTGTTATAAAATATGAAGTAAAAAAAACAATAAGGGATTGGTAAATTATGCGTTTAACAAATTTTTAATTCAAAAAATTAGAAGAATAATTTTTTAGCTTTAAAATAAAATTTTATTTTATAAATATTATCAACAAAATAAGATTACTGAAAAATAAACAAAATGCATGAAAAACCTTTAGGTAGTTGAGCCAAAATCTTTAACTATATCCATCCCCGATCACTGATCGGGTTTCTCAACTAAAATAGTTCAAAAGCATGCAATGTTCCAAGAGAATTTAAGGCAACTATGTATATTTTCAATCTTAATCTTTTTTAAAAATAAAACTTAACACTAAATCAAAGCAAAATTATACCTTTGATATTCTTATTGAGCATTGAGGTTTTACGTAAAAGTCCATTACCCCCAAAACGGATGTCAAGGCATCATCTATTTCTTCCAAACCTTCAAGATATTAAACACCAGTTAATATCATTAGTTAGTTTGTGCTTAAGATTATAAGCAGAGGCCTCCCTTTTTCTTTTGAATAATGGATAAGGAAATTAAAATTTTAAAAGATAAAGAAGAAATTAAACCTAGGGAGAAAAGTTAGGATCACATCTAGCAAAAAAAATTATTGCCTACATCGAAACATTTAGAAGGTACCAAAATGATATTGAAGAGATGAAGAGATACAGCATATAGAAGGTATTGCTAATGGATCTCTAGCTCCAGCTCCAGCTCTTGTTGTAATTAAAAATCACATTTTTCAGCAGCTACGTGTGCTTCAGGACTAGTACTTACAGCAGAGCCCATAGACTCAAGAAGAGCCTGCTCATAAAGCAAGCACCCAATAAGCAATAAGAACTAGAATTAATTAAAAAATTATTAAAAATTATTTAATAGAAAACCCATTTTACCAAATCACATGAAGCAAAGCATCTAATGGCCTTGATGATAATTAAAAAGGGTAATAAATAAAAAATTATAATGATCTATTGGGATGTCTCTTCTATGAACCAAATAGAATGACTTTACTATGTACCTTGATGAACATGAAAATATTTTGGCCACTCATACGACATAAATGGTTAACGCTAAAGTAAAATTAACATAAAATATAGATAGATTAACGACAAAGTTGAGGTGGTGATGGCATCAAATATAATCTATTATCCAGGATCTGATTGAAAGTGGATAGCTCTTTCTCAATGAGATCCTTAGAACGAGATGAAACATTTGCCACAGAATTGCAAGCTGGAATGATTGTCCTAGTCGCATGTTCTTGTGCAGCTATTGGTTGAAGGTCCCAGAAGGCTGATGCTTCCTATTAGTATAATACAGGAAAGTGAATGATCACAAAAAGCCCTATTAAAGAGATGCATCAAAAGAACAACACCACTACAGTTTGTATGATCAGTTGTAAAGTTCTAGATATAATCTAATGAATGCAATCAATTGTTTAAAGCCTTCACGAAAAACCATGAATGCTACAGCTAAACAACAATTGGACTAGCTAATTTAGCTACTCTAAAAATTGAACATTTAAATAGAGATTATCAATGATCAATTGTCTTTGAGTAATTTTTAATAAACTTTTTAGAAATAATATTTACGATGTTGTACTTTAGAATGAATAAATATTTTATGACATTATTAGAACCAACATAAGACATGGAATGACTTGTCCCAAAAAAATCTTTTTCAAGTGGCACAACAAGAAACTAGTGAGAAGAACAATGAAACATGATATAAATAAGATATATAAACAAATTCTAACCTTTTAATTAAAGAAAAACTTAAAGCAATCAAATAAGAAAATAAATTCTAAAACTCTTGACAATAATTTCAAGGCCAAACCACCTCTCATACGGAGTAGATACCCTCAATACTCTCGGACCGTAGCCACATTGCATTCATGTATCGAGCAACTCATATCAATACTAAAACTTTACCTAATGTTCCCATTTTATTAACCAAGTCCTTGGAACATTAGGAAATAAGAGATGCAAATTATAATTCCAATCTTAAAATATTATGAACTAAATATGTTTTAATACAAACATTTTAAAAACAAAAATCTACCAAAACTTTGTTTGATGCAATCAGGTTTCAAAATCATGCTTATCTACAAAACTCTTGCACAGTTACAGTAAATGGAGCATAACCTCTACAAATATTGAAATTTGATAATTCAAAAAGCAATGGGGAAAAAGAAAAATTCTCTAAAATTTTCTAGATCATAACTCGAGCAAAATTCAACTAAAATTTGTCCAAAAAGCCTTGCCTTGACTACTCTTAAGGACATTCCTTGAGCTTGCTCTTAGTCACCTCGAAAACCATCCTTTGTAGTGCTGTCTTGCATGGCGTTCGTTCTTCTCTAGGACTAAGCCTTAAGAACTTTTTGTTAAAGCTCAAACATACCCTCAAGATGATAATTTACTTTAAGCATTGAGTGTCAAAACCACCTCAAGTATACCCTCCCATAACCACAAACATCTTCTTCAAGCTTCCTCTTGAAGTCTTCATTCACCTTGAATCTCAAATATCTCTCGAGAATAACCTCTCAAGGTTCCTTTTTTTATCCTTGAGCCTTCACTAGGCCTACAAAATAACCTCTTGATGTTTTTTTTATGATCCATGAGGCTTCACTAGACCTACAACATCCTTTCCTGATTTCTTCCGTTTAAGACCTTTTTCGAGATAACTTTAAGATTCTCTTAGAAGATTTACCCCTCTTTTGAAGGAGGGATTCACTCCAATATGATGTTTAGAGCTAAGGAATACTATGTTTTGACAACACATTTGTTGCCTCCTATGGTATCGATTGTCGTCCAATGTGTTGCGCAATCTCCTTCGGCTTGGCACTGTCGTTCATGCTCCAATGCCCTTCTCAATGTCAAATTAAATATTTCCTTCAATCTACAATACGAACTAGCGTAATTGACAAAATTATTTACAAACGTCTTGTAGGCAACACTTCTTAATCATAATCAAATGAGTAAAACTTCTCTTCTTTGTGAAGCATCATGCTTTGTCGTCATTAAAAGTGAATTGCATAATGGCGACACATGCACCCATTATCAAAATCATTTGACAAGCTTGAAGTGACACACATTTGAGACCATCGTGTCTACTAAAATTTCTTCGACTTGACCTTTGCACGACAATGAATCCAATTATCTTACATGGTTGCGAATTCAACATCTTCTTCAAATCATGCTTAGTCACTAGGATTGAATGCATTAGCATCCATCACTAGAGATAACTTTCACCAATATCTTCTTGACATAGATTTGAATAGAAACAACTCAAGGGTAGTCCCCTCCTCTACAACCATATTGTCTTTATAACCTTCTTATCATTAATGATAGACTGCAATCAAGTTCCATCAACCTAACAAAAATCACATTATTCTTAATAAGAAAACCAATCCCATTTTCCCTTTCTAATTATCATCCTTGCCCCTCAATCTCCTAAATTTAGAGCATAATTCCCCTCAATATCTCTTGATATAACTAAGTCTCGAAGAAAGAAAAAATTAAAAAACTTTAGAAAAAAATGGAAATGCCTTAATATAAGTATTCTTTCTTTTTGTTTTTGCTCTTGAAGCCATCATCTTTTGGCATCCAAAATCAACCATAATTCTTTTCAATAGCAATTATAAACATGCTTGATTTCCCATTATTGTTGAAGAGATAGAATGATAAACGTGACAATCTAAGTAAACCTATCAAATGCTTCATCAAGAAGCTCTTCTTTCCAAGATTCAACATAAGAGACCACTCATCTCCAAAATTATGAGTTACAATCTTGCATCAACTATCTTCACGGCTATCAAGCTATGCTACTTCCTCTATCTTGCTTCCTCATAGCTAGGATAAAACTTCCATAGAAACTACTTGAATTGACTCCAACTACAAATCTTTACAACTCTAGAATACAAAAGCTTGTTTCATCATGCTAATGCATAATAAATTAGTTTTTCAAAGGATACCTTGCTGAAACTTGTACACCCAAAGATGAAAAAATACATTTGCAACTATCCAGCCATGCATTCTACTTCCTTACATCAACCACTACAAGATAGGATGCGTATCTTAGCCACCACTTTGAAAGAGTTCAAGGAATCATTGTCACATGGAGCCATAAGATCACAATGGTCATCATTCCATCATCTAAAGTTCTTTCTTCTTCACCTCTTACCTTCATCTATGCTTCTTCTTGAAGTGGACTCATCTCCAACTATCTACGATCCTCAAAATTACGTTTCATCACCTCATGCCTCATCATCTCTAACAAAAGTTGTACTTGTTGTGTTAGAAAAACCACATGCTCTTGCAATGATATAAATATATATCTTACTAAGTCATTTCTCTTCTCATGTTGCCTTTATCCTCAACAATATCTCAAGTAGACCATCCATTTACCATGATCTACACTAGGTAAGATCTAATACTCTAATGACAAAGTATCATCCATCTTATAGACAGAATGATTAGATTGGAACAACAAAAACATGTAGATAGAAATAAAATGCAATAAAAATTAGTTACATAGAGAAACTCCAACTTTTCAATTAAAGAAAACCTAAACTAGTCTACTTATGAAGTAAATTATCAAAAACTTGGCAACAAGTTCAAAGAAAACACCTCTCACCTAGAGTAATTATTCACGATACCCTCAATCATGAAATCATATGACACTCTAAAGCAACAAGCCACTTGCACTAATACCAATAACTCCTTCACAAATAACTTTTATAGTCTAAAAGCTCTTAGTAACAAGAATTAAGAGATATACATAAAAAATCTAATCAAAACTAACTAAGAAATAAATAAAACCAAAATCATGGCCATTAAAAATCAAATACTAATTTGATGCATTCAAATTCTAAATTTGCGCTTACCAAAATTTCCTTGCACAACTATAATAAATTTGGAGTAACTTGTTCGAAAAAATTTGAAATTAGATTATTAAAAATAGAGTTAGAAAGCCAGCAAGATTCTCTAAAACTTTCTAGTTCATTACTAGATCAAAATCCGATTGAAATGAATCCAAAAATCACGAAAAGTGTTTCATGTGATTTGATTCCCTTGTGTACCTTCCTTGATTGCTCATGAGGGCACTCTTTGAGCCTTTGTTCCCATCAGCTCAAGATCTATACTTCCTTCTCAAAAATTATAGAAAGTTTCGTTACACATTCCTTATACTCAAGGACTAACCCTCGAAAACTTCAACTGACACCTCGACTATGTCCCTCAAGACCATAATCTACCTTGCATATGCCCATTGATTGCCAAAACTACCTCAAGTTAGCTTTCTCAAAGAATACATCTTACTCAAGCTCACTCTTAAAATATTCATCCACGTCAAGCCCACTAACATGGGCCTCAAGGCCAACCAACACCTCCTAAGAATAATATCTTAAGGTACCTCTCTTATCTTCCTTGAATGTTCTCAAGACCTACAAAATCCCCTGAAGAAGTCTTTTATTCCTCTTAAAGCCTCCCTTGAGAAAAAAAAGTAGATCCAAATTATTTACAATCAAATTAAGTAGCATTATCAAATTTAGCAATTTACCAATATGGGAATAACAAAAGATTTGTATAAGGATAAAGTTTCACAAGAAATTCATAAAAGAATAATGATTCTTAAAAATTAAATATGATATATTTGAGACCTAAAAAAAAATAATAAAAAAATTTCTATTTAATCCTAATATATCGCAATTCTACATAATATAATGAGTTATTAAGAATTTAAAAAAGAGTGTTTCAACAAAAGCTTATACATGTAGGACTCATGATCTATGATACTTTACCTTGTTTAGAAATATCTAGAACATATAATTGTTGTCACCTAAGATGATTTTTGATACTGAAATGCAAAAGGAAATCCTTCTCTATTCGAATTTTTTTTTGCTTTTGAGAGACTAATAAATCTACTTCTATTTAGATTGTCATTACCATCTTTCATTTAGATCAAAAAAATCTTTTTTCAATATATACTAATTCTCAAATTCAAAAAGCAAACCTAAATTTAAAATGCATCTTTGGTTTTCATTCATAGAATATATGATACTCAAAAGTTTTTTCCCAAAGAAAACGCACTGAAAACTTCAAGTTTTAAGGATTCATAAAAGATCCCCTCAATACAAATATAATAATTTAGTTTTAACTTTTACAATTAAAAAATATATAAGATTATAATATCATGAAAAAATACTTAGCCACTCTAGCAGTGGTCACTTCTCATGTGGCATTAGGCCAGAATTTGACATCATATTTGTGTTATAATAGCTTATAGCTATACAATACCATATTCCTACTACCATAATCACCATATGCCTAAAGTGAGATCATACATGGTGGATCATCTATGTCCTACACTCCTTGAAACCCAAGCATCTTGGAGCTTTTATGCAATGTTTGCCCCTAATATTACAAGTTCAAGTACACTATAAAGAGTTACTTATCTGGTCCTTGAAAAAAAAATGATTCAATAGTTAAACACCTAACAATGTCAGTACATAAACACTTTTGAATCTGATAAATAGTACACTAAACAGTAAAAGATTGACTCAGGTATATCATTCAAAATCTCAAAACACATATAAATAGCAAAATATGCAATCAAAAGATGATATAGTATGCAAGATATTTAAAAATGTTAACACAAAGAAATAAATTATAAATCAGCAGTAAAAGATGAACTCAAGCAGTGTACATAAGAAGCAAAAGATGAACTCAAGGATGTAACTCAATAACACGTCAAATTCACATCACAGCAATATATCATTTGACTAAGGATATGGTATGCAAGAGACTTAACAATGTCAGCACGTAGAAATGCAATGTAAGTAGACTCAAGTTCTGATCTGCGAGAGTCAAACTCTTCAATTTTCTTCTATTTCTTTCGTAAAGAATCTTCTACTTCTTTCCACTCCAAACACAACTAGTTCAGGGGTTGAACCTCAGAAATGTATTATTGCTAGCTTTTAGTCCAGCAACATCTCTTTCTTTAGCCCAAACATCCAGCTGAACAATACATAATACAGAGTGATCAAGACAATGGAATCAATGAAAGGGTTCATTGCATTGCAATGGAAGATTGCATATAGAAAACTCCTACAGTGCAATAATCCTCACATTGCTAGCTTATGCATTTTACAAATTGAAGATGAAAACACTATAACCTAAGCTATGATATAATTCGATGCAGTTTCAAAAAATTTCCATGAGAACCATGATCTAAATCCTAAAGTTTTGAACTCAAATATTAACGAATATAATTGGATGAAAATGCTCAATAAAAATGCATTCGTTTTTGAAAAAATATATGTTTGCTTTCTATGATGATTAATAAAAAAGCAACATGAATAATGTAAGCACCAAATATCCAAAAATATGGTGTTATGAGTATATAATTTCAAAACTCTTATGGTAGGTACAACTCCATTAAGTTTGCATGTTAAAGATTGACAACACTTAGCATCAGAACAAAAACATGAATAAAGAAAATTCACAAAATTCCATATCAATGATACATAGCGATGATCCACATTATAGTTTAAAAACTTCTACAAAAAATCATATTTTAAGAAATCGCATGGGTCACATCACCTGAAAATGCCTTGTGTTACCAAGGTTCTGTGACTGGACTCCAGAATGTAGTGTTGTTGTTGCGAATTCACCATTTCCATGTAACCACTTTACAAGTTTCTGGCAATTACTTTTATCTTCAGTTGCCTTGTTCAATGCTTCTTCAGTAGCCACAAACTTGTGGACATGAGCTTTCTTAAAGGAAAAGAGATGCATGATATACATCATTATGAGTTCTAAAATGACACACAACAAAATTGAAAAAATATGATTCCTATGAGATGAAACAATATCCTTGGTGTTATGTCATATCTTCATGTGGATATCTTCATAACCATAACTAAAAGTGTAGAATGTTATCTAAAGTAGCCGACATGCATATGGCTTTTAAATAAACCAAACAAACTTGTCTATGAGTAGTACCATAAAAGTTCACATCAATCTCATTAAAACATGGGAAAGGAAACAGCAGGAAAAGGTCAGTACGACAGAGCATAAATGTCCAAGGAAAATGAGGCCATGAAAATCTTCTGGACAACGAGCTCCTTAACTAAAAATTTACTACTCATTCTTCCAGGTTCTTTAATGCATGGCCAATTTTCAAAGCAGACTATTATAGGCAAGGCCAACTTCAAGCACATTGTTAAATCACATCTTCACACAAACGTAGCTTGTAGTTTAAGATTTCGGCAATGAAACTTTTGCCAAAGGATAACAACATGCGCAGCCATCATATTTGTTACATTTTTCCACATAGAAGATTTAAATCTTAGGCTAAAATCACAAAATAAACTTTTAAAAATCAATTGTCCATAAGTGAAATTTGTTAGTCAAGTATATATTTTCATGTTAAAGAAATATGAATCCCCATTTTGTAGAGGTTTTAAGCCATCCCAAACTACCAACTATCATTTTAACACAAGTATATGAACCAAGTTGAGCCAATCCCAACCATTTGTTTTAAACTACATGTTGATCTATATAATTTCAATCCATTCCTCATGTAGATAACCCTTACAAGTGATTAAAAAAATTAAGAACAAGTATATAGTCAAAAAATAAACGTAGCATTTACTATCCCCTGATAGAAATATGTTTACATTAGCTAGGTTACTTCAATTAATAGCAAATATTAATTATTAGTTATCACTTAACAAGGGTTAATGACAAAATTGTCTACTAATCAATATGGATAAAAAAAACTTTTACGTTTATTAGAAATAAGCTTGCAAAAAAGTCAATAAGTTAACTAACCTAAGTAATTATTAAAATAATATCAATACAAATATTAATAATAAGTTTGGATGATTAAATTTACCCAATTAGTCCATATTAAGTTGAGTTGCATAAAATATGTAAATTGATAATTTAACTATATATACACACACACATACACACACACACACAAACATACATACATACAAACATACAAAGACACTACAAACAACCTTAACTCATTTAATCTTTTATAACAAAAAAGACAATATAGATTTAATCAAGATTACCTTACAAACTACAAACAAAGATCAAGTAAACAAAAGCTTAACAACCATTAAAGATTATGTTATACTAAAAAATTTGATGTTGAGGTACCCATATATTTTATGTATTATGTGATCATGTAATATTAACTTATTTTCTTTTTCTATATAATATTTTAATGAAAACATATGAGATATTAAAAAAAGGAGCTTGGTTAAGAGCCAAAAAAATTAATTCTTGTGAAATTAGTGAAATACCATGACTACTAATATAGTAATCTCTACTTGTCCAACTTTCTTGTTCAAAAGAACCAAAGAAATTAAAAAAGAAAAATTTTAGAAGACAAATTCCAAGCTTACATTTGTGTTCTTCCTGGCATAATAAATATTATACAGGTATCTACTAAATAGAAGAAACTATACTATTAGGTGCAAGAAACACAATCACAACTCAAGTAGTACATCCTTAATAAAATTCTTCTCCATGCAGCACTTGATTCGATTACTACTAGCTCATTATGCCAAGCTTCCCTCATTACTTTGCAAGCTTTCCCTTTGGTCGAAAAGAAGGGAAAAGAAAATATGCTTATGGTAGGATGGAGATATGCAATGTTTTCTCCTCAAAAGACTTCACGAGTCAACTCAAGGTCAAGTAATTTTAAAAAGAGGGAGAATGATGTGCAAGCCAAAGCATCGTCCAACATATGCTTAATTTTCTTTGTTTGGTAAGTTACTTATTTTTTGGAGTAGCTTTGATGACTTCCCAAGCAATTTTAATGTCTTCTAATGTAATTTTGGATAGGTTGTAAGTGGAATTAGTTCTTTGCAAACATGCTTTATTAAGAAAAGGGACAACTAATTCTATCACTTGGTAATATTTCTAATTAGAAGGTACAACTCTTATATTTATAGTATTCAGTAAATGTATCTATTACCCTTATTCATCATCCATTCTCCAAATTTAGGCATTTTTTCAATAGACTATATTTTGCTTACCAAACTATCTAAACTGTTTTGCCATGGATCGTTATGAAAATCACACAAGGGCAAAAGTCCTATCTTCTTCACAAGTATCATATTTCTTAGAATTGTTGATATTTATAATTCAGCCATCGAATATGTATTTCTTGAATTATTGCAGTATTTTCAAAAAAGGCTTACTTTGACTTATGGTCAAGTAATTTTTTAATGGATTCTTAAGTTACTTGCTTAAATATTTGCTTGTAATATAAGAGGTACAACAAATAGAGCTATGGAAGGTAGTTTATTGTTCTACTAAAAACAAAACTAATTTTGATTGCTCTAATGGAACATATGTCTAACTTTAACTAATTGCATAATCTATCTAAGAGATTAGTATTTGAGCACTACACTATGAACAAATCCAATGGGATTTAGGTGTTATGAGTTAAAAGCATCTATTATCAAACCTTAAATGAGGATGAACAGCTAGTTGACTAGCTCATTATTAATCCAAGGAGACAAAATGGTGCCTATAATACTTATGTGCATGCTGAATTCAAGTGGTAAATGAAAAACACTTTGGTACACGGCTCAAATTGTAGAGGAAATTAAAGCTCCATGGATAGACATAATATACTTTAAATGTAATAGCTACACTTGATGGATACTAGAGTCCATCCGACCTTAGGTGGGATGTATTGAATGAATCCATTGATTACATCAGTCAATGGTGCACAAGAGATAAGGAATGAAAGGATAAGGATAAGGATAAGGATAAGCACAATGTATTGAATGAATCCATTGATTAGTGGGCATTTATTTACAAGGATAAGGAATGAAAGGGAAAATAGTTCTAGAAAAGGCTACACTTATTGTTAGAAAATCATGCTTTGATTGATCTATTCTCAGTAATAATAGTGCAATATTTTTGTAGAATTGGATCAACTTATGCACAGTTACTTCAATCTATAAGGGATCATGCTCCTTTGTCAAAGTTGTTAAATTTTCAAAATATGAGTTAGGTATCTAATATTCATCCAAATTATAGAAAATGTTAATGAAATTCTATTATTATTAAAATAATCAATAATTTTCTTAGTTCTAAATTCTCTTTCATTATTTCTTGTAATGAAAACTAAATTATGACCAAATTTCTTTTCTAATTTAGTTATCAAGATATAAAATTGTTTTCAAGAGTTACTCCATTTTTGCAAGAAAATTATCTATGTATATCTACAATAGTCTTCTAACACAACTAGTTTATATTTCTTAGGTCCTGTATTCATGCGTTGTATATGTCCAAATCATTTATTTGAGAAAGTTCAAAGGGTATATACATAATAATATACAAAAAGGCAATTTAGTTAAACCATCTACTAAGTTATATTTAATTATTTTTCTTAAGCTATGTGTGCTAGCATTGCAAAATCTTCTATGCCATAAATTAAACTCTTTAACATATGACACAAACAATGTATTTGAGGACTATTTACTTTTTTCAAATATGTAATTAATTGTTATTTCTTTTAGTTGTAATAACTAATAATTTCCATCTTAACTAGTTTTGTACGTAATTGAATCAAATACTATCACATAATTGACTCATATTTTGGAAATTATACTTTAAACTTTAAACTAATAAAGTTTAATAATAAAAAATGTAGAATTTCAATAGAACTTTTTAATTGATAAATTTCCTACAGTTCTCACAATCAACTATCCAAGAATCACATCTTACTCATCCTTCAAAAGAAAACCTTTCTACAATTATAAAAAAATTGTTATACTCATGAAGACAAACCTTTTTTGGCCAAGAATATGTTAGAGTGGATGAACTACAGTTTTCCTTAGTTAATAATGAACATGTACATATCAAGGAATTAAGATCATTAATTATTTAACTAATGATGCATGCTCCTAAGTTTTTATTCTAATCCATCATTAGGTTTTTGGATGTTCAATAAATATGTTTTAGGCTTATTTGCAATATGTTCACAAAGACTTAAATGTTCACTATGGTTTTCTTTTAGTTTCTAATATTCCTTAAATAAAGTTTCATATTATTATGCACAAATTAATTGTTCAGGTAATCATTCATTATAACAACTTTCTTACCTCTACAGGTTTCCTATATGCTTTACTTTTAGCTCTTCATTGTTCTCATTCTCTTCACTTGAATTAGTCTCCTCAAAGTCACTTCAACCTTTATTCAAAGCTTTCTTCTATTAGTTCTTTCTCTTCTTCATTGCATTCTTCTTTTTTTAAATTCAATCTAAATGCATAAGACATGATGTTTTTATTTATCTTAGTTTGTCACTCACATGGAAAAAGATCCCCTCTTTTTTTCTCACTTTTTGTTATACTACTTCTTGTAAAACAAAAACATTTATAAAATGTTCGAAAATTAGAGCTATGCTATCTTCATCTATATCCTCCTCTTCTAAGGCTTCTCTCTTCTTTTAGTGCTATTGTTTACTCTTTCTTCATTAATTTGTTTTTCTAAACAAAGCCTTCCTCTTCTTTTATCCTCTACATCTCTAGTTCATCAGTCATTAGCTCTCCTGTAAAGTCATCCAATGTCATAATAGAATTGCTTATAGAAATCCTAATTTTTGTTGTGATAGCTTAATACTCTTTTAGAAAATTCTAAAGATCTTTTTTAGATGTTCATTCATATTTATAGTCTTTTCTAAGCTAACAAGTCCATTAATATTGTTAATAAATCAAATAAACATTCTTTCAATAGATTCATTAGAAAGCATTTTTGACAACTTTTTATCATATGTCATCATATCAATTTTAACTTGTTAAATAAAAAGATGGACCTTTTTATGTTGCCATTAACTTGTGGAAAATTTCAAAAGTAATTTCTAAACTCGTAATTCTTTTAACCTTAATAACATTCGAAGTACAATTGAAAATATTTATAGCTTTATTATTTGATTAAATTTTATGTTTTTTGTAACCATTTTTAAAATTTTTTTTTTGGTTTTAATACACCCTATGACTTCAAGTCAGTGGTAGTTTTAATAATTCAATAGAGATAATGATGACCAAAAAAAAGTGGAAGCTTGTTACAAGAAGCTGTTAAGTCACAATTGGCTTTGATGAGTGATGTCTTAAATGTTTCATATTTTAGTTTAATGGACTTGCTTAGTGTAAAATAGGTTCACATGTAAATAATAACCTACATATATTTGATGATGAAAAAATGTTTCTTTTTATGAAAAAATATTAGCTTATTGATTTTATGATTCTCTTATTTCATTTTAATTTCAAATCATATTCAAGTATCAAATTGTTCAATCATCTCCTTGATTTAGCAAACAAAAAAGATTTTATTTTTCTACTCCCTTAATAATATTGCTAATTAAATCTTATTCTTGCCAAATTTCATGTTAGATTGATTGCTATACTTTAATTAAAATAAAAAATTAATTATGTTGAATTTTTCATAATTTAAATTATAGAACAATCGCTACATCCCAACTGGTGCCCAAGTGCAAAGCTCTTAGGTTGGGCTAGCCCGAAGGGGAACTCGCAAGCCCCAGATCATGAAACAGTCAAAACTAAACTAGTTCGATGTCATTCTGGTTGACAGTGAATTCCTGAACTGAATGAGGTGAGGCATTAGATCGAGTTGGGTAGCACTTGAACCAAGTATACTAGTGGACAGGGGGCCAGTCCATATTAGGTTCGAATGTTAATCTCGTGTGAATGCTTATAAAATCTAATAACTTTTCCATCGAAATAATATGGAACAAAATCCCTTGTGCCAGTCTATATCCAAAATCATGATTACACGATGGGGCTCCCCTGCATTTTATTAATCAGTGATTACTGATTATGTCAATTTTATATGTTTTATCCACACATCTGATGGCCAAAGCTTCATCACAACTTATTCAATGACAAGAACTGTTTCGTCCTATCCTTGGATCTTGTGGCTCTTAATTACCCTATTTGAATCTTACGATTGAGATCTACTTTAACTTTTTCTATGTTAAATCGAATGACCTAGATCTCATCTAACATGATTGGATGGCCTAGATCAAATCGTGCATAACTAATCCACTCATTAAGCATTAGATTTGATGGTCTATATCACCTTTAATGAAATCCAATTACTTTAGTCCATGCTATCTAATGGCTAATTATTAAGATCTTACAGTAGCCTTTGCGAAAAAAAACTATTTTAACATATTTGTAAAAGTTTTTTAAACTATTCGACTCTATCTTTTTTCATAACTTTTCTACACTTTATAATGACTATAATAAAAAATTTTCTATAAATACCTAACAAATGTAAATAGAATAACTAATGAATATGAATTAATTTAAGAGATCTCAACAAAACATCACTATATATTCTACTGATATAAATTCTACTAGTAGCAACTACGACTTCTTCTTCCTAAATCAACAATTTTTTCTAACTAAGCCTTGCTCATCTAAACTTTTAAATTCTCATTTCTATTCATAAATTTAGGCTCATTATGTTTTTTAGTTAATCAACAACTACAAGAAGCTATGAAAATTTATCACAATATTTTCATCTTGCTGTAATTTTTGTTCTCTTGGCTTAGGTGAGCCAACATTTGTAAAAGCTCGAGTTTAATTTCATCTAATAAAAAATCAAGTTTTGATTTAGCTCACAAAACTTGAGTTATAGTTGATCCTAAAAAAGCTAGTAGGTTGATCATGAACCAAAAAAAGTTTTAAGTTCTAACAATTTATTAGTCGTATTTTTCTTGACCTTGATCGGCTGTGGATATATGTTTTAATTGAACATAACAGCTTCAAAATTATGGAGTCTTATTATAATTTTTATCTTTATTTTGTTTATTATATTAAAAATAATATATACATTTATAATCGAAGGTTTTTCCAAAAATAAAATTATTTTTTAGAAGTAAATACTTTAAAAAATAATGAAAATAATTTTAAGACCATAATTCACACCCTTCTTATGATATTGACACACTGCATTTCATTTTAGAAGCACATTCACCAAAACTTGTTCTAGTATTAATTTTAGCAATTATTCTTCATGGACAATTTAATCACCTTATAAAGCCCTTGACTCTAATTCCAATTGAAACATGGTTTATCAAGAGGGTGGAATTGATAAGAAAAATATTTTGACTTATGAAAAAGTATTTTTAAAAACATATTTTCGATTATAATTTTATGTTGTCTTTTAACATCTAATAAATCTTTTCCTTTTTTAAAAAATATCTTAATTAAATTTTAAATTTTGAAAGAATTAAAAATTAGAAAATTGGAAATAGTAAAAAGTACGATAATATTTGGTGATTCAATTTGTATTCAAACCTACAACCTCCCCAAATAAAAGCTATGAAAAAAATAATTAGTATAAGGCTTTCAAAAAGTGATGATGCTCACAGAAATTAAAAAAATAAATGGGCTAAAGCAATCCTTCAATGAAATGAAACTTGTAGAAAGAGAAAAATTATAACAAGACATTTGATTTTGATGTGCATAGTAATCCTATGCTCGATGAATTATATAATAAAGCACAAATAGTTTTTTCTTTTACTTGAATGAAAAATAAACGAGAGTTAGAGCCAGAAGAATTTTGGACACAACAAATAGGAAAAGATAGTTAGCATAAGTTGCTAAGACTTAATTCTATAGTTTGAATGACATATTTCAATGGCAAAAGAAGTTACAAAACATCCTCATTAGTCAGTATGGGTAGAATGGCTTGAATTAGGTAACTATTTAAAAGTGGTTGTCTATAATAAATTGTGGGTTGGGTGGCACAATGGTGCTCATAAAATTACCATTACATATAGTTAGGTATTTTTAATGTAGACGATTAAATCTAAAATTTATGTGATTGAATCAAGGAAAATAATATATACATTATTGATTTTAAATGGGACCATTACATCATAAAAAATGAATATTTATATTGCAAGATTAAATACTACACATTTGAGAAAGGAAGGCAATTCTTCGACTATTCGATCGTGAAAATTGCATGACCAACAGACTGTATTTCAGTCTTACATTTTTCAAAAAATGATGAATATTTGAAAATTTGATTATGATGACAACTATATCAAAATATTGGTTTTGGAACTACATGTTTTCAAATGTAAAGAATTTTAGATCATTTGATCTAACCACAAAGTTTTTATGTAATATATGCAAAATGAATTTATCAACCTATGTGCCATATGAGTATTAAGTGATTGGTTTTATAATTTTGACCCAAAGTATGATGTAAATGATGCTTTTGAGATGGGAAACAACTACACTAAGAGTTCTATCCATTAACTGCAAAACTTGAAGTTAAGCCTTTCTTAAGCAATGTCTCCAACACTGATTCACTTGTCTTCAATTGTTTATTCATGCATGAATCAATTTATTGAGCTCTATAATAGATTAATCTACTTGATGTTGAGATACATTATTTGTAATACTCAATAAAAGAAATTAATAAAAAATATAGTGATTTTTATGATCAAAATATAATGTAAGAAATAATAGTTCAACATAACTAACATAAGAAACAACAAAAGTTATCAATAATTAAAATTTGTTGTTGAATAATTACATGGATGAATAACATATAAATAAAAGAAATGATTGATGATAAAACTCTATCCACAAATAAACATCTTAGGTCTCCTCTCGCTTTCTTGTATTGCCATACTATGATCAATTATTATAAACCTATGCATTACATAATTTTTATGTGCACGTCTATTGTCTATATCATCCTCTATCTCAATCTACATATCTAAGTATGCTTTTCTTTGTCATGAGTCCAGTACTGATACTTTGCACACTTCACCTTGTGTATTGATTAGTCCAAAATAAACTAATATGTATTATCTATGTCCAACTAAATTATTTTTGTAGAAAAACTAATAGCCTTCCTTTAATTAGTGGTTACATTATTTATTTAAAATTTTGCACTTTTTGTATTAAATTTTATTGCTTTAAATAAATTAAAATTTTGCACCTTTTTATTACAAATTTATTATGCTTACCGCGACAAGAATATTTTTTTGTAAATAAGATATAGAGTTAAAGTTTAATGTTTTAAGTCTATTATCTTGTTTTTATGTGTATTTTGGTAAATTTGAAATTATTTATTTTGTAATATTAGGTTTTTTTAACAGGTAACGCTATGAAAGGATTTTTTATATTATGTTGTCCGATAATTTAAATTTTTTCATTATAATATTTATGTATTGTTATGTATTTATAATTTTTATATTGGTAATATTTGTTTTTTCAATTTAACTATTTATTTCAATATATTTATTTAAAAATCTAAGGACATATAATTTTTTTTAGCTTATTTTTGGTAATACAATTAATTAAAAAACTCATTCATTATACATCATATTTAATATGTCTTTTTAAACCATCAATTTTGTATTTCATTTTTTGCCTTATAAGGTAAATGTCTCGGGTTTTTTAATTTAATTATTATATTATATTTTATACATAAATTTTTCTTGTTTTTTACAATTCTTTTATGAAACTTATTGTTCTTTGTTGAGTTAATTTTTTGTTAAAATTATTTTTTTAAAAAATAAGCTTTTGATGTTTTAGTGAATATTTGATAATACCATCAGTAAAATAAAAATTATTTCATCATACATTTTTTCTTTATTTTTATTTATAATATATAAAAAAAAATTATGTTCCACAATTTTTAAATAATTGTAAGTGTTGTTTATTTTTTGAATTAGAAAAAGTCTTCGAGAATTGAAGGTTTGGCACATTAAATGATTTTTTTTTGATCTTATTATTATAGTTGCTTAATGCATTGGATCATTATCAAAGTTATATTATAGATATGACATTTTATGGCTATGCTATCTATATAATTTATATAGATAAATCAAAAATTTTATGTACTATTATAATAAATATTATTGTTATTATTGAAATATTATTTTTATATTTTTTTAAAATTTTTAGCATCATGCAATATATAAAAAATTTAAAAATTAATTGTTTTGTTATTATTGTATTTTTTGTGTTTTTCATACTAGTATATTATTTGTGATTGTTGCCTAGTTTGTTGCCTAGTTTATGATTTTTAAATTCTTATTATATCGTTTATTTAAAATATGAACATGTTATTTAGAAACACTAAATTCTTAAGTTCTATAATAAAAATGTTTAACAATTTTTCGAAAAATTTGATGTACTATCATAATTTATCAAATTATAATATTAAAAAAATTTCAATGTATAAAAGAATGTGTATTGATTTAATTTTTTTAGTTACATTTTTAAACTTATAATACTTTATTTTCAATTAGTGTACTGTTATGAGGACTTATTTATGTAGTAGGACATAACTTTTTATATTTTAAATAATCTCTAACACTAATAAATTCCTTAATTACACAATTTTATTTAAATTAAAGTAATTCGAAGTTTCTTGTAAAAAAAAATAATTATCAAATTTTTTGCGTTTTATAAACTTATTTTAAAAATTTTTTCAGATATTTAAATAAAAATCACACCTTTAAAATAAACAAATCACTTGGCATAAGATTCCTAGCACTAAAAATGGGTAAATTATTTTTTAAATAGTTCAGGAATGTATGCCTTACTTAGCTTTCCATTATATAGAATATTAAAAAGCAAATAACTAAAAAATTAGACTTCATTATTTGTAAATATTTAAACTGAATAAATTTAAAAATATAATTTTTTTTAAAAAAATTGAAATATCATTCAAAAAAAATTGAAAATATGAAAATATATGTAAAAAACATTAAAAAAAAATAAAAAATAATTGTAATGACAAATAGCTAAAAAATAAATTTATTAACCAAATTTTGATTGAAAAAAAATCAAGGAGACTATCTTCTACATTCTAGCAAATATGATAAATGATTTTATGTATTTAAAAATAGAAAACAATTAACAAAGAGAAATATTAAAAAGATTTAATATAGTGAACATTATCATAAAAAATACTTATTTGTGAAAAATAGAAAGTATTTTAAGATGATAAGAAAGATTACAACAACAAATAACTTTAAATATTTAAATTGTAAAAATAAGCTTTTGTTATACTATCAAAACATAAATACTAACAAAAAAATTATGAATATGACATTTTAGATAAAAATTAAATAAATATGTCTATTTCTTCAATGATTAAAAGATATGAAAAAATTGATATTACAATCTTAAATCATATTTAAATAGTGTTTATCTTGTCTTTTTAATATTATTTTAGAGTTGACACTAATATTAAGAAATGTATTCAACATTTAAAGAAAATACCTACTAACATAACTGTTAGCTTTTCCATTGTCTTTCGTCACAATGTCATTTAAAGGTTATATAAGACAATCACCACTAATTTATCATTTTATTTATTTTTTTAAGCATTTTTGTTTATTATTTTGGATTTTTAATTAAATTTATATATACATATTTGTCATCACAAAAGTTTTTGAACACCTATTATAACAATAACATTAAGCATTTTAAAACTTTACAATATTGATATTTTTTTGTATAATTTTAAGTTTTAACATCTTTTATTTGTATTGAGGGTGTTTTTAGGTTGTAGTATGAAAAGGTTTTTTATTCATGTATTGTGTAAATGATTTTTGTTTGTAATGTATTAATAATTAATTATATCTATGACATTTTTTTATTTTTTAATTTTTTTTTACTTGTCATATTTATACATTAAATTTAATTATTCATTAGAATAACCATTTTTTAGGAATAGCTTTTAGTCATAGAAAATCAATTATTTTGTAAATTTGTACAAAACACAAAATTTTTTTATATTGCATAAAATTTTAATGTTTATATGAAAGTATTTCTTTATGTTATCAAAAGTTTTTAATATGAAATATTATTTTTTTGTTATTAAAACTTTATATATTGTAATCACTTGTGCTATCTTAATTGGCAATAACATATTGTACAATACTACAAATTATTTTGTCTCTTTAAAATAATATTTATTCCATGTAAACCATTATAATATTTCTTGACTGTCACATCCAATTGTTGACACTATGCAATATTTTTGAATTCAGCTGACAAGCACAAATAGTTACTTTATGATATCCAACATATTAAATGAATAGTAAAAGCTTCAAGGAAATACATTTGTCTGATATGACAATCAGAGATATTATCTTATGACAATCGTGTCCATATATTATATTTCCCTAATATGTTATCTTAAGAGTATCATAAACTTCTTGATGAATCATTATCAATGGTTGTCATTATTTTCCGATCTAAAGATATACCTTTGACCACAAAACAATTTAGTTATTAAAAGTTTTCTCATATTACAATTTTTATTTATGTCACATGTTATATATATTTCTCTTTTTTAATATCTTTTTTACTAAGTTTTTTCAAATAAAATATTATGTTTATGTTATGAAAATCACATTTTAAAATTAGATATTTTGGATCCCTTGTCCATTTTTTATATTTTTATATTTAGTATATACAATGAAATATTTAAAATAAGTCTTTCTGTTCACAATATTATTTTTTATGCAATAATTTATAGTTTTTTCGTGTTATATATTTGATCTGAAAGTTTTTTATTACACATTTTTTGTTTGTTGGTAGAATGAAGTTGGGCAAACAACAAGAAAAAACTATGTTTATTTTTTCAGCAAAAAATTACAATATTTAAAAATTCTACAAATTAAAATATATATTTAAGTTTTATTAATAACTATAAATGTTTTAATTTTATGGTGTACAAACATATTTCTTGAGTGTAAAACGATATATATTGATGTATTATACATCTAATTTTAATTGTTATTATTTTTTATTTATTTGAATGTTTTATTATTTTCATACTTCTTTCCTTGTGGTCATCACAATCATAATTATTGAATTTTTCTAGGAAATTATTATATTACGTTTTGCATATCATGAACAATTATATGCAATAGTCTACGCACTAGGTTTTATTTTTTTATTTTATATTCTAATAATATTTGTGTAATTACTATACCTGTATTGTTGCATAAAATAGTGTGATCTTTAATGTTTTGCTTTTTCTATTTTTCTAATACCTTTTTATTTAACAAGTAGAATTTCTAATAATTATTAGAATAAAATTTATTACTTATTTACAAATTTTTTTTGAATTATAAATATTCAATGATGTTGACAATTATAACGATTATTTTGTTATAACTTTTCAAAAAATAATTATCAATAATTAAATCATTATGAAATTGTTTAGAATATTTTTGTAAAAAAATTTCAAACTTTAAATGTATTGATACTATGATTTTTATTATTTGTTAATTTATCAACTCTAGTATTTTTTGTATAACTTGCTCATTAATTGCATTACCTTTTGACATATTTTCAAATTTATTTAAAAGTTGCAAGCAATATAATATGTTATGCTTTTAAATTTTTAATTTTTGTTTGAATATGTTTAGTAGGTCAGGATATTTAGTTGACATTATAAATAAATAATTTCATTAATTTAATATATATTTGTGACATTTATTTTTTTATAAATTTTATAACATTATTTTAACCATTATGAAGTAAATGTTAAAATTTTAAACATTATTTCACTTAGGTTATTCTTTATTCCTTCACAGTTGTATAACATTATTTAATTTGTAAAATTTAATTTTTGATTTATACAAGCAATGAAATATATTTAAATTTCTCAAATCAAAAAATGTCAATAAAATATTCTTAATCAAGAAAATATAACAACTATCTAGGTTAGATGAAAACATTATAGAAGTACCATGAATGATATTTAAGGTAAATAATAAATTTTAATATTAAATTTTTATACGTAAATTGTCTAAAATATTTTGCATAATGCCAGACAAATTTCATACAAAAATGTTCCATTCAGTGACCTCATAAAGTTAAGAAATTTTGCATTCTTTATTATATATATGCCTTTTAGCTTTGCTTCTTGTTTCATTTTTTTTTGTTTGTTTAGTTATTATTTTTGCGAAAATATGACAACTTTAAAAAAACATCAATAGCCTAATTTTTTTCTTGATTATTGAAAATATTTAAAGTTTGAATAAATGATTTCTTAAATAATATGTAAAATGTTGAACAATTGGAAAAAAGTTATTTGTGAAACATGTCAAATAAATTCATATACTACTCAAAACATTGGAAGTATAACAACAAAAATATATATTATTTCAAAATTTCCATAAGCAATGCTTTGGTGTAATTTGAAAGCAAAACATGTTGCTTTTAAAAAAAATCAAAAAATAGAACAACCGAAAATATTTTAAGTCTTTAAAATAATATTCAAATTTTGTCATAATCCAAGGAATATTAGCCGAAAAAAATGGAAAAAATGTTAAAATAGTCAAAGGAATATTAAATAAGTAAATAACATAAGATTAAAAGTAACAACAATTCACTATTGCAACAATACGTAAAATATATTTTTACTAATAAAGAGAGAAATAAATATTTTGAACTGAGAATTAAAATATTCTAATAAAAAGGACTTCACCAAAATGATACACAAAAAATGATTCAACATTATTTAATCATTAATCAAAACTAAAAACTAAATTATAAAAACATTTCATTATATGTTTACAGTGGCCCTCTTAATACTTAAATTAATGCATTATAAAGAAGTGAAAAAATCATTAATCATGAAGTGTTATTTACATTTTCACCAGCCATTTACTTATTATTTATTTTGGTCTATTAATTAATTTAATAATTTTTTTGTTATAAAACTTTTCTTGTAGTCCAGTAAAAAAATAGTCTTTTTAGTAATTTCATTATTGAATATTTTATTAACGTTTATGGTATTTCTTTATCCTTTTCAGATATTAATATTTTTAAATATTTAGATTTGATTTTTTATTATGTTTTTCAAATTTTCTAAATTAAATTATTTCGAAACATTTTTGTTAATATTTTGTATAAATTAACAAAATAATATATATGTTTATTATATTCATGTTACAATTTTTTTGTACTTTCGTGTTATTTATATAAAGATAATATAATTTTTCATAAGTTAATTCTTTGAAGTGATGCAATTCTTGTAAAATACTTGTATTTTTTTTTAAAAAAAACTAATTTGTGATTCTTATATTAATATATGATATATAATTTTGAAGCTTTGCCATGTTTTTAAACAAAACAACCACTTCTTGACATGTTATATAAATAAATATATGCAATTTAGATTGTCTTTTATCTTAATAGTTTTAAATATTTTAGTTCATTAAATGTTTATATAAAAATTAATTTTTCACCTAATATTCAAATAAGTCCAAATATTTTCGATTTGGTTTTATCTAGATTAACTTTTTATCTTTATTGTCAATTATTCCTCTCTTTTACAAACATAGTTTTAGAATTTTTAATTACTTGACAAAATATATAATAAAAATATTTGTTAGGAATTTAAAGTCAATCGTTGAAGATAAATTTCATTCTTTTCAGTGCTTATGATATTTTATTTAGTAACATGGATCCCATATTTGAGTGGTAAGTTCATTTTTTATTAAAATTGTGTAGTCACATATTTCAAAACATAAAAACTTCAACTATATACAATTCCTTTTATTTTCAATGATTTATAAGTTTTTTAGTTAAATTGTTATAAACATCAAATTTAATATTCTCAATATTTATTGACCATGATAATCTTTTGTGTAAAATTGTATCTTTTAAAATTACATCAAGTTTTTCAAAAAATCATAGTTCAAAATTAAAATGTTGTCATCATGATATTCTTTTTACATTCTTGTAAGTTTTTTAATTGTGTTACTTGTAATTCAAACAAATAGCTTATTTTTTATTTGTTTATTTTGTATTTTGAGCTAAATTATTTGATGTTTTTTCTAGTTCTATGAATTTATTTCAATGACAATATTTTCAAATTTAATTATGAAACGTAAATAAAATATTTGAAACAATAAATGCTTTTACCACTTGTTAACAACAAATTTTTAAAAACAGTTAAGCTAATTTAAGATTTCTAATATACGAGTTATATTCACCACTTGTAAAGAAACAAAAGTTAGCGTACAAACAAAAAAATTGAATAAACTATAATTGTGAAAGAAAATTAAACAACAATTATTCTCATCATGCCAGAGGTAGAAGTGCATCTTTGAAATTAAAAAAATATTAAACACTTAACAAGCAAACTAAAAAAAAGTGTAGTAGTATATGAAATGATACAATTTTAAAATATTAAAAAATATTCATAATATTACATTAATTAGTAATGAAAGGCACAAATATTTTAAGAAATAATATTAATATAAATTATTTGAACATCAAAATAGGGTATATTAAATATTAAATAATATCTAAAATTTTTAATGAAGAATAATAAATAAAATTAAATATATGAAAAAAAATAATAAAATTTGAATAAAAGGTATCTCTATTTAAAACAAGATAAACATGTTTTTATAAACTATAAAAAGGATAACTTTCTATGTAAAGGTTTAAAAAGATACCACTATACAGAGAAGAACTACACAAGATAACATACATGATAGATCAAAGTTAATGTACTATCAATGATATAAACCATGTTCTACTATGCAAAATGCGTCTTGTTATAGACATGAACAAATTGGAAATAATCAGTGTGGTGTAGTGTAGATAAATGATAAGGCATGCTAAAAAGTACATAATTATTTTTTATATCTGCCTTGAGCAATTGTATCATTTTAAAATATGTAGTGTGCTCATATAATGCATGGCAACAAACCTTACTTGTTGTGAACGTAATTTTTTAAATGGTAGATTTGTTTTCTAATTTAATGACTTAGTTTGGTGAATTTCTTGCGCATCACATCTTGAGAAATTTTTTTATTAAATATGTTTTACGTATAGCTTTTAATATGTTGAGCATTCACTATCCTAATATTTTTTTAAAATGATTATGTAATTTATTTTTTTTATTTCTAATGCAATATTTTTCCACTATTAAGAAATTTTTATTGTTCTTAGCACATATTTTAAATAGTTTATAATAATGATAATGTGTCATTTGTTTGGCTTTCTTATTTTTTGTTTGTCTTATCATTATAATACTTTTTATTTAATCATAAAAAATACTAACTATGCATTTTTTTAGAATTAACATTTTTTTACATTAAGTAATTATGGTATTTTCAATACTATTAAAACTCTTGAATGATGCACATCTTCGAGAAATAAGTAAATTTAATCTTGCAACACAAAATTGGTTAGTGTGCATTCATGAATTTTGTTGAGATAAGATAGACGATTCATTAGGGTTGAACAAATAAAGATCATGTCAAACCCATAACCATGAAATTACCTATAAGCACACAAGTGTCCCAGATGATGAAATCGTAAGCACACCGGCATTATGCACCCATGAAATGTATTGTAAGGAGAAAACTACTTTTCTTTTCTGCAATGTGGGACTAATGTTAGTCCAATTATTCAACATTAAAAGCTTGTGTTATTTCTCACCATCCAATTTTTGATCAAGATGTTAACGTTTCATCCACTAAAAGCGCTCAACCTTGGCTAAAAATCAAATTACCAGGATCATGTCTAGGTTCATTAGAATTTTTTGATTGTTTCTACCAATCAAAATAGCCTAGCCATTAATTGGAAGGACTAACACTCTCCATGTTTGTGTCCTATAGTTGAGATCTTTTTTGCTTTTGCCAATGATGAATCAAATGATCTAGATCTCATTACTTAATGGAATGGCTAGGTCTAATCCATCTTGATCCAACCATCTAAAACTAATCTGCTTTAATAGTCTTTGATCTAAAAGTCTAAATCCTCTCTAACATGATCGAACGATGCTGGTCGATCCCACCTATTGGCTAATTCCTTAGACATAAATTCAACCATTATGTTAACCAATTCAAAGAAATAATTTAAATTGTTTAGAAGAGTTTCTTAAGCTATTTGGAAGCATAAATCAAAACAATATTCTCTTAATTTTCTAAAAACTTTTGTCAAATTGTTTCTATGTAAAGCTAACCATTATTCAGGAAATAACTAATAAACATGAACCAATACTTAAGATCGCATCAAATCACAGCATGGTATTCTGCTAATTTAATATCTATTGATAGCATTGGCAACTTAGTTCTTCACAAAATGACAAAGTTTTTCAGCTAATCATAGCACTTCTACGCTTTCCATCTCTTACTTATCTTAGTAATTTTAAGCTCGTTGTGCCTTCTTGTATTAATCAACAAGCATCGAAAGTTGTAAAACTTACTGTAATTCTTCCTTATTTTTATATTTCTTTTTACGTTGGGTAGCCTCGCATTTATAAAATTTTGAGTTTAGTTTGATTTCATTAAAAACCAAAATGGTGTTAATCTCACAAAAGCTTATGCTATAATTGAACGCATAAGAACCAGTAAGTTGAAGGATGGACATAGGTTCAAGTTTAAACAAAATAATATAAAGATATAATTATATTATTTTTATTTTAAATTTTGTTTTTTAAATAAATAAATGAAAAATTAACATATATAAAATCAAAGTTTTCCATAAATAAAAAAATTAATTTTATGAATAATTTTTTTAAAAAATAAATATAATCTAAGAAAGAAAAAATATTTTAAAACTTAAAAGTCACCCCCCATGTGGCATTCATATACTTGTGTTTATCTCAATTAGTATGGAACCTGCAAAAACGTGAGACAAATTACTTAGGTGATCCATCACATGTTTTTAATTATTTGTTATGTTTCTTTAATTATTATGTTTATTATATAATAAGTTTAAACTCTATCTTACCATTTTAGTATGTTTTCCAAAATATGTGTTTGTTAATTTTCTTCTTAAATTAAGTTTTCAATATGTTATAACTCATGATTAATATAAGTGCAACACTAGATGAATGTCTTCTTCAATCATTCTATCGTTATTTAAGCATAAAATTTTATTAATATCTGAAATATAGATTTAGAATATTTATCCAATCAATTGACTTACAAGATTGGAAGGTTCTCATAGAACTATAAGATTTACTTAGAGATTAATGCATAAACAAAATCAACTTGTTTAGTGCACTTAGTAGTGATCAAAGTAGAATGACAATTAAATACAATAGCACTCAACTACCTTTATTGTAGTATATATGAAAGTAAATTTAATCAAGTTATGAATTTCTAAACCACACATGAAGTTTAGGAAAAGTTTGAAGTAACTTATCATGAAGGCACTCTGTAAGTTAAAGAAATAAAGATAAATATTTTTACACATGATTATGAGCTCTTTAGAATGAATTCAAGAGAAATTACAAAGAAGATGTCTATGCCGTTTACTATTATTACGAATGAATTAGAAAATCTTGAAAAATTTGTTCTAATTTAGATCTTGTGTGTAAAAGTGGAAAGGATTCTACCCAATGAGCATGATCTTCTTGCCATAGTAATAAAAGCTTCTGAAGACATAACAAGCTTACATTAGATAAGTTACTTAGAGAATTATTAACGATAAAGATGAATTGAATAGAAGAGTTCGAAAGAAGACCTCTATAAGCAAGCAAAGCATGGAGCAAGGCACAATGAACCATTAAATTTTAAAACTAGCAAAGATAATATAGATACGACATCTATATTTTCTATGGACATGGAGGAAGATGTAAATTTTCTTTTTAATTGTTTAGATAAAAAATTTGTAAAAATGATTGTAAATGGAAATTTGTAAAAACAAACAAGAAGAGGGAAGACAAAGACAACAAGATGCTATGACTGTGGTCAAACCACACATATTATACAAGTTTATCCAAAACTCAAATACATAAGAAAATAAGGAAGAGAAAATAAGGAAGAGAAAATAAGGAAGAGAAAATAAAGAGAATTAAAAAAAGAATTTTCAAGCTACTTGGCCTACTTGAGAAGAATTAAACTCCAAGCATCAAGTGGTGAGGAGGATGGAATGATATGATTTATGACAAACGATGATCAATCAAGTACGCATGTGAAGAATAAAATATTAAGGTAAGCTCTTGGCCTTGTGAAGTTTTTCAAAGTAATTACATAAAAGGTATTAGTGTTTTAACATCTTCAATATATGTACATATAAAATAAAAAAATTTACAAAGAAAAAATGATCATTTTGATTATTTATGAAGAGATATCAAAAAACATTTTTATGATGAAAATGATTCCATGAACTTTGAGAATACTTATTAGAAAAAATTGAATCTTGAAACAAACATTTATTCTTTTCAACATACAAATTTTTCTAACATTTCACATGATGTTTAATTTTCTAAACAAAAATATCTCAACTTTTGAATATGCCTAATATTTCAAAATTACATACTTTTATAGTTGTAAAAAACATCATACTTTTAAGAATTATCAAATTAGGGAAAATATTTATAGTTCAAAATCTTGTTTCAAATAACTAAGTCAAGCTTGTTGAGTTCCTAGAATTAGAAAATAGTGATATTAAAATAAGTTGTTTTCATTATCATTTTATAGAGAAATAGTGTTTTGGAGATTTTCATAGGCTAGAAGCAATACACTTTCAAATTATGCATAGAAATAAGGACAATAAAATTTACATTTTAGGTTTACTTAGTAAAGCTTACATAGGCTTATTTAAAAATTAATTCTTGCTATTGAGAATTTAACAATGGATACTCAAGACATATGATTAAAGATCGATCAAAGTTTATCTCCATAAGATATGATGCAAATAAACTTGTAACACTTGGAGGCAAGTGTAAGACAAACATAAACAAAACTGGTCACATGGGAAAGTCTACATTAAAGAAATCATGCAAGCTAGATATAGTTAGAGATCTTCTTAAGCCAAACAAAACTAGTTGAAAAATGTATGAATCATGTTGACAAGGATGGAAAGTTAAATATTTCTTTGGAACCTAAAAATGACTTAACTACTAGTTGTTCACTAGGGATAGTTTATTTAGACAAATTTAGACTAACACAATCCTAACATTTTGGTAGAAAAAATATAAATTTATGATTCTTAATGATACCTCTAGATATAATTGGGTTCTATTTCTTTAGGGTAAGAGTGTGACATTTCAGATCTTCATTAATTTGATAAAAGTGATAGAATGCCAAACTTATCTGAAATTAATTTGTGTTCAATGTGATAATAGTAACGAGTTTAATAGAACCTTCTATGCAATAAATAAAATTAATTTAATTTTAATATTTAAAAAATGCCTTATGAGTTATTTAAAAATAAGAAACTAATTGTTAATTAATTTCATATTTTTGGGTATAAATGCACCATTCTTAATAGTAAAAGATCGAACTTGGAAATGTTTGATGAAAAGTATGCCTAGAAATTTTTATAAGAGCTCTTCTTTCTAAAAAACTTATAAAGTTTGCAACATAGATACATAAAAGATCATGAAAATTATGAATATAGTGCTTGATTACTCTACTGATAAGAAAACTAATAAAACTTTAGATTAATAGATGAAGTCCTAAAAGAACTTAGACTTGATAAAAGAAGGAGGTGAAAGAGAAATTAAAATAAAAGAAGAAGAGACTAGCCATCAATCACATAAAGATTAGAAATACCAAGCTTCACATCCAAAAAAGTCAATTATAGGAGAATTTAATCGAGGAGTTAAGACTTGAGCCTTTCTGATATAATTAATCATAGTACATTTGTATCTTTCATCGATTCAACAAGTATAGGGGTAGCCCATAAGGTTAAGTCTTATGTTTAATTAATGAAAGAAGAGCGAGATGTGTTTGAGAGAAACCAAGTGTAGGAAGTAGTTCTTAAGCAAAGTGATGAACAAGTAATTTGAGCTAAATGGACATTTAAAAATAAATTAGATGAAAATAGTGTGATCACTAGAAATAGAAGTGGATCTATTGGTAAGCATTATAGCTTAGTTGAAGGTATATATTTTGAGACATTTCTATTTGCAACACAATTATAGGATACTACACTTTTCTCAGTATGTTCAGGTCATAAGAATTTTAGATCATTTCAAATAGATGTAAAATTTTTATTTTAAAATAGGATATTAAAAAAAATGTGTGTATTGAACAATCCATAAGTTTTGAGAGTCCTTTGCATAGTGATTATGTACATATGCATGCGATGGGATTTTATGGCCTTAAGCAAGCTCCTTGTTTATGGTATTAAAGATTGAGTAATTTTCTAGTGACTTAATTATAAGGGAGTTTGAGATAAGTATAATAGGTTAAGTAAATTACTTCTTTGGATTAAAAATTATGTAACTAAAAGATCAGGATTTTATTTTACAAACTAAGAATTAAAATATTTATTCAAAAAATTTTGGTATGAAAATGCGTAATATAAGGAGATTCTAATGAATGAATCAATCCATTTAGTTTTAGATTAAATTGAGAAATATATTAATCAAAAAATTTATGAAGAACTTGTTAAATCTTTACTATATGTTATAGTTAATAGAGCAGACATCTTATTTAGTGTTAACTTATGTGCAAGGTTTCAATAAAATCCTAAGAAAATCGATTTAGAGGTCACTAAATTAATCTTGAAATATATAGAAAGTATAATAACAAAGATTTAGGGCATACTAAAATTGCTCATTAATGAGATCTTATAGGGTTCCCAATTCATGACTTTATAGCTTTTGTTTAGATAAGAAAAATATCTTAGGTAAATATCAATTACTAAGAAATATTTTAATTTCATGTTCAAGAAAGAAGAAAACATTACAAAGCCATATTGACCATAGAAGTCAAGTATGTAGTTATTGAAAGTTGTGTTGCTCAAGGGTTATGTTTGGGACAATAATTTCAAGACTATGGTTTAGATCTCTCGCATATTTCCAATAGAATTGATAAACTAGTTCCATGGCCTTAGTAGAGAATGAAGTTCATCATTCTCAGAGCAAACAAATAGTGTAAGCCATAAATTTATGAGAGACCAAGTAATTAAAGGCTTAATTAAAGTCACATTTGTTTCTACTAAACAAGAATTGGTAGACATTTATAAAATTCCTTCTAACTAATCAATTTCAATTCATAAGATAATATTTATGTGCAATACAAATTGTATAAATTATATCTCTTTTTTCATAATATTAAAGAGGGAGAATAACCATGGCTGAAATAAGTGAGAAGGAACATATACTAAGGGGGAGTATGAATTAAGTTGGAGCACCAATTTTTCATTTTTATTACCACTTTTAATGATAATATATGTTTTTTACTTATATTTTGTCCTAAATATTTATGTCTTGTAATCAATAAAAGGGAGAGATAATTGTCACCTTTGTGTTGGATGAGTCAAGCTATAAATATTTAGTATTTTATTGAAACGGGTTATTTTGTTGTGAATTAGCTTTAGTTTTAATGATCAAACCTAACACCTTTTAAGATGGTGAATTATTGGTCTCTAAAATATCTTGAAGTATTTAGCAAGCTTGAACGATTAAAGACATATACATCAATTTTGAAGAGGTTTATGTTTTTAGTATAAAATAAGATATTAACTTGTTTATTATTAATCTCATTTTCACGTCGTAATTTGTGCATTTAACATGTTCATCCGTTCATTTATTTAGAAAACTTATAGGATTTCATTTTTGCTTAACCTTGTTTTCTGATCATATCCATGTAATGCATCTTTGTCAAATTTCACATTAATTGCTAAACTTTTTAACAAAAAAATTAGATATTATAAATTTTCATAATTAAAAAAAATTAAGCAACACCCTTAGCTAGCCACGTGCAAAGCACTTGGGTTAACAAAGAACAATTGGCCTGGTAGCATCAGATTAGGAGACTAGCCCAAAACAGGCTAGGAAATTATTTAGGGTGCATCCTGAAACAATTTGGGGGTAAGGTAGGGAATCAGAGTTAATAAACTTCAATTTTGCATGAGAATGTGGGTCCTAAGGGACCCATCTACATGAAATGATATAAAAGCATATGAGTGTCCCAGATAATGAAATCCTAAGGAGAGAAATGGGAGCCAAAACTCATCTTACAGGATCTGTTGGCTCTGATCTAATCCACCTTTATGTAACCGTCCAAAACTTATCCACCTTTGCAATTTTTTATTTGATGGTTTAGAACCTCTCGAACCAAAGATAATGGCACCAGTCAATCCCATATAAAGATAATTCCCTAGCCATTAATTGAGCTATTACATTAGACGTTTTAGAAAAATATTTTATGTTGTTTGGAAGTAGATTTGTAAACAACTTAATCTTAAGATTCTAATAGCTACGATCAAATTTTTTCTTTATAAATCAAACATTTATCCATGAAATGACTAATAAATGTCAACAAATCTTTAAAATCTTAAAAAAAATTACACATTTTCTACTGGAATATTCACTAGATATTTAAGGTTTTTAACATCAAGCAAAACATCATAATTAAGGGACAAAAATATAATACATTAACCAACAATAGTCATTGAAATGATCATCAAACTATTGACTATCATTTCATAGTGACACTATCTCCATTCTACAACATTTTTCAGATCATTCCATCCATTTATGGAACCATTTGTTCTCAACTTACAATAATAGGTGTCATTTTTCTTAAAGGCGATTCTATAATTATCAAATTGTCTCCTTTTTCTAACCATTAAAACAACTTTCTATTTCACTCTTACCTATAATATCTTTTTTGTCAATTGCATTCCTCTTTAATATCTCCTCTTTTATTACATTAAGTTTTCAGTTGAATAATCCTTGTTATAAAAACCTTGTAAAGATTTGTATTTCTTGGACATTCTATTGCAAATGACATCCAAATATTTTGACCAGTTTCATTAAAAACTACTCTATGAGCTATTTTTTTAAGAAAAAAATTTATATGTTTCTTGCTTAGCACTTTGCAATTTTCTTCAAGAATTCCCTTAGAATTAATTTAATGTTATTTTTAATATGTTTTGGTATTTCTTTTTATGACATGTCCTCCTCCAATTCATGTATATTTATTATTTTAGGTTTCTTTTCTTTTTTTTCTTTTGTATTTGAGTTCCTCTCCATATTGTTAGTTCTTTTAAATAATAGTCTTTTTTATCCTATACAAAGTATCCGTATGCCAATTTCATTTCATGATATTCAAAGTAAATTTTGAAATGCACTTACATTATTTCAAGAAACATTATACAAGTCTTTAAGGCTTTCAACTATTTTGAGAATATCCCTCCATGTAAGAATTAAATCAATCAAATTAAAAAAAATTTGGGATGTCTCCAAAGAGCTCTTAATCTTCAGTCCGAGTAGTTACCAGTTAGTAACTTGTCCATGGGATGCTCTTTTTGCTTATTTTGTGGATTTCTCTTGCTAACAAAATGTCTTGTCTTTAGTTATTCTCTTTTTCCAAACATTGTAATGTATTTCATGGGACTTACCTTTAAAAATACATAATCCTCTTCCTGAAAATATACTTTCTTAATTTTCTTATCATAATTTTTGTGAAGTAAATTCATACATTTTGAGCTCGTATTTTGATTATTTAGATCTTCAAAATAGAATATAAAATTATGTTTATATAGATTAGAGTATTGTTAGTTTGTTCATACTAGTATAATAGTAATTAATGCATCTTGTTATATAATACAACGTATGGTGTCATCTCTATTCTAGACTGATGATTATTGTTGTAGGAAAATTAATTAAAAGTGAAATACTTGTCCTAGTTGTCTTAAAAACTTCATTTTCATAATCCTAATGCATTCTCAAGTGTTTTAAATATTCTCTTTCATTGACTTTATTTTGAGTCTACAATGTTGTGTTAGACATTACTATAATACCATATGAATTAACATAAATTTTGCAAAAGCATGATATAAGGTTGTAATCATTATGTAATATATTAGTGTTTTCCATACCACATTAGTCATACTATTAATCAACATATTTACGACTATTTATTTTGTCAAAAATGTTGCCTTAATAAGTAAAATATGAATTTTTGGGGTTGAGAACATCATTTTCAAACCAACAAATATTTGGGTCGTAATTTTCCACACATGATCATGTTCGTTTAAGACAACTTCTTGCTTTCAAGGTTCCACAATGATCAATAGTAAAGTTCTTTCAATTTTTTATGGATATAACCTATATCTCTCAATTATCAATCTAAATATTTAATGGAGCTTCTATGTTATATATCATAAGCTTTTTCACTCCTTAATGAATTGGTATTTATATTTACTTTTTTCTTGGTGATATAAGATCTCCAAACCATAATGCTTTACTAATTCAAGAAATTCTATTTATCTTAATATCTGAATTGATTTAACCTCAAACAAATTATAAATAAGACATCCTACATACTATGAATAATAAGAAGCCCAAATATGAAAATTTTGGCATTTTTATATGGACTTTTAATATCAATAAGTAAGATAAGAATTGGTGATTAGAAATCAAGTTAATGGATGCTATCTCTCTAGGATATTCCACAATCAAATAGACCTATAAACCATTTAAAAAAGGAACCTTAGTTTTGTAGGAATCTACTCAAACATTTTTTGGTGGAATTATGCATCAAAATAAAATGGAAGGTTTGGATGATGTCGAAGAGTTTAGAAAAACAAAATTAGATGAAAAACAAAAACGAAAAATAATGATATTGTAGCAATATTATGAACATATATTAGACCACTTGTGTTGTCAAAAATGTCACCATAATTGCTAAAATATGTATTGCTGGGGTCGATAATGTTATTCTCATTTAGTTTAAATCATACTCTCTAATTAAAAATATTTTTGTTTTAATCATAGACATATTATTATGCTAGTTTAGGATAAAAACATTTCGTTATCAGTATCTCACAACTACAAATATAATAATGTTTCCTCTATTTTTTTTATAGATATAGTATTTATCTCTCAACTGTCTATCTAAATATTTAATTGGGCTTCTTCATTGGTATGTATCGAACAATGTGCTCTCCTCTTAAAACATTCGTAGCTTTTATTACTTTTTTTTAGTGATATAGGATCTCGAAACGATAATCCCTTAATAACTCAGGATGTTCTATTTATCTCAATGTCTCAATAGATTTATTATCAAGCCAATTATGAATATGATACTATATCACTTTGGAATAACAAGAAGCCTAAATATTAAAACATAGGCATTTTTTTGGAATAACAAGAAGCCAAAATATTAACACTTAGGCATTTTTTGGACTGAAGTTTTACGTCAAAAAGAAGGATATAAATTGGCAATTAAAAAAATTAATTGAGACTATTTGTTTATGGTATTCTTCAAATAGATTGACCTATAAGAAGTTTATTATGGAAATCTTAATTGTAATGGAATATACTCAAGTTGTGTTTGATGATTATGCATAAAAAGTGTTAGATTTGTAAGAATGGAAGATTTTAAGAAAAAATTGGAAGACCAACAAAAATTATGGTATGAAAACATAGTAGATTTCTGCTCAACGATTATTTAAGAAGGGAATTTATATAAGACTTTTTTCAACAAGAACTACGCTAATGATCTTCTTCAAGTCATAGATTATGTAGACGATGTCATATTTTGATAAACCAACTTTGATTTATATGAATGAATTATTAACCTTATGGGTGTAGGATTTGAGAATAACATAATGGGTGAGTTTTCCTATTCCCGTGCACCACAAATTAAGAAAGTTAAGAATCACATCCTAGTATGTTAAGTAAAATATATAATTGATATGTCAAAGTTAAAAAAATAAGGACATAGTTGCATCAAAGGGGTCAGTATACAATAAAATTCATCTTAGTGATTTAATCCTAAGTGACTTATTTTTTTGTACAAACCCACGCCTCTCTTTAAAATGAAATCATATATGTTGCATCAACTTAAAAAGTTGTTCCTCAAAATACAAGTTAAGCCTTGAGAAATGATTTTTGTTGTGTCAATTGCTAGATGATTTTACCTTCTTTAATAGAATGAATGATTTTGCTATTATTAAGTATATGATATGTCACCACAATATAGTCATAAAAAATGGGTATTAAAAAATAAAAACAAATTAATCATGTGGTTGTCTTTCAAAATATGGAAAGGCTAGTGGCAAATGGATATAATTAAGTGAGAGGACTAAACGTAAAAGGAGTGCTTGAACTAAACATAAGGTTGAAGGCAACATGGTCATTATTAGCATTTTCTTATTATGTGGTATTCAAAGTATACCAGTTTGATATTAAGAGCATATTCATAAAAAGTTATTGCTTCGGTGGAAGTGGATGTAGAATAATTGTATTGTTGTCAACATTGTCTTCATCAAAATCATTTGTAAAAGAAAATTAAATACTTACATGAATTGTGACAAGAACAAAGATCTTTGTATTCATAAACTTAGTATATTTCTACTTAAATAGTAATTCAGCATGGAAATTTAGATTGAATGTTTTTCATCAATAACTACACTAATGAACTTCTTTTCAAAGGTTACGTAGGCGATATCAATTTTGGATCAGCCAACTTGGCCTTTTTGGTGTGGGACTCTTTTAATCTATCTTTGATTTGGAACCTATAAAAAGTTTCTTTTGGTAATTGCTTGGCATAATGGTATTAATGTTTTCATATCGAAAGTTTGAGTTATGTCAGTATCTCATAAGATAAATCTACAAAGATTATGTTGGTTCAAAAGTACATAACAAAAGTATTGCAGGTAATTAGTTATTTTTTTCACACATGTTAAACTCATGATCTATTAAAAAACTTGAATTATTTATTGCAACCAATGAACCAAATACATAGCATTTGTAGGATTTTTGGATAACATTTTTGTGTTAAAAAGGAGACTAAAAGATATGCAGTTACATTCACAAAAACAACACCAATAAAATATGACAATATGTGTGTCATTTGCCTAACTCAATACCTTAACTAGTACTCTAAGGAAAAAAAAGTGATGTTTGGCTCCATTTCATTTGGGAGCATGCAAAATAAAATGTTGTTGACATTTAATTTATTGTTAACAACATGCAACTAGTTTGCATCTTAATGATGATGCTTAGGAAAGATTTATCAGATTGAATTATAAGACATTTTTATGATGAAAAAAGTAGGAGACATTAATGTTTGTTTTAAGGGTAGTTCCTTGAGTGAAGGGGACCACATCAATGTGCTTTTGTTGTTTTCAAAACTAGCTTCACTTGATAATATTTAGCAAATGCTTTCTTGCACTACATTCAATTACTTTATGATAAAGTTAGAACGTAACATATGATAAAAAATATGAGAATATTGGTATAATAAGTAATAATCTAAAATATTTTGATAATAACATCCAATCTCTGTAGCATACTCATTCATTATCAAGCTTTGCTTGTCGTTACGATAGTGAACAACATTGGAAGGAAATTAATTTTGCAAGACATCTCTCTTGGTTAAAAATGTGAATGTAATCATTTGTGAAATAACAATGGAAAAGACAATTGTATGATCAAGAAACTAAGAGTTCTTTTTTAGTAAGACATTTTCCCTATCTTGTAAATTAATGAAACTTGTGGCTCAACTACACTATGCATGATTTTTCATGATCGAAATGAAAACATTTGCATGACTAAACGCCCCACATGATCATATTTTATACATTATGATAAGCTATTGAAGAAAAGAAACATTTTTAAGACTAGATTATTTGATCTGAGCTAACAAATGGGTCGAGTAAAATTGGATGGAACAATTATTAACAAAGATTAAAATGATATGATCAAGCTATTCAATTAAAGGAAAATCATTCCATTAAAAAAGGTATAAGGAAAATGTAACAAATCAATTGATATAGTTAACTTACACGTTATAGTAAAATCATTAAATTTAAAATTAAACTTTTGAAAATGTTTTATACCACGATCATATAATATGCATTGGTATAACAAACATTATGAATTGTCTATTGGTGATGTTCTCACCCTAATTAGGTCAAAAACTAACAATACAATATAAAAATACTAGTTTAAACCGTTTAATTATCTTTTTCATGTAGACTTATGCAAAATAAAAAAATTTTGTGGTACCATAAAATTTTATTGGAATCTATGATCAACTCGCTTTTACTTACCATAGGAAATTCATTGAATTCGTATGGTATACTAACATTCGTTTGCACCAACCAAATTGATTATAAATGGATATCAAACAATATGACTATTATGTTGAATTATACAATCATGCCACTAAAACTTTTTGATATTTTGAAGTTCTCTTATCACGTTATTCTAACTCGAGAAATTTTACTAAAAAATCCAGAACTATTATATTGTTTTTGAAAATAAGTAGTATGAGTTTGAATGTTCCAAGACGTTTGAAAAGAAGTTTTCAAGTCTAGTGTTGTTAATTCTTTTGTCCAATTAAACACATTTTCATAGCATAATATTCATACCTAAGAATTTTTCATTAACATAATTTCCTATATATTTATGGTTTTATAATATTTTATTTTTGATAAATGATAGTACTTTTTAATTGTTATAAATAATTTTTGTTCTTATTTTTCTAGTATTGTTTCAAAACTTTTAAACAAATTATGATATTAACTTATCTATATCTCTAAAATATTTTATATTTTTAATTAGTTAATTATGCATATTTCTAAAAAAAATCTAGATTTATAGATATTCCATGAATTTATTTTGTGAATAGTTATTCCAATTTTAATTTTAATTAAGGCATCCTCCATTCTCAAAATTTAAAAGTGTTCAATAATTCGAAGCTTAGAATAATTTTAATATTTTCAGCATTCAAATTTTTTTATTCTTATTAAATACATTTTAACTTCATGTGAATAAATGATAAATTGATATCATAGAGAGGATTTATTATAAGTATGTTGTTCACATACTAGAGCCTATTATTAAGTTATTGTTTTCATTTTTTTTATTTTTCAATTAGGTACATTTTATTTTGATGTAGATAGTTTCTATTCTTTTTTATTTTAAGATAATCAATTATTTAATTTTTTTGGCAATGTTTTAAATTTTTTTAAATTTTATTATGATATGCATTTTATAATTTGTATACCTTTGATCTATTTTTAACTATCATGAGTCTTATTCTATGTGATAATTATCTATTTTATAGTATAAAGTTTTTTGTTAATGATTTCCTTTATCGTATTTTACTAATTCTCTTATCATATTTTTTTCTTAAAAGTTTAACCAAGCTTATATTATTAAAAATATTTTTGGTTGACCACAAGTTGAAAGATGAAAACAAATTTCAAATATGTCACTAAAGCATTTAAATTGTTATTTTCTATATTTTATTTTAAGTTTAAGTTTATTTTAGATATTTTTCATTCATATGTCCTAATTAAAAATTTCAGTAAGAAATATTTTATTTTCTACTAAATAATGTTTTGTTATAAATATTTAGTTCAACTAGAATTATTAATTTTAACATTTTTGTTTTTTGAAAAAAGTTTTCTATTGATTAATTTGCTTGAAACTTTGACCTCCAAATATATTTCACTATGCTAGTATTTTTATCATTTATACTTTTGCATACCAAGGCATGCAGGTTCGTTCATTCGTAATGTCAAAATTATTATTATAGGTTTTAGTTAAAATGTTTGTAATATGAACTAAGATTTCAAATACTTTATTATGTTATCAATTGTAATTAATTTTTAAAAGTGTTTCTAGAAATATGCTTTCATGATTGTGTCACTAAATGAATTCTTTTAATATGTAATGCATGTTCCATTGATTTTTTAAATTTTTTTTGTTAGTTTAATAATTCACATTTTAAATTTTATTTATTAATTTTTAATTTTTTTATTTGAATAATCCTATTGAAATTATATTATATCTTATATGATTTTTTTTGAAATCTTCCATTATTTTCTATTACATTTTGTTTTAAATTGTCGGAAGAATTTTATTTGATAATTATTGGTATAATAATTTTTGTTATTTAGTAATAAATCTTAAAGGTATTGAATATTGTTTTCTCATAGGAAAAGTACCAATAGTTTTTGGATATTATTTTGAATTATTTTTATATATTTAAAAATTTCAATTATCATGACAACATGTTATATTTTCTAAATTTTTTATCTTATTGTAAAATTATAAAAATAAAATAATTAATATTCTCGAAAATCATTTTACACCATCTCTATCTAAAAAATTTTATTATTTATTTAAATGAAAAGTTATTTCAAGAAACTCATAAGTCTTCTTTAAACTGCAATACATATGAGTTGGTTGTACCTATTTGTTGTATATGTACACTACTTTAATAGTTGTTATATACATTTTTTAACAATTTCACTATAAATTTATTTTTTAAAATTTTCAATTTTTTGTTCCCTTGTTTTATGATGATTTTGTTAACTAAGTTATAAATAGTTTCTAATATGTTTATATATTTTAGAGCATATAATTTTTTAATTTAAATAACAAGATTTTTTTTATTATGTCATTGTGCAGCATTATGATGTATCACATGAATATATCAAATATTTTAAAATATTTATATAATTATGATTTGTATTATTTTTATATTTTATATTTAAACTTACCATTTTTTATTTTACCAACTACTCTTTAAATTAAAAAATATTTTTAAATATTTTAATATTTTTTTAGCAATAGCTTATTTATTATATTCTCGCAATAGGAAAATACAATTTTGAAATATTACTTATCATATTGATTTATAAATTAATTTTTTTTTGAAAAACAATTTTATACAATGAGAAATTCTTTCAATATTATGTTGTCTAGTTAATTGACATATTTTAAACTTCTATTTTATTTTTGTTTTAATCGGCATGATTTGGCAAACCTTTGAATTATTTAATTTATGTTGTAGCATTTGCATTCACGTATTTAATTTTTTAAACTGATTTGCTTCCATCACAAAATCTAAATATTTTAATTCATAAAAACTTTTTTATTTATATATTTAATATCAAAACTTTTCTTTAATTTTTTTAAATTTAAAAAATTATGAAAATAATTTCAAAAATTAAATTGTTTTTAATAAATTATATATTTTTTATTATTTAATGTTCTTCTTTTAAAAGGATTTTCTAATATTATATTCACTTATTGTATTTTTTAAGGTTCATAACATATCTTTTTGTACGTTTTTATAACTTTATAAGCTTTTGAAATTGTATTTTTAAAAATTTATTTTTCAGGTGGCAGATTGTTTAACATCTATTACTTTTTAATTAGTAAAATGCCATTTATGGTACATGCATTCATAGAAAATCTTTATTATGACTAGTAATGTTTGAATATTTGATATTTATATGTAAAGAAAAATTAGCATTTCACAACATATATAATATTGTAATAAATATTTTATATTTTTACTATTTTTTAATATATTAGAGATTACTAGAAACTAATTTAAAAATTAATGATATAAAGCTATATTTTAGTATATTATTTTGTTGACATAATGTTTTTTTTGGCACAGAAATTATTTGCTAAGAAAATTTCCTATTTTTATTTTTTCTATATAATAAACAAGAAATAAATTGTCATTAATTAGACAAATTTCATAACATTTTATTGACATTATTTTAACACCTTTTTGTAATTTTTATTAAACATTTTGCCTAGAGTATTTATTTTTTAATTTTTTATAATATTTCAATAAATATTTTATTTTCTTTTTTTTTGTTGGTCCTAATATATTCAGCAATATGATTAAACTTTTATATATTAAATTTTTTGAACAACCACATATCTTTTAATTGTTTCAAAATGTTTAAATTAATATGTTTGAAAGCATTGCATCACGAGCGAAATTTGTGTTCATTTCCAATGCATTTAGCGATGATTATTTAAGTCATTTTTAATGGTTTTTCTATTTAGTAATTTTTTATTTTTTTATATTGACAATTTTTTCTCCATTTATTTATCTAAATTATTTTTTAATATATCACACTAGTTGTTTTAAAATTGTGGTACACTTATTTAATGACAATTTAACATTTTCTTGTATTACAACATTTTTATTTAAGTATTATTTATTTTCTATTTATATTATGATATTTAATTTAAAGCCTCTAAGCATTTGATACATTTCCATGTCTATTTATAAAGTTTTTGCCAATTAGGCATCTCTATGAATTTGCCAATGTAAATAGATTTATTAAGCAAAGAAAAAAGAATTAATGTTATATTGAAACATCTAAAAGACAACAATGTGAAAGAAATGACAAAAATAGTTTCTAGAAAACTATGAAAAGAATTTTGTTTTTGTCAAAACTATGAAAATTTAGAATAATAAAACTTAAAAATTTATCTAATTTATTAACAATATATAGCATTCAAATTGTATAACATACAAAAAAAATTCACAAATAATTACAAATAAAAAAGTAAAAGTAAATAAGAAAAAAATTCAAGAAAATAAATAAAATTGAAACAACATATAATATTACAAATATATTCACAACACGATATCAATAAAATGTTAGAAGAAAACATGTTTTACCATACCAAAGTTTCTTTAATGTCAACTAAATTAAAAATATAGATTCTACAAAATATCTACAAATCAACAAAATATTTTATGCAATTTGTCATAAAACATTGAGCACATATTGAAAAAAATAAAAAATAAAAAAATAGAAATGAAAAATAATAAAAATAACAAAACATATAGTATGTAAATAATAATTTAATATTATGTTAAATATATATATATATATTTTACATAAAATCTTGATAAAGTTTTTGTTAAAGATATATACAAGAATAAGAATTATTAAGAAAAAGGTATAATGAAATCCTCCTACTAAATTTAGACATTGCAGTTACGCCATAATGATAAAAAAAAGGTGGATAAAGAATAAAAGAAAAGGAAGGAGAGACGATATTTCTGATCCCCTCTAGCTTGCCTATACCCAAAATTTCAATGATAGACAAATCAAATATAATAATAAAAAATTTACATTTTTATTAGTAAAAGTTTTTAATATGTTGATAGTAGGAATGTTTGTATCAAAATGCTAACATTTATGTATCAAAAAAATGCTTATACATAAACCATTGCAAAAGAATAAATATTACAAATGAAAAAAGACTAAGAAATGGTCATTAGTAATCTTGTAATACAAATTTTCTTATAGCTATACTAAAAAATTTCATACTTTATACATTTATACTTTTAGGATGTTTCATTGAGTTCAACTTTTGTTTTGATGATGTAACTAATTGCTTTATCAAAACAAATTCATATAAATAGGAAAATAACCGTCAAACTTAATGTTATATTTGAAATCATGGCAAGAACATTTTTTCATTGTAACACAAATTCACCTTATTTTCTTTAAATTCTTTAGTTAGATTAAACTTATGATTGATAAACTTTGGCAGATATGTTTCAGAAAGGTAATGCTTAATAACTTTATTATTTTATTAAGAAGTAGAATTATCTTATTATTAAGATGTCATTTAGATTCAATTAGAGTTGGGTTTGATGGATAAGTTTTAAAATGTTCTTAAGATTTATTTTTGTGCTAAAGAAATTCAAAACATTACAATTGAAATTATCATTGATGAAATGTAAAGATGAAGTACTGCATAATAAGATGGATATGTTAAGTGATAGAACTTTCATGACCAAAATGCCAAGTACTTACTTAGCATAACTATGTTTTTTCAAATTATAAATGGATCACACAAAGTATTATGTATGCAATTTCCATAGTTAATAGCAATACGATATGTTTCAGTTTCTTTAACTTGAATGGCATCACAAATGTTCATTGAAATGTGTCTACAAAGTGTAATATAAAAAATATTTGTAAATTTAATTGAGATAATTTGAAGTAAACAACAAAGTTCTTATTAATAAAAATTATAGCTTCTTAAAAAAATAATGCCAAATATATTAAGAAATTACACTATAATCAATTCGATTTTGATAATGGATTAAGTAATTTAATACATTCATGTGTAACATGAGTCATTTTATGGTTTGAGGATAACAAAAACCAATGCAACAAAAGTATAATTTGAGATGCTTATGTTTAGAATATTGAATGTAGTATTTCACATCTTTCCAGACTTATTTGTTTTCATAAGACAACTCTAAAATGGATAAATATTTTGCAAATTAATTTTTCATAAAATAGAATCTAAGTTTCTAAAAAATATACCTAATGTACAAATAGTAGGTCACAAGCAGCATAAAAATTACATCAAATTATAGGAAAATTTCAATGACAAATGTTTTCGAAACTTGCTTTGAAAATATGTTAGAATTGTCTAAAAAAAGAATTTTACTTATTTAGAAGTACTCAAGATGCAATCGCTTTGCTATGTTAATTATTAATTTAGAGGTAAAGAAGACAACTCACTTGAAACTTTTACTCTTATGGGAGTTACTTAGCCAACAAGAAGCCTAATAATGTCGACATATACACGATAGTGTGGTCATGAGTGGAGTTGCTAAAACACTATTGCTCAAGAATAATTTCAAATAAATTAAATAGTAAATCTGGTAATGCCATGCCTACATATAGAATACAATAATGTGAAGCCATAATGTGGGTTGTAGGAAAATGTTAAATATGAGGGAAGAAAAGAAAAATGTAGCAATGTAACAAGAAGTGATTTTAAAACATAATGATTATTTCAATGACCCTCCAAAAGGCATTTTCAATTTCAACTGAGATAGAAGTAGTTAAGATGCAATTACTTTGCTATGCTGGCTATTATGGTTGGAAGTAATGGACACAAGTCGCTCGAAACGTTCGCAATTATGGCAGCTACTTGGCCAATATGAAGCATAATATATTGACATATACATGATAGTGAGGCCACGTGTGGAGTTGTTGAAACATTATTGCTCAAGAATAATTTAAAACAAAACACAATGAATGTGCCAACATCATGCTTGCATTCAAAATACAATAATTTGAAGCCATAATGTGGGTCGTAGGAAAAAGTTAAAAAGGAGGGAAGAAAAGTGAAATATGGCAATGCAACAAGTAGTGATTTTGAATGATAATGATTATTTAAATAGCTCAAAATAATCTTTGTAAGAAAACAATTGGCCTTTGATAAGATTTTTAATGATATTTTTATCCATTAGCAATGTAATATAAAATTAGTTGTTTTACATGAAATTAAATTACAATCTATTTTTATCTGCTAGTTATTGGGTAGTTTAGTTAGTTTTTCTTTTGAATTATAGTTTAAAATTATGTTGTATTTATAACCCTATGATGGAATAAATGGAAAGATCTTTTTTCAATATTGGCATTATGTTTCAAGAAATATTGTTTTCTTTATCTAAAGGAGTGCATAATCTTAGTTTATTATCTAGGTATTTTAGATGACTATCTAACATCTAAATTATGATTTGAATTTATCTGTACCAATACTGTCATCCTATTCATTGGTGTCTTTCATAATATATCCAATTATAGGAGTTCCTTTTACCCATACTATATTAATAATATTTGGCCATGTCCTTAGTCCCTTTAGTCCTAAACCTGATAAATCATTAGGCATTATATTGATTTTAGCTAGGCCACCTCACAAAATGTCCAAATTATGAAATTTAATGCAATGATAAACCTCACTATGGCCTTTGTATCACTAAGAGTGCATATGTGGTTGGCTTTAAACACTACAATGCTCTAAACACCCTTCTAGCAAGAAATAAGGATTTAGTAACCTTAGCAACATCATTCTTCATAAGTTTTTAGATAATATGTTGTTATTTTTAATCTTTGGGATTTATAGTTAAAAGTGATAACCTCTAATACAACATTTTGAATTGCTAGAAATCATTCTCATTCAATTCTTTGACATTCGATTATTAGACCTAAATAATATTTGACATAATTCACTTTCTTTTACTCATCTAATAAATTTGTTATATATTCCCTTAAAAGCTATTAGATTTTTCTTCTAACAACTTAGGAGGACATCTAAAATAGAAGTTACTGATGTCGTCAACCAAAATAGTGAGAAATTCATTCTCATTATGGATGTAGGTAAGCTTCATGTGCATGATTGTAATATAAGGTGACAAAATTCTTTTTATGCTCTTCCAATTTTTGTACATATGATATGCATATCCATATAATTGAAAATGTATGTTTTTATTGAAAAATTCCAATCATATTAGTCCAATTTAAATTAGAATTGGTGTTGTTTAGTGTAAGAGTTGAGATGCTTTTCCTATGCTCATATTTGAATATTCTTTCTTGTCATTGAACTTACTAAATAAATTTTTACAATACAGTTATATCATAAGATGAAGAATATTAATGATGACCAAGATTAAATGGATGATAATATAATCAAGATAGATCATATTAGTCCATTGTTTGTAATTCTTTGTGAACCTTCAAACTTGTCTAAGCTTCTACATATAGTTTGTTATGACAATAGCAAAGCTTTCCTTACATAATGTTATGATTTGAAGTAGTGTTGAATACTAATAACAATATATTTTGATAGTGTTCACATTGTGTCATAATTTCTTTATCCATTATTTATTAAAGTTGTATTGAGGAAATCATGCATTAAGGTTAATAGTGCTCGCCACCCACTACAATTCAGCTACTTTTATGTTATGATTTTTTTCCAAATGAATAGTAATTATGAAAACTAGAAGTACCTATCTTACAAAAAAAAAACTTGTATTATATAAAATGGATAAAAACCTTGAATACCTTAATTCTAACCCTATGTAATATGAAAATTACTCCATATTTTAAATATCATGTCTTCTATGATGACAAAATGTATGGAAGATAAAATTTCTCCATTTTAGAAGCAGCTTCTCATTTATCTAGAATTGATATTCCATCCCTATATTGTTTGAATTTTTTATTGTTGTTTTCTTAGCAAGAGTATGGACACATTGTTATTTTTTTTATGCAATTAGCTCCAATTTATGTTTAGCAAACTAGTTTCCATACTTGCATCATGCCATATCTTGCAAAAGATTCAATAGCACAACAATGCACTAAAATTTTTAAATTTTTAATTTTAAATTTGTTCCATAATTGAAGAACCCTAGTTATGGCCAATACCTAAACTTTAGGTGTTATTTGGTTTATTTAAATATTAAAAAAATCTAAACTCATTTTCTCTAAATTGTTACAAAACATTTGATCTACAATAACACCACAGCTGACACATAACGTCTCACCAACGATGTTTAACTACATCGAGATCTCTATTTGAGGGAACCTTCAAATCGCTTCCACTGTTGTTTTTTATGTTCTTTCCAATTAATATGTGATTCCCAAAATTATTTGTTTGACATCTTCCAACAAAGTTTGAATGATTGGGAAAGAGCTTATTATGAAGCAACAATTCTCCTTAATATTACATATAACATCATGCAACAATTTGACATAATTGCTCAAAGTTCTTAGTTAAGTCAACTTTCTGAATATTGTATGTTATTAAAGTTGGTAGTGTGCTTATTCCCTCTCTATTACAAATTTCATATTAGCTTGCATATCGCATGTTGTATTTCATGATTTTATAGGTATCTTGTTGCATAAAGTGTAAATTATTTTCAAAGGCAACCTGTGCTTATTTAGCTTATTTATAATAAAAACAACATGAACAATTGAATCTTCATTTCATCATTATTGTTGCATTCAAGAAAGTCGAAAGTATAGGTTCCTTAGGTTTTTTAGTTATGGCATAAGTTATTGAATATCATCCATGTTAACATTAACATATTTAAGTTTTATTTCGTGCATCATAAGTGTAGTCTAACTTATAGACAGCTTTTTTGTACTCAAATAAACCTAGGTAGAATGACAGCTAAACTACATATCATAAGTAAAAGATAACATATAACAAAATAATTGAGTTAGTCCAATTTGCATTTTTTTAGACAAATGTTTCATCTTTTGCATGTCAGCCAATGTGTTTGATTTCATTTTTCATGCATCTAAGGATTAGTATTATATTGACATGTTGTTAGACCACAAAATATTGTTATTGAGTATCTTCCAATTAAGTTTTACATAAAAAGTTTTATTATTTTCTTGATTTTCTAAATACCAAGGCTATTTTTTCTAATGGGAACTAATTTTATTCCAAGAAGTGTAGCGTTGCCAAAACTTTTCTTCAAAAATTCTAGAAAAATTCAATTCAATCCTTCCTTAATTTATTATAAAACTATGTTAGGATTAGTTATCATTACAATATATAATCAAATTGAGGAAATGGCATGCTTCGTGAGAATGAGTCCACCCTTGATAGATAACAACTTCTTTTTCAACCAAAGGAAATTTATTTTAAATTTTATCAATCAAATTTTGCAAGTAAGCTACTTTCTTCTAACTTATATGTAGTGTATAGCACAAATAAGCCAAAGGAAGATTTATTTAATGCAATTATGCTCCCTTACAAATTTGATTTACCTTGCATATAGTCTTTTTGTTTCTATAGATGTCCTTACTTTTAATTGTTATATTTAAGAATTTTGTAGAGTGTTTGAAGAGCTGTAGAAACTTACTAAGATTAATAATAGTTTTTAGATGTCCTCTAGTAATTATAATTATGTTTGCATAAGCTAATAAAGTGATAGATATAGATGATATATGTTTTCCATATAATATCTTTCTTTTTAAGAAAAAATATTTTTAGTTCTACTTTTGAGGAACACCATGAACGAGATGAAAAGAAAGGAAGATAGAGGATTACCCAGATTAGGACTTATTGAAGGTTGAAAAAAGTTACTTGGTAATCCACAAATGATAATTGATATCCATGTATTGAAAAGGCAATTTGTGAGTACATTAATAAGCTTCTTATTAACATTGTACTTGGAGAGTGTCATACAAAGAAATTTCCATGAAATGTTATAATTCACATTCCTCAAATCGAACTAAATGATAAAATTGCCACTTTATTTTTATTATTAAGAGAATATACTAACTACTGAACAAACACTATGTTCTACACAATATATCTACATTTATAAAGTACGTTTTCTTTAGAGAAATCAGCCTTTTAAAACTTTGTTGTTTTAATCAACAATAGGCTTTGTGAATAATATTTTCATGATTTTTGAAGAATATTAGGTATAAAATCAACAAAGATTTTTGTGTTATGAGATTTAGGAATATATGTAATGTTTGGACCAAAAATCTTGCAAAAAAGTTTGAGATACTGTAGAAATACTTTTCTACATTCAACACAACATGTGAAATTATATTCAATAATTAGTGAAGAAGTTTCCTTTAAAACCATTTGAGCCCAGAGTGATACGAAAATTCATATTAGAAATTATATTTTTATTTCCTTTTTGGTGACATCTTGCACAATTCTATCATTTGTTTGCTTGCATTAACAAAGAAAGGATGTAGTTAAACATATTTTCACCTGTGACTACTTAAGAAGACTTAAAAAGATTTTGAAAGTGGTTGAGTACAACTTTCATTATTTTGACCTCTTTGTTTTTTCTTCACTTAATCACTATTGTAGAAGAGAATGTTGTATTTCTTTCACTTTCTATTTGCCATCTAATTCCTTCTTTCTTTTTCCAACAAAATTCCACCCTTTCAAAATCTTGTGAATAATAAGAATTAACAAGATGCAACTCGTTCCACTTATCATTTTCCTTGAAAAATTACCTATTTGTTACTCGCCACATCCATATCTAATTTAATAGTATCAAAGATGTTTGCAAATATTGATTTTTTAAATCTTTAAGGCATATTTAATCTTTGATTTATATTGAAGTTAACGCCTTCTTCCCAAATTAGTTTGAAACAAGTTATAAAATGGAAATTTCTTGTTAAATGAAGGATGGATTTTGATGGCATTTAGTAGAGAGGCACATGACTTGATCCAATTCTTACAAGGTGATGAATTATAAAAGTTGAAAGTAGTTCTATCTATTTCTCAATAACCAGCACCCTACTATGGAAGCCAAATAAAACACGTGACTAGCTCCGTGGTTGGGGCTGTCGTGATCTCCTCCATATTCTATTACCTTTTCTTGGCCATATAAAAGAATAACTAAAAAATGACTATGGCTTAAGATGACATATAATTATGCAATCAACAAATTCTTGCACTAATTTTAGTATAGGGGTTAAAAGTCCATTACAATCAGTTGAAGATGCGATTTCATTAAAATACTTACCCACCATCCATGGATTTTTGGTATTATTGACAATGTGAAAATGGCTTGTTCATAATAGGGTTTTTGTAGATACCATGCTTTTATGTTATGTGTAAGTGTAGCTAGCTTTAAAAACCTATCCTTAAAGCAAGATATTGATATGGATTAACTACTTTTCATTAATGTCAACATTATGGTCAAAGTCTTTCTAAAGAATCTATACATTTTTTTATTCTTTGTAACAATATTGTTAAAATGAGTTTAATAGCAAATTTTTACATCTTATCCTTATTAATACATATGCTCGAAAAAGACAACTTATCTAACAATATATATTTTAATAAATTGATTAATCACTAGGCTAAGTCCTTTTTAATAGCACCCTAAATATTTAAAAATAAAAAATCATTCATTAAGATCGGCATTATCTACAATATGGATAACTGAAAGCATCCTCTAATACTTTTTGGTCTAATTCATTTTTACTGAATCTTTTATAACTTTTTTCTTTTCCTTTAACATTTTAGAGGATTAAGCTCAGTTTTAATTTCAAACATATAGGTGTTTATATCCAAAAAAATTTTCCCTAAAATTTTTAACATCTATATTATCATATCATTGCTAAATATTATCCTACAAAGTTTTTGAATTAAAAACTTAATTATTATTCTTCTCATTTTTTTAGAATTTTTTAGGAAATTATAGTCATCCAATAATTGGCTTGTCAGATAGTTGAACTCCCTTGAATATATCAATTGTCTTCCATTAAGAATATGGGGATGTGCTCAATTGTTTTTATTTTTATTAAAACCTTAGGTTGAACAACCATAGTGGATTTCTTCACCAAATACTTAACAACTAAAGTAGGAATTTTGGTGGCTTCAATATTTTCTTATTGATGGTTATCTTTGTTGATATCTTCTTTGATATTTTGTCCATTAATTACATGACCCTATTCCTCCATATAAACAATAAGACGATCCTAAGAGTTAACTAATTATTTTTATTCCTTTCGTTAAGTTAGCTTATGCCTATGTTTGTGGCATCCTTTGCAAAATTTAGGTACATTATCATACGACATTTTCTAACAAGAGCCATGGTTTGAAATAGCTTTAGTAAAATTCTAATTATGTTTGGCAACTCTTTTCCTAACTCCACGTCAATACATAAATCAAGCAACTTTAGGTTGTGTGAGATTCAGAGTAGCAACATCTACCTTCAAAGGGCCTAGTCACCGATGTTATTAAGTGAAGTACTAAAATAATGAAATGGTAGGTGTTTCATTGTGTTCCAACCCAAGTGATTGCTACAAATTCACTTGAAGGAAGGTGTAGAAGCCATACACAGATGAGATGGACTATTTATAGTCTTATAACATCCACTCAAATTCACATCTGAATACCCCGTATGCTTGAATAAAAATGTTAAGGGATATTTGCAAAATTTGCCTTCAATTTAATAAGTTCTCTTTACAACACAACTAAGTTAATAAATTTTTCTTTGACATTTTTATTTTCTTTCCTTAAAGAAATAATTGATCAATTCAAAGCACCAACGCAAGAATTACTTAAAAATAATTATTTTCACAGTAAAAATGCTTGTTTTGTAAGTCATTTAAAAAAATAGATATGTGACTATGCATCCTCTTAAAGTGATTTATTACTTCAAAAATTTCATGCCTCTTGTAACTCATAAATATGTTGTTCATGCTTGTAGCTTTTCATTTTTAAATTAGAATAATACTAATTAGCTTCAAATGTTCATTTACTAATTAATTCATACAATTAGATAAACTATCATCATATTCAACAAGTGACATATCATCAACATATCAATTACACTTTGCTTCTTTGATCAACAAACTAAGTTCAATTGTATGGGACGTTACTTTCCTTTTATATTTCTTTTGCTTCTTCTTCACTTTCTAGTTTAAAACAGTGATTTGAGGCATGTTATCTTCAACTAACTTACCTAAATCTTGAACGTCTTCATAACAAGAAGAAAAGTTTTAGACTTTTATCCCAATGCTATGAGACAAAGCAAAGTGTGAAAGATTTTTTCCTTTTGTATGAAGTTGAATAATTATACATTACTTTTGACTCCTATCATCAAGAATAATGGTAGGGTGGATGATGAAACTGAACAAGGTATGGTCTACACTTCAAAAAAAGCCTTAAAAGCTTTTTTCCATAATCTATAATGTTTCCAAAGCAGTAAAGCAAGTCAATCCACAATGTTAATAGATTTTGGAAACAATTCGCCACAAGAAATGCAAGAGAAAGACCTTGTATTAAGAACTTCTACATTTGACACAATCCTTATTAAAACTGTTCAAAGGACTACACTTGTTACAAGAGGAAGGGAATTGGGACTTTTTGAATTATTAACATAAATGATTTTTTATGTATAACAATTATTTTGATCAATTGAAATCTTTCTTAAGGTTTGTAAACATAGTATTGTTTAAGAAATAATAATAAAAATAAATAAATCTATAAATAAATCAAAGAATGATTTCAAATGATCTTGACAAAGCCTTCATTAGAAATTAGTCAACCTAGCCAAACTTCCACTGAACTAGCAAGGTTTGCCATATGGTGGGCATACTGGAAATCCCTGCAACAACATCATCAATAAATTATGACCATTTAAGTAGAAAATAAATTTGCATATCCACAAGTGAACATTTGTACACATTGTTAAGTTAGTTCTAAGCTTATCTTTTAAAGTTTAATGGTAAATTTGCAATTGGAAGAGATTAAATTAACTCTACAAAAGCAAAATTATTCTAAAGTTTTTATAAGTAGAGTTAAATAAAAAATTTGAAATTAGTGCTAGATAACATCTTTTTAATTCCAATAAAATACTACAACGCCTTCATTAAATTAAGTCTATTACTTTTAACTATTTTAAAACCCTTGCCAACTTCACAATCATGCAACTACTTATCCAAAGTTTTTCCAAAAGCAAAGTACATTTTTGAACATAATTTCCTCATCAACCTCATGCATCAACAAAGTTTGTGGGAATGTCTTTTTTTTTTTTGATATGTTCTACACATGACCCACATTGTATAGGATCTTATACATTATGCCTCAAGTAAAGGAAATTGTTTTTTTAAATTATAGCTTGATTGAGTTTTAGTTACAAAGTTAGCCATTTTTATGAGGTTGAGTCTAACCCACAAAGTCTTAAGAACATTTAGCTTTTGCATTATAAGAGAATAAATTAGAATATGTTCCAACTAGCATTGTAAGATAACCAATTTTCCTAGATTTTCCCTACTACCTATTGTCTCCTTCAAAGTTATTATCAATTCAATTTTTTGTTTTGTTTGAACTAGCTTCATCTGCAAGTTACTTCACTACTGTATCCTTTCTATTATGCTTATTAATTTTTCTCAAGGCTTTTAATCTACACCAATGTGATATCTATTTTGTTCTTTCCATATAGCAAACTTTTTTTTGCTAAAGCCCTTCCAAATACCCTTTCTTTCTGCCATTGAATTGGTAGTAGGCCTTCTATAAGGATTGTAACCCTTGTTGTTCTTGGTTCCTTCTTGATAAATGTTGCTTTCAATAGCTATCTCATCTGTGTTGCCTTTCTATCTGTCACAATCTTATCTTGCCATTTTCTTTATTCTTAATCTGTGTAGTCTAATCTCTACATGTTCATTATAGTTTATAGCACTAGTTAGGCATTAAATCTTGCTTTAGAGCTTGATTATTCAGTGTTTGTAATGTTGATAGAAAGAAAATAGTAAACTAAACATTCTATTGAAATTTCTTTTATTAAAACATAATTTAAAAAAAAATATAAAATGATAGCTCAAATGAGGGAGTTTTCTTTTCTTTCTTCTAAACGACACAATTTATATAATTGATATCATGTAGAACTATAACATTGAGCATCCACAAATCAACAGCCACAAGGGACCCTCCCATATCTTTTAACCTGGCTACAAACTTTGGAAGAAATGCTAGAGCAATATTGTTTTAGTATTATCAAACTAGAACAAGCTCTAAATGAGCCCACATTTTCAAACCTAATATTGTGATTCACTCTAATCAAAGACCTTTTATATCAACAAAACATGTTTTGGTTGATACTAAGAAAATGATGATAACAAACATATGAAGTTTATAAAATGTGGCATTCTCATCCTTAGAGGCATCAAAACCTTAAGGAACATATAGAGTAGAAAGTTTCCTTGGATTTTTCTTTAATTTAAAAAAAGGAGTTGTTTGCAGAAATGAAACTAGCAAAATGAAGTTAACTATCTATAATAATCGTAGCAATTCATTCTCAAAAAAGGGGATCATCACTCATCAAAATGCATATCTCTTATAAAAGAGTCACTTACATGACCAATGACATGCTTAACGAAAAGAGGAAACTATGTAATGAGTACATTACTCATTTTAATGAGTACATTTGCATTGTGGTGTTAGTGAAGATGCATTGGTCACATTTTTTTTTATTCTGATTTGGGCTTAGAGATATATATAGAGGGAACTTTTTATGCGAATCATTTAGACCTTAGAGGGGTCTTATAGGATTATTATTAACTATGAAACTTAGAAACATTTACTAATCAAAAAGTTGAAGCAATATGCGCCATAATGAATGTACCAAAACATCCCACCATGCGCTCTCCTTATGCTTAAACTTACAACGAAACCCAACAAACATATTAACCAATCAACAAAAGGTAGCTTGTTCTGATGTAAAAAGTCATGTCACATGATTGCCCAATGCAAAAAATGAGAAGTACTCTATATCCAAGAAGCCAATAATGGGCAATTGAACACCAATGTAGAATAATAGATCAAACAATATGCTTCCTAATCCTAATTTGCCAATGAATACTCCAATGAGGATTCAGAGAACAACATTGACACCACGAGGACATTACAGTCATATGAAGTACCCTCACCAAATCAAAAGGAAGCAAAAATTGAATACCCACCATTTTTCATATCTTTATCAAGGTTAGAGAAAAGGTTTGTAAGGTTATCATAAAAAGTGGTAGTAGCATCAATACAATTTCCTACAGATGGTGTAGCATGTCTCTGACTTTGCATCAGTTAATACCCAAACCCACATATTATGTCATTTATTAACAAAATATCCATGTGTGTCAATAAAATTTGAACAATACCAATTAAATTTGGCCAGCAATTTAGAAGATATTTTATGCCAAGTTGTTCCTATGGCAATATGAAGTATCATCTTATCATGACCATGGTTATATGACCATGATACCATTAATGCTAGCAAAGCCAACACTTACATAATTGCACATCATGACGAGAAATTTAATATGCGCCCATGAACACCTAAAGATCATGTCCAACCTATCAAAAACCACCAAACACCCAAAATAAGTAATACTATTTTTGCGCCATAGTAAGTGCTAGTTTACTAAATTTGTCATATTATAATATGAATCCTTGTAAACATTAAGAACTCACCTAACAGGTGCATGACTTGTTAGACAAATGATTAATTTGATAAAGTCAAAATCCATGTGTTGTGCTTACCACTCAAGCTTTAAAGAAGGATGGTTCATGGAGAATTCGTTTCAATAATATGAGAGGTAGCAAAATGATCCTAAGTATAGCTTCCTTATCCCTTTCATTGATGAACTGGTGGACCAAACTAATGGAGCAATTATTTTATCAAAGCTTAATTTAAAAATTAGAAAGCACCAAGATAGAATCTTGTTAGGGGATGAGTGAAAAAAGTATTCTCAAATCAAGGGATAGATAATGCAAGTCATTTGTCATTCCCTTCAACATATTTAGTACACTAAGCACACTTATAAGAAAAATGACACAAATATCTTAATTAAGAAAGTCTATGGTATTTTACTTGAATGACATCTTGAACTTTAATTGTAGAATTGAACATAAATTAGAGCATCTTTAAAAAAGATATGTTCGATGCCTAGGGAGAACACATCTACCCAACATAAAATGTGAGCATTTGTTTCCTTTCATGAGAACTATATGGTTTTCAAACCCTAAAATATGATGTACCATCTCACTCTGGGAAGATTAAGGCTATAATTGATTTACCAACACTTTAATCAATCCTTGATTTTAAGAGTTTTCATTTCCAAATAGCCTTGTAAATGAAATTCATCAATACTTTTATTGTTATCACAACCCAAATAATTAATCATTTTAGGAAGAGAAATTTTTAATGGACCCATGAAACAAAGAAAATATTTGTGAAAGTTAGTGAATCTATAACCCAAAAATTTATGCTTCACCCTCAACACTATACTTGACAAAGTGTCTATGTTTAATTAGTTGATCGAGATAATAATCAGTAATAAGGATGTTTGTTTCACTTGGTACTTTTGGGAAACCATTTTGTATGATTTGAAAATAAAGTTAAAATTCTCATTTGCATGTAACCCCTAGCTTTTGATGTAATCAAGTTGATAAATTATAGGCTACAAAATCAATTAGGGTGTTTGGTTAGAGAAAATATAAATTATTTAAACCATCTTTTACCACAAGCCAAGAAAGCCTATAATAGTTCCATCAATACGTCCACACGACTAAGCTTTTCTGAATACAATAATGAATACCTTTTAACCATTTTGATATAATCCTATTACCCGTTCAAGCGTAGACATAAATGTTGGCATATAAGGTAGGTTCATGAGCACATTAAAGAAAAAAAATATATTTGTAATGAGCAATACAACAAATTAGCCAATGCACACCACAAGATTAAAGATTTCTTGACAACTAGAACAAAGTTTGAATGGTTTCCTCTATGAACTTTGGAACAAATGCATACATCATGGAGCTACAGATTATTATGAAAATGGTAATACCTTCAATATCTCAAATTTGGTAGCTCACACAAGGAGTTGATCATGATTTCTAGTTAGTTGTTTTAGTGAAAAACCAACCATTGTGAGTGACCACCTACTTGAGTGCTTACTAACCTAACAAGGTTAGAAGAGTAAGAAGATTGGGGTAATGGACGACAATACTATGTTAACCAAAAGTCAGAGTTATCAAAAGTATCTTTTTCACTGGAAAGGTTAAGAAGAAAATAAAGATACTTCAACCATAATGGTAGAGTCATAGAGATCAAACCTTGACACATTGGAGATTTATGAGAAATAATTTAGAGTATATAACTCATTAGAAATGAAACTCTTCTACTTCAAGGGAATTAAATAAGACACTACTCAAGATTTTTGTTGCCCAAAGACCATTAAGACATGTATTCAAAATTCTAGACAATCAAGCTATCATTTCCTTATGTGCTAAGTCAAAATAGAGCCTGAAAGTTTTTTATTCTCAAAATTCACATCATGAATAAACAAAAGATACAAAAAATGGCCCTTTGATCCCATTTATATTGATGTCATCATTTGTTGTTGCCTCTATTACTCATCTTTGACTTGACTGAATTAGACTCGATCATGACATGGACTACACTACATCAAAATAGATTAATGAATGGGTTATTTTAGCTCAATCCCATGCATGATTTTGCATAACCCATGATTTCATCTTGATCCATTAGGTTGTAGGAACCTGCTAGATCGACCCAAAAGTTGTAAAGGTCATGTGCCTTGCTAACAAACTCAGATAATTAATGCAAATCTTACCCAACTACCCACTCTATGATACATTGACCCAGCTCTAACTAGAGGCACCATCAACATCACACTGGCCCCACCAACTTAATTTGAGACAAGACTATCAAAAGATGACCACGGACATTACTGACATCTTATTGATTCACTGACCCAATGGGCAACACATGATGGTGATCAAAACAACAAGGGCCATAAGCTAACATAGCTAGCTTGAAAAAAAATGTAGCCTTTTTATAAACAAACTTAGCAATAACTTTGGCCACAATACTTTTGTTTCAAAATGATTGTTTTTTAAAAATGTTTTTGATATTACTTTAACAATAACTTTTACAAATAGCTTATAAAAAATAGTTTTTTTTAAAATGAAATGGTTGTTTCCTAGAAACCTCTATGGAAATGGATTTTGACCACAAAATTTTAATTTTTATTTCTTTCTTTGTTTTCTTTTATTATTCTTGAGTTTCTATAACATGGGAAGCCTATCCTATAAAATGGATGATATATTTCTTAAAATGGATCATTTCATGCACTACCATAATTTATTAATTATCTCATATGTTGTTAAATTATTTTTTGATATAGTTATGAAACAACATAGCTTACCATAAACAATTATTTATATTATGATATCATATTTATCAACTATTTCTTGAAATAACTTTTGTCCTTATGGGAATGGAGCTTAAGTTTTTATTAACATAACATTCTAGATAGATGTGCACATAGAAATAGTAAAGTAAAGCTTCGTTAATCTTCTTCATTACCTAATAATGCAACATGTTTCTGCCAAAGATCTTCTGTTGTTATCCATTAATTTTTTTTGTAATACAAAGCATTTGGTTTGAGTCTTTTACTCATCATATTTTATCATCACATCAACATATTTTTGAACAAATTAATTTAAATGATGAAAGATATGAATGGACAGTAGAGGCACATAGGAAACATGGAGAATTTATTGAGTATAATTATATGATGATCTATGTGAATTTTTAGAGATTTCTAACATAAACTCTTATAAAACGAAATGCCAACAATGTTGGACCATTTACAATTACAAAAACTATTTAGCATTGACATGTATGCCTTTGATTTAATTGAAGATCATGAAACTAACACAATTTTTAAAATTTAAGATCTTGGTACTTATAGAGAACCATACCTAATACCTTGTTAGTCTTTTCAGCCTTTTGTATTATAGCCAAGTAAACCTATCCGACCAATAGATTTTGTTGCATCTAGTGACTTGATAATCAAGTTGAGCAAATATTACATAATCAAACAATTTTAACATAGAATCAGGTACAATAAAGATTTGTAGTACATTACTGAGCCATCCCACATTGAATGACACTTGGATTAAAGGGTAGAAGCTTCATTACCTAAACATAGAGATGCTAAAGTATCAGAGATTTCACCATAGCTCTATAGAGTGAAGCTCTTTCCAACCTAGGGAGAGTGATTTAGCATCCCATAGTTCACATAAAGGTTCAACTTGGAGGTGTACTACTCTTATTTACACTTCAAATAGTGTCAATATTTACCTCTTTATTTCTCATTAATCTTTGTTATTTTTGTCATTAGTGTTGTCAAATGTAGCTAACTATTATTTGTTAAACATTTTAGTTTGCTTTTCCTTTGTTTGTGTAGTGATTTGCATCTACACTTTTGTTTAAGTTATTTGAATACAAATTTACAACTTTTTAGATATTTTTAGCTTTAAAACTTACTACAAGACATCCTTGTAGATGTTCTATAATTTTATGAATGCAAATTGTTTTTGGAAATGTCCTTCAAAAGGCTTAAAATTAAGTTTTGGACTATTTTTCATTATTATCCATCGTAATGCATCACCATTATCACCAAAACTGGTAATCATTTCCTTTACCCATGCCAATGCACGTGGCCATCTCAACCATGTTTTAAGTATTACAATTTGAATGAAGAAACAAATTGTTATCTTTAATCTTGATTAACAACAATGTGCCATGTACAATCAATCCAATAGTTTATTTTTTGAGGTGTCCTAGGAAGGATAACAAGTGGCTCAAAAAAAAGATCCTAAGCCATTATGTAGCATTAACAAAAGTATTGAATCACTAAGAAAGTTTTTAATCTCTTTATTTAAAATTTTAGGAAAATTATTAGCTAAGTCCAACTTTCTAGTTTATCAAAGTGAATGATTAATTTTTTTGCTTGGCTCTCTAACAACTTCACTTATGCGTTTACCTTGCCACTTCACCACCAATGTGAATATTCTTTTGTGAATTCCTAGAACCATATTTTCTCAAAGCTGTGATAGCTAATGTTAAATGTTAATGTAAGTCTTTAGCCTTTACAAAAGATTTTACTTACAAAATATATCTATGGTTTAAAATTCAAAACCTATAACATCTTGGGTAAGCAATTGTTTGAATATATTTCTTGATCCTTAGCACTTCTTAATTGTTTTTAAGCTAAAAATAAGTTTAGTGTATCATCCAACATTAGGTTTTCGTTTGAGCAACACAAATATCTTATAGAAATAATTTTGTTCAAACCAAAACATATCACAAAGGAGGGGATTGCACCTAAATTCCAAAGATATGATAGATGATGTGGTGGCTTCCTCAGTAACTATGACAAAGGAGTGAAAGGTATTGGTTGGCTAAGCCCAATTGAATTGGTTGTAGATGGTGAATCATTTGGTAAGTGCCAAAACATGTAAAGCAATGCTTTTGCTTCTTTCTGCATATTATTTCTTAATATTTATTAGTATTTTTAATGTAATATTACTCAATACAATTGAAAAACAATTTAGTTTTTAATGTGTGAATTTTGAAAAAATTTCACAAACTTATTTCACTCACCCCACTATTAAGTGTTATATGTATCAAAAAGTGTTACATGTATATATTAAGGGAGCCTTATGCTATTATGGACAATTCTTTTTTGTGTCCTTCACACCATGTGCTCCAAAGGATTAATATGATTTTGACTACACAAAACTATTTAAGTAGCTCATTTTTTTAATTTAATGGTATACCTAGTGCATGATTTTTTATTTAGCAAACTAGAAAGTTATGTTGGATGATTTTTATCCTATGGTGTCAACTAATGCTAGAGTACAACTTAAAAAAATGATATGAATGATATAAAATGAACTTAAGTATGTAGAAGATTTTTAAGAACCCAAAGCATAACATGAGTTTTTCTTCAATGAATCATTTGTGTTTGTGAGTACTTATGTAATGGATAAATTATTTTTTATTAGAGATTGATCATGAACTACAATTGCACCTTTTTTCAAGCATGAACTTATAATTCATTTTAAGCATTAGTAGAACAAAATATAAACCTATTACCTTTCTTGATGTTAAAGCTTTAAATTTTAGTAATAATGAAAAGCCTGAAGATAAAACTTTTTGGGAAAACTTCAATTTTGGTATATAAAAATATTAACAAATGAAACAAATATATTCATATTTGCAAATACATTTCATCTTCAAAAATTAAAGATTTTGTTAAGAAAATGTCTATGGAGGGGAATTAGTACGAAATGGATTTTTGTAAATAAACTTATTGAAAGATTCTTTGGATTGTCCATTTGATAATCTAATTAGCTACCTAGACTAGTGCTTTATGGGCAATTAACCACATAGTTTGAATAGAGTCAATAGCAATAGTAAGATTCTAATATGTAAATTTGTTAAGGCCCATCAAACAACTTGATTAATCATGTGATGCTCAATCTAACGCATTATTGATCATTCAAGTTTTATATGCAATAGAAAAGAAAAGTTTATCATCAACATGACTTTTTATATGACGACCATCAAACCATTTCATAGAAATTTCATGTTCAATATCATTGCATTTTTTAAAATTGGTCTAATAATTAAATGAACAAGAATAAAACATGAGCCAAAAATATATTTTTATCAACAGCTAATTGGAAAATAAAATGTATAGTTTTTTGAACTAAGAAAATAATAGTTCGAGGGAGTTAATGTTTTTCTTTCTTATTTCTTGATTCTTCAATTTTATTAACCATTCCATGTAATGTTGGTGATCCATTACATACTCTACCAAAGATTTCAAAATTCTAATACTTCAAAATTCACCCCCATCATTGGCTTAGTTATATGACATCTTGTGAGCTGAATTCTAAACCCTAGAAAAAGTATCATAATGGCCTTAAACTGCATGGTATCAAAGAATCCCATAGGGCCTATTGGTGGGCCAAAAGTAGAGATTACATTAATTCTTATATTATAAAAACTAAGAGTTTACAAATACACATCGATATATTGCGTAAGAATATTTTGTTCATGAAATAAAATGAAAATTATAGTTAAATGTAAATATCTAGACTAGATAATTTTTTATAGGACAACCCTAAATTTAAAAATTATATTGTTAACTATCCTTATTCATGAATTGCATAAGAAACTTATCAATTATATGGTTATTATTGATCATATCAATTGTAAAGTTATTCAAAAAATAATTAACCCATTTGAACAATTACGGTAATTTTCTTGTATAAAAGATTCATGTTAAGATCATACCATACTTATCATTTCCTCACTTGACCTGACTTATGCATCACTTCTGTAGTAGAGTTCAAAAAACATTAATATGTGATAGTACAAATATATCACACATCAAGCATCAGCTGGTTGATTTTGAAAGTTTTTTAAATCGACTAACATTATGTTAAAAAGATAACTTACATTTATACAGAAGATAAAGTCTAATGCAAACATTTGTTATGATAATGTTATGAAATATACATGACTGGTAAGATTAACAATACATAGTATCAAACATAAAATTTCATGGCTCTTGATACTTGCATATAATATGTAGGTAGAGTCAATCATGTAGGAAAGGATTGTGCTAGTGAGTAGTATTACATCGCAGCATGATGCACAATGCCAACATGCATAGTAGATATGTGATGTGTGTTGTCATAGATCAGTGGAAGGGGAGTGTTAAATACTCTTCTAGATGTAGCTTCTACTGAGAAATTCATGTACAACATGTCTTAGTGATGTAAGGTATGCATATGTTGTGTAAACAATATGTTTAGAATAGGAAATATATGAAGATTTTTATGTATTGTGTGGCAAAAAGATGTTTTACGTAATTGCCATTCAACCATTTGGATGAAATTATGAGTACTAAAATTCCTATAAATTGGCCAAATTTTTCTACCACACTATGGTTAAGAAAAGAAGGATGGATTTCAATAGTATTCAATCATTTTGGATCATTTCATTTAATGGGTGGCCTTTCATGGGACTTTGATTGAAATATTAGCTTTCAATTATGTTGAAGCGCATTCCTCTATTTCTATAACATATCACTTTCATACCTTAAAAATCATAAAAATCGTATGATTTTCTTTTCTAAGTTCTAATCTCTATTTATTAGTTATATTTATTGCATATCTGTGCAATTAAATTAGGATTAATGTTTTCATATTTTCTTTGTGACTACATTTTTAAAAAACACTTAGTTATATTTGTCAGCAAGGAAAGATCTTAACTTAAAACTCTATAAATAGCAGATTACTAGCAACCTTACTTTGAGGCATTATTGTGCCACAACATTTAGCTCAAAAGTAACACCTTTTATTAGTAGAAATCAGAAGGATTTACTCCAAGGCTTGGACTAAAGAGTTTTTTTGAGGTAAATGTTTCTTGTATTCTTTTTGTTAGAGGATTGGGAACACATTTTGTTGATAAATGATTGTTGGTCTAAGGCCATCTTGCACAACTCCTGTTAAGTGAAGGAGTGATTGTGTAATCTAGGATATAGAATTTAGTGGGGTGGATGTTCAATATGATCTAATGGTTGAATATATTAAAACTTTTAAGATATTTACTTTATTATGCTTTTATTCATATTTTTCTCTTTATGAACCAAATGCTAAAAATAAAGATCAAGCAAGATTTTGGATTATAAAAACAAATTATTAATCCCAATTCTCATATGTTGGTTACATAGAATAGTGAACAAGTTGTATCAAATTAGATTGTTGTGTTGATTCTAGAAGTTCTCCATTCCATAAGATTAACATCATATAGTAGATCCTTTATAGCAAAATTACATTATTTTTTTTCTACAATTTGCAAAATCCTATTTTCGAGCATGCTTAAGTTCCCACCAATGTTCATGAGTCAACAATTTTAATTTTGGCAAAATCCTCTCCAGCTATTGTCTCGAAAAGTTGATTTAATGTTGAGGAAATTAATTGAAAAATGCATAACATTATTATGAATATTTCTTATGAACATATGTACATAACATTATTCAAAAGGTATAGTATTTATTTTGTGTGATATCCTAAGAAATTTGTACTAAAATGTTAATACAAAAACGTTTTTTGAGGCTATGTGTTTGTTAGAAGGGTAATATGAAAAAAAAAAGCAAAAGGTAACGATAAGAAAAGGAAGATGAAGAAAGAGAAGAAAAGGAAGAGTCGGAGGAGCCCCAAAACTAATATGGCTTATTTGCATTATAGCTCATTATCGAGGTAAATGTTCAACAATGTTAATTTAAATATTTAATTTTATGATGAGTCATGTTCCCCCATTGATGAATTACATGACAAATTTGAAAAAAAAAACAAGAAGAAATATTTTTTTGTAAAGCAATATCATAAATTTCATTAGAAAAATATTAATGTTTTTGAAATAATATATGATTAACTTAAGAAAATATGAAATGTTGTCATTTAAAAATTATTTAAAGATTTCTTTCACTAGTGAATTACATGCAAAAAAGAATTTCTATGGCAATGTTTTGCTAGAACTTGATTCAATTTTCAAGTATTTGATATTTGAAAATATATTGCTCAAAAATAAAATTTTTATTTGAAGAATAAAAACATTTTCTAATGTTTGATTTTTATGAATTATATTTTTTGATCAAAAATTGTTTTAGTTCATACATCATATATGCATATGCAAGCATTCACACAAACACTTGTTAAAAATCAAAGGTAATATCAAATTACTTCTATAGCCTAAGTAAAATTTTATTACACTACTCTTTGTGGAAAACAATTTGTTTAATGCAATGTAAATATGTTCAAATTCATAGGTGACATTGTTTGGGATGTGAACTTAAAATACTTCACATTGACCACACATTACTACCTCTAATGAATAAAAAGTTTTTTTGGATTCCAAAAAAAAAGCTTAGGAAATCATGAAGGAATCATAAGGAATTAAGCCTCACCAAATTGATAAGGATGAATCCTTTGTGAATCAAAATAGGATGAATAAGAAATGTAGATGAACTAGAATTTTGTATCTTTAGATATATATGTTGAGTATTGTTTTTCAATTGCTAATAATCTTGATACACATATGTTTAGCCCAACCTTAAATTTTTTAATCTTAACAAATTGTTGTACACATATTAGTTGTGGTATTCAAAATATGTAAGAATTAGTATATCTTCTCATGACTAGTTGTCATGTAAGATGGCTTGATTATTGTCCATTTTATAGTAAAACATAATGTTAAATTATGATCCACACAATTGTTTCATTGTTAAGGAATTACAACCTAATATTACATATCCCAAATATTCTTTTTTTATGATTCTATTGAATACATGAGCAATAATAGTAAATAACAAAAAATTAAATGGTCAGTGATTGTGATAGTATCGATGAAAAACTAAATTGCAGCTAGACTAGAGTCATTGGGAAACATTGAGGTGTGGTACTACACTCAAAACTATTTTAGTTATACGAAGCTAATAGGCCAGCACATCTTTGTTGTAGGTTTAGAGGGCCTTACCTCTTCAAAACCATTCATTTATTGAGGTTTTTGCTAGGTTGCTAACATTTCTCTAGCTCAAATCAACCAAAGAGAATATTTAGTGGTCAACAAAAAATTATTTTCAATGAAGAAGAATTTTAAAAAATTCACACGCTATTCAGGCTTGTATTAATAAGGAAATTTTCACACATATTTCCAAATATGGAAACAATGCTAGTGGCATTTAAGAAAATCAAAATTTTCATAGACTAAAAGGTACCATTTTAGGATAACTGACTTGTACTAATTGCATTTGGTAGATTATTTGAAATGTTGACCTCACCAAAAATGGAACATCAGTGACTTCAAAAAAACTATATTTAAGTGGCATCATGAGTTTCAAATGAATGTTGTTTAAATCATCATTAGCTCTAATTTAAGTTTTATTTCAATTTTTCAAAAAGGTAACTCTTTACTCCTATGCATTGGAAGTAAAAAATCCTATACAAGAGACTATATCTACTACAAACCTGACTAGATTAAGCATAAACAAGATGTGTGTTGAAGTGGATCTAGTAAAGGAATTACCTAGTTGAATCTACATAACAAAATATTTAGAATATCAAATAGATTATGCCAATGAATTCAATATGATAACTTAGTTATTAAATCAACTTCTATGGCCAAGGTCAAACCTCTCTTCAATGTAAACAAAATAAAATGTCACCAAATATGCAAGATAAGAAAGGAATAAACAAATGTGAATGAGTATGATCTTAATCAGCACTTATTTATGAATTAGGCAACATTCCAAATGAAAAGTCACTACATTTTTATAATTTCATTTTTGATAGTGATGTTGTATTAAAAAAATATTGAGACATTACCAAATTGCTCTACTACAAGGATGGACTATAAAAAGTCACAAATGATTTAGCTAATGCAATTAGTATTAGAATCAGCACATGCTTAAAGAAAGCCAAGTTTGCAAATGAGTTGTCATGGAACAACATTAAATTTTGAACCAAATTATTGATAATTAGATTTGTTTTAAAAAAAATCCAAATGTAGAATAGACAATTACGTTCAGTTTTTGATTTACCAGAGTCTCACGATAAAGCTTACCAACAAACAAACTTACAATCATTTTAAGGATTTAGCAATGTCTATCTTAAATGATCTACAACTTCTAGTCTAATGAAATCTAAAGTGGAAGATTTGAACCAAGTTAATGATAGGCACTCAAAGAAAAATATTAGAAATCGTTAAAGAGGCATGTTAGTTTTAGAAGGAGTTGTAAAAGTGCCCAATCTTCTCAAATTTCATACCAAATGACTTGTATGGAATAACATCCTATCTTGTAATATATGAGGTACAAAAAAAGAGCCATTCAAGGTAGTTTATTCTTCTACTCAAACAAGAAACTATTGTTACTACTCTCATGAAACCTATGGATAACAATAGCTAATTTCATAATCTAAGAGATTTCAATTTGAGTACAACATTTGGAATAAATCCAATGAGATTTGTTTATTATTAATGTAAGGCATCCATTGTGAAACCTAAAATGAGGATGAGTAGTTAGTTCACTTGCTCACTTATAACCCATGGAAAAAAGATGGTGCTTATTATAGCAAAGTGTATATTAAACTCAAGTGGTAAATTGAGAAATTGTATAAGAAATGCAAGCTCCATGGATAGAAATTTTATACTTTAATGCAATAGCTACACTTGATTTATACAAGAGTCCCTCCAATCGTATGTGGGATGTAATGAATGAATTTATTGATCAAGTCAATCCATGGTGCATTAAAGAACTCTTATTCTTTGGGCCTTTATTTACATGGATAAGGAAATAAAAGGGCAAATGGTTCTAGAAAAGGCTACATTGATTATTAGACGACCATGCTTAGATGGATCAATTTTAAACAATAATGAAATATTTATGTAGGGATTAGATCAAATTATTCTTATTTAGCTTAATCTAGAAGGGATCCTAGTCCTTTACCAAAGTTATCAGAAAATGTTTGTGAAATTCTATTATTATTAAAATATTAAATGAATTTCTCACTTCTAAATTCATCTTGATTATCACTTCTAATGGCAACTAAATTGTAACTAAGCTCATTTTCACTTTTAGTCATCAAGATATGAAATTTTCCACTCCTTTTTTGTAGGAAAATTATGTACATATACCTAAAATAGTCATCTAGTATAACTAGTCCATATTTCTTATGTCCTATACTCATGTAGTGCATATGTCCAAAGAATTTATTTTAGAATAGTCAAAGATCATTCATAATCCTCTACAAAAGACTATTTAGTTGAACCTCTTGCTAAGTTATATTTAATAATTTTTCTAAAGGTATGCGCTTTAAAATGACAAAGTCATCTATACTATAAATTAAACTCACTAACATATGACACAAGCATTTTATTTGGGAACTATTTACTTTATTAAAATAATGTAAGTGTTATTTCTTTTCATTGAAACAAGTATTATGTTTACTAATTTTACATGTAACAAAATCAACTAAACTTCTAAATTACTATGACATAGTTCACTTATATTACGAAAATTATACTTTACTCTTTAAACCAATAAATTTTAGCCATAAACATATATAATTTCGAATAGTACTTAGTCATTTGTTATATTTCCTTGAGATGTCACTAAGTACTACTTTTCCTTCAATGTAGGCTTCTTGTTGGGTGAATAAATTGATATGTCTACTCGTGTGCCTTAAACATCAACTATCCAAGAATCTGATGTCTTACTTGTCCTTCAAAAGAAAACCTTCCAATAATTATAAAATAATTATTAGGCGTAGGAATCCAAATGTATTTAGGTCAAGCATATTTTTTAGTGGTTGATCTAAAATTTTCCCTAAATTCCAAGGAAAGCTAGGAAATGTAGACTAAAAATGAGCTTTAACCACACGTGCATGTGTTGTATAATCCATTTGCATGCTATAAAGACGTAAATTTATTAGTGTAACACTGTAACATATTCACATTTCTATTACCCCAATGAATATGAAATATTCTACTATTAGAAAAAAAATATATTTTTAGTAATAAGTTTTCTATTTAATAATGAAAAAGCATATTTTAACGATTTAAGATCATTAATTCTATACCTAATGATGCATGCCCTTAATGTTTTGTGGTAATCCATCATTGGCCATTTACTTGTTCGTTAAATATCTGCTTGCTCAACCACTAATATGTTCACAAAGTCTTGAATATTCACTATATTTTTCTTTTAGTTTCTTATTTTCCTTACATACAGTTCATATTATTACACACATAAACTAATTGTTAAGGTAATCCTTTGTTATGGTAACATACCTTTACTTCACTTAATGATGTTCCCTTTTCTTGTTCATCCTCTTGAGCGATCATCAAAAATAGCCCTTCATTATTCTCTTTCTCTTCACTTGTGTTAGTCCATTCTAAGTCATTTTAGGCACTATTCAAGGCTTTCTTCTTCTAATTCTTACTCATCATCATTGCATTCTTCTTTTTTTTAATTGCATCTTACACCATAATACATGTTAGTTTGACATGTCCTAGCTTGTGACACTTCTAGAAAAGGATTTTATTTTTTCTTCTCTCTTTTTGGACCTTTATATTGTATATCATCTTACAGTGCCAAAACTTTTATATAAATATTCAAAAATTAGAGGTATGCTATCTTCATCAGTAGTCTCCTGTTCTAAGGTATCTTCCTCTCTCTTTAATGCTAATTTACTTTTCGTTTAAAATTTTTTTTAAATCAATCCATTCCCTTCTTTTCTCTTCTCTAGCTCTAGTTCATTAGTCATCAACTCATCTATAAAGTCATCGAACGTTATAGCAGAAATTTTTTGTAGTAATCTTGTAGGCTTATACTCTTTGGCAAAATACTAAGGATCATTTTTACATGTTCATTCATAGAGATAGCCTTTTTGAAACATGTAGTACAATAATTATGTTAATAAATCAAATAAACATTCTTTTAATAGATTCATTAGAAAGCATTTTGAAGAACTCCTAATCATATGGCATCATATTTATTTTAATTTCTTAAACAAAGGATGTACCTTTTTTATGTTTCCACTAACTTGTGGAAAATTTTAAAAGTAATTTCTAAGTTTAAAAGTCTATTAAATGTACCAACATTCAAAGCATAATTTCAATTATTATAGCTTTTTTACTCAATTATATTCTATGCATCTTTTTTGTATCCATGTTATTAATTCTTTTTGTTCTAATACACCTTAAAATTTTTTTAAGTGTGCATTTCCCTTCTTAATAACTTTAAGTGAGTTGCAGTCCTATTATTTCCTTAGAGAATATAATGATCACAAAAAAGTAAGGCATACTAGAGGAAGCTGTTTGGTCACATTTATATTTGATGAGTCAAATCTTAAATATTTAGTATTTTATTTTAATGGGCTTGTTTAGTGTAAAATAGATATCTTCAAAGTATCTTGTATTGTCCAGCAAGTCTCAATAGTTGAAGACATGTGCGTTAGATTTGAAAATCCTTTTTTTATTATAGAATGTTAGTTTAATGATTTTAAGGTACTATCATTTTGTTTCAATTTTAAATCATATTCAGGTATCAATTGTTTCAATAATCTCTTTGATTTAATAAATGAATAGGATTCTTCCTTTTTAATCTTATAACTATTTTCATGGTTAAATCATATCTTTGTGAGATTCCTTGTTAGCATGTTCTTTCCATGTTTAAATTAGAAAAATTTAATGATGTAAAATTTTTCATAACTAGAATTATGAAATAATGACGACATTCCTGCTTATGCCAAAGTGTAATGCTCTCGGGCTGGGCTAGCCCGAGCGGGCACTCACAAGCCTTAGATCAGAAAAAAAATTGAAACAAAATTAAGATGGGGCTTTTCTTGTTGATCATGGTTTCCTAAACCATATGGGGTAATGCTTTGGTAAAAGCTGGGTAGCACTCAAACCAAGTATACATATGGGTTGAGTCAAACCTGTATATACCTTTATGTTACAAGTAAGCCCAGGTGATGAATTTCTATGCACACAAAGGAGGAGCAAACCTAAATTAGGTATGAATGTTAGTCCCATGAAAGTGGTTATAAAGTCCAAATATTTTTCCATCCTTATAGTGTGGAACTAAATCTCTTATTCTTATCTACATCCAAAACCAGGAGCATTAAAAACTATCCAATCTTGCATTTTCATGATTGCATGATGGTGCTCACCTCTACTTTATTAATCGATGATGAACATCCATCCCATCATCTATTTGAACTCTTATATCTAATTCAAATGATTTTTCAAAGATTTCATGGTTGAAGCTTCATCTTAACTTATTAGATAACTAGAACACTTTCTGTCTTATCCTTTAATCATGCAACTCTTAATTATCCTATTTAAATCCAATGATTGAGATCTAATCAGACTTCATGGTTGTTAAATCGTTATCCTGATCTCATCCAACATGATCAAATGCCCTAAATCAAATGCATCTTGATTAGACTATCCATAATTCATCTACTTATTTAGCATTGGACTTGATTGTTTGTATTGCCTCTGATTGTTCCAATGGCCATAGTCCACCAAATGGCAAATTGATTAGTCATTGCATTAGCCATTTGAAAAAATTATATTAACGTATTTAAAAAGGCTTTTTAAGTTGTTTGGCTATGGCTTTTCACATAGCTTTTCTAAACTATCTAATGGCTATAATCAAATGTTTTCAATAAATACCTAACTATTATAGATAGAATATCTAATTTACATGAATCACTATTTGATATCTCAATCAAACACTACTAAATATTCTATTAACGTAAATTCTATTGGTAGCAACTATCACCTCTTCTTCTCAAATTGTCGAATTTTTTTAGCTAAGCCTTACACATCTAAACTTTTAAAATTTTGTTTATCTTCTTAAATTTAAGCTCGTTGTTCCTTGTTCCATTAATAAAAAAATATAGGAAGTTATACAATTTTTGTATGTGAGATTAATATACTTGTTTTCACTTCAAAAGTATGTTTATAAAAACTTGTTCATGTATTAATTTAAGAAATTATTTTCTATGGATAAACTAATTGAAACTTGGTTTATCAAGGTTGATGATTGCTATGAAAAATATTTGGAGTTTTGAAAAAGTATTTTTAAAAGATATTTTAAAGAAACAATTTTAGATTGTCTGTTAACATAAAAAAAATCATTGTTAAACATTTTTATGTTAATTTAATTTTTTAAAAAGTATTAATTATATTTAAATTTTTAAAGTAAAATTGAAAGCAAAGTATTTTGAAATAATAAAAAAGTACAACATTCTTTGGCGATTCAGTTCAAATTCAATCCTACAGCCTCCCTAAATAAAGGCTAGGAAAAAACAAAACTAATTACTTTAAGACTTTAAAAAAAGGTAATGCTCAACAGAATGAAATAGAATAAATGGGCTATTGCAATCTTCCAATGAAATGAAACTTGTAGATAAAGAAAAATTATAACAAGAGTTTTTAATTTGATGCATATAATAATCCTTTGCTTAATGAAATATATAACGAAACACAGATGCCTATTTATTTTACTTGAAGGAAAAGAAAGAAGAGTTAGAGCTCCAAGAATGATGGACACAACAAATGGAAATAATAATTAGTATTAGTTGTTAAGACTTAAATTTTGTAGTTTTAAATGTTCTTGTTCCTTCACATATTTTTTATATTAAAAAAAATCTATTATTTATATACATATTTTATTGATTAAAAGATGTTATAGAACATCCCAATTATTCACTATGTGTAGAATGGCTTGAATTGAATAACTATTTTAAAATAGTCGTTTACAACAAATACTTGTTTCGGTAGTGCATTAGTGCTTATAAAATAACCATTGCAATCCATCAATCATCATTAGGTTTTTCTGAGTATAGGATAGATTATGAAAAATAAGAGCCACATGATTGAAAATCTAAATCAACATATTGCAAATTATGCAATTAGATCAAGGTAAATGATAGCCAGTTAGTAGATTTTAATGTTGATTATTAAATCCTAAATTTATATGACTTAATAAAGCGAAATGATAAATACATTATTGATTTTAACCTAGACCAATATATCATAAAATAGAATAATTAGATAGAAAGATTTAATTCTACACATTTAAGAATGAAAGATGAATCTTCAACAATTCGATCTTGAAAGTTGCAAAACGAAATGATTAGATTTAAATCTATGCATTTTTTAAAAGATGGTAAATGTTTGAACATTCGATTATGATTACTATGGTTTCAAATAAGTTTTTTTAGATACCCTATTATCTTAATTATTGATATACAGTTTTTGAAAAACAGTTTTCTTAAATTTAGGTCATATTAATTTTAGAACACTAAGAAGACCATTTCTCAATGTATTACAATAAAAATTTTGAATTCTTTTAATTTTTTAAAACAACTGATATATTTTTCTTTAATTTTTAAGTTGTGGTTGTAAGTTAAGATAATTAGTTTCCAAAATTAGATATATTTTTTAAAACATCTTTAGTTTTTTGAATATAATAAGAACATTGGTCTTATATTAAAAATATATTATTTTACAAAACATTTTGAATATCGATCAATTTTTAAAATCAAATATTATATTTTTACACCAAATTGAAATTTTTTAAACATTTTCGTAATAATTTTTTAATACTTTATACTTTTATACATTCCTAGATAGAGTGCCTTGTTTTAAATATTTTCATAAAATTGTTGACATTATAATAAAAAATATACTAAAAATATTAAACTTTTTAAATTACCTTTTTTTCTATTTTTTAATATATTAAATATATTATTAGAAAATTTAATGTAATTATAATGTTATGAGGATTTGAAATTACTCTATATGAATTTTTTAATTTGAAAATAGTATTTGAAAACAAAATTTTTGTTTAATTTCAATTATAAGTAAAATTCTTTATTAACATGTGGTAAAAATATTTTTAATAATTTGTTATCAATATCATTTTATTGAAGTTTGATTGAATTATGTTCTATTTAATTGCAGGATATTTCTATTGTTGTATTCCTTATTATTTCATTATGTAGAACTTTTAAACATTATATTCATATCTTAATAGTTTTATTATAGTAATATTTATAATTTTATTTCTTTTATCTTCTATTATTGCTAACTACTTTTTACATTTACTGATGATTTTCTATTTTCGATATTTTGAATACATTTTCACCGAAAAAATTAATATTAAGTATTATTATATTTCTCTCATAAATTACAATTATTATATAATATGGTCAACGTTTGTATCTAAAAAATGTTATATTACTAAAAATAGTTTTTTTACTTATTTGGAATGGGTTATTATCATAATGACTTCTTATTTCTTAGTCTCAATTATCTTATTTGTTTAAGATATATTTTTCATAGTGTCTTAACATATTTTAAAATAATTTAAACGTTTAAATTTTTTATTAACTATTCTTGTATTTATTTTTATATAAAAATGTAAAATATAATAAAAAAAAAATTACAAAAATAATATAATTGATTAAGATTATTTAGTAAACGTTAAGAAGATATTTTTTTCACAAAAGTAATTTTTCAAAATAAATGAGTGGCATTAAAAAATTTAAAAAAACTCAATATTATTAAACATTTAAATTGTTCCAATTATGTTTGACACAATGAAATTTACCAGTATACCTCTCTAATGAAAAGATATAAAAATGAAAATAAAATACAAAAGTTTTTAAAAATTTAAAATTTATAATATACTTAAAATAATTAAAATTTATTGAAAATATCAATAACAACAAATGGATAACTTTGTAGAAAAAATTAATTCTATAAGGTAAATAAAAAAATTTTGTATTTAAAAGGAAATATATTAAATATATCAAACTATAAAAATTTCTCATCATAATATGTATATGATGTCACAAAACCTATTATGCATATTGATAAAAATAAAAAGTGTGAAATTGTAAGGAAGCATAATTAATGATATTAAAAATAAGTTTTATTATATTAATAATAAATTATCATATAATAAAAGTTTTCATTGTCTACTATAATTCAATTATTATAAACAAAAAAATAGAACGAAGGTTTAGCTTAACACAAAAGCATAAAATGAATTTGAGTTAACTTACTAAAATAAATTCAAATCTAATTTTTTTTTTGACTGAATTACATTTTGTGATTTTGCCGTACCACATTTTAAAATCTCAAATTTCACAAAAATAACAGCATAAATGGCTAACTAATGTGATCATTAAGTGTGTAGGATAATTTAATAAACCATAAAGATGTGGTAGTAGTCAAAATTATTGTAGGAAAATATTATCTTCATACAAATGTTTCCTTTTGTTTAAATATTTTACCATTTTGGTTGAAATGATTACTTTCTTATTTCTTAATTTATAAATATGTCAAAATGATCTTATGGAAAAGAAATTGATGCACATAATTTCTAACATTTTAGGAAAGAAATTAGAATATTTAACATTAGCTTTTAAATTTTAACTTATTATTACATTTAAGTTACACCTTTTCTTACGTATTTTCATTTAAAATGTTTCATAATACATTTACTCTTTAGTTAATAAAGAGTAATTTTTCCCTCATCAAATAACATTTTAGTAAAACAAAATTTTAAATATCTTTTTGCTTTACATATAAAATATTATTTTTTGACAAGTTGCATAAAGAGTAACGAAAGTTTCAGATTTTTTATTGTCATAAACCATTATGTATTTTTATATTTCTAGCTTTTCATAAAACTTTTTGCTTTATAAAAGTTCTTTATTTAAAATTATTAAGAACATTTATATTGATATGTTATACACAAAAAAGTATAATTTAATTTAAAGTTATATTAATACTTTTTTTTAATATTTTAATAATCATTTGATTTTTTTTCATCAATATTTTCTTTTCACTTTTACAATTTTATAGACTTTTTACAATTGCGAAAATCATTCTCATTAAAATTGAATAGTTATAAATTTTGGCATTTCAAATCTTTTAATGTACTAGTTATTTTTTACTTATTTGGTGTTTCGTACTTTATTTTCTCTATTTTTTTGTTATGAATTTGATTTTAAAAGTTGTGGATATTTACTCAATTTTATAGCAATTCAAAAAAATTTACAATTTTTAATGTAAAAAACATTTATAATTCTTTTTTATTTTTCACTATGGAGTAATAAATATTTTTGTTATCTTGTTTTGAAAAATTTTCTAAGAAATATAGTGTTTTGTTATCCATATGATCTATTAGAATTCTGTACTTTCAGTATTCACTTGAATAATTTCTATGTTGGCATTTTTCATTTTAACAAAACTAGTCACAATACTTATTACAGTAATACCTTTTAACATTTCTTAAAAAAATTTAATATTCAAAAATTTTCAATTTTTTTTTGTTATATTTTATGTGTTCATAAAAATATTATGAATAATTCTATTACTATTAAATTTTTATTTGAAAATTTTAATATACAATTTATATTTTTTAATTGTGTTGATAGAATATTTTTCTCATGAGATAGATATACATATATTTCAACATTATAAAAGTATAATATTTCATAGTTTTCAAATTTTAATTTTTCTTAATATACTTTAATTTTTGTTAATAAATTTTCCAATATTATTTTGATGATTAATCTTAAACTTAAAATATCACAAAACCATTTTTAAAATGCCAACTATAATTTTGTAATATGATTTTCTTTTTTCGTCATTATTCAATTTTATTCAACTTTAATACCTTTTGTTTGTAAATTAATATTTAATTAATAAAATTTTCAAGAACTATCCTTAAATTTTTTATTTTAAATTGATTAAAAAATATCAATTAATAATTAAAAAATAATAAATACATAATAAGAACAAGATGTTACTAAAATGTAAGTACTAATAGGTTATGATAGTTAAAAATTTTTAATTTTGCTTAATAAAGGATAACTTGTTGAAAGAAAGTTTTTACAAATAAATATAATTATCTAGTTAAAGAAAGTGAAAAATATAAAATTATAAAAAAAATAAAGGGATAGGAGTAATGACCATCATAATATCGAAATTGAAACATAAAATCGATAGGACTAATGACCATCTACTAATTACATAATCTATTTTCATATCAATCATATGTATAATTAAAAACAAACTGATCCAAACATTTTAAAAAAAATAATGGATATATATTATAAAATTAAAAAATTACAAAAAATAATGGCCTGGTGTAATATTGTGCACTTTGAGGCTCCTTCAACATACACAAGGTTTATGTAACATAATGCAAAACCTATGAGAATTGTGTTATAATCTTAAAGCTAAAGCTCAGGAGGGTATGGAGCGATTCTCCTAGTTTGGTAGTCATAATAGTCTAATGAATTTGTTATAGAAAAAATATCAATCAAATTGTACACATGATGTCATATTTGAACCTATAATAAATAGTACCCTCTCTACCAAGTAAAAGAATGAAGAAATAACATTTCAGGTTGGATAATGCACCAATGTGAACAGTATTTCTTTGGACTCAGTTGTCTAAAAATGATAATATGCTATATCAAGAAAATGTAGTAAATAATTCAACTACTTTGTGATGGGTAAAGAGCATTTGAGAAGTTATCTATAAAAAGTTCTATGGTATTTTCAAACTACCACAACAACTTTTAAAATTTAGCATCTTATCATTGTGACAAAAAAAAATCAAACTTTGTTCCTTTTACTAATTGTGGATGTAAGGTAATTGAGGTTTACCCTTGTTCAATGTGGTCTTACTTTATCATTGAATATTATAACAATGCCATGTTTATTTGTTATCAAATTGATGAACCATTTTTGTAATTTTTCCTTTTCTGTGGTTACCCTCATTATAATTGAAGTACCAATCAACCTTAAATGCTTCAATCACTTGCTTAATTTGGTAATTTTTTTTGACTTTAAAGGACGTTTTTGGAGATCTAGGATCGTTCTAAGATATGTGATGTGGTCTAGTTCAATCATTAGCATTTAAAGTCATCCAACATTCTAGTAGAAATGTTTGTATCACTCTTGAACGTTCATACTTGTTTGGCAACATTCTAAGGATCTTTTTTACATGTTTAATCATATATATTGTCTTTCCCAAAAAAGTAAGTTCATTAATAATGTTAATAAATCAAATAAACATTTTTTCAATAGATTCATTAGAAAGCATTTTGAACAACTCCTAATTATATGTCATCATATTTATTTTAATTTCTTAAACAAAATATGCACCTTTTTATGTTACCACTAACTTGTGGAAACTTTTAAAAGTAATTTCTATATTGATCATTCCATTAAATGCAACAACATTCAAACAATAAATTAAAATATTATAGAATTGGTTATTTGATTAAATTTTATGTTTCTTCTTTGTATCCTTGCTATTTTTTTTTGTTCTAATACATCTCATAACGTTTTTTAAGTGTTCATTTCACTACTTACTAACTTCAATTGACTGGCAAACCTAACATTTCAATAGAGAACATAATGATCACAAAAGTGATGGCTTACTAGAGGAAGCTCTTAGGTCACCTTTATATTTTATGAGTAGAGTCTTAAATATTTAGTATTCTATCTTAATGGGTTTGTCTTTTGTCAAAATTGATATCTTCAAAGTATCTTGAATTGTTCAGCTAGTCTCAAGAATTGAAGATAAGTGAAACAAATTTGAAAATAGTTTTTTATTATAAAATAATTGTTTATTGACTTTAAGGTACTCTTATTTTGTTTCAATTTTAAATCATATTCATGTATCAAATTATTCAATCATCTCCTTGATTTTAAAAATGAATAAGATTCTTTTTTTAATCTTATAACCATTTTCTTGGTTAAATCATATATTTGTCAAATTTTATGTTAGTTTGTTTACTAAACCTTTATTAAATTTCAAAAACTAATTAGGCTGAATTTTTTATAATTAAAATTATAAAAAAAATTACCACATTCCAGCTTTGCCATTGTTTAAAGCCCTTGGGCAGGGCTAGCTGGTAGCAAACCATGGGTTAGAAAATAATTCAAACAAAATTAAGATGAGGCAATTCTTACTGATCATGATTTCACAAACCATAATGGGGTTAAGGCATTGGGAAAAGCTAGGTAGCACTCAAACCAAGTACATGTATGAGTCAGGTCAGACTTATATAGATCTGTATGTTACGAGTAAGCCATGGTGATGAATTTGTATTCACACAAGGATGGAGCCAACCATAATTAGGTATCAATGTTAGTCCTATGCAAGTGCTTATTAACTCCAAATATTTGTCCAACCCTATAAGTGGGAGTAAATCTCTTATGCTCCTCTGCATCAAACATTGGGAGCATTTAGCGTTGTCTGATCATGCATTTTTGCAATTGCATAATCGAGCTTGCCTTTGTATTAATCAACGATGATCATCCATCACATCGTCTATTTGATCTCTCAGATCTCATATTGACTACTGATTCTGTTGCTTTCATATGACTTGTTCTTAGATATGATGTTTGAAGCTTCAAACTAAATTATCATATGACTAGAACTCTTTTCATCTTATCCTTCAATCAAGAAGCTCTTAATTATCTTATTTGAATCCAATAGCTGAGATCAACTCCAACTTTATGTTTGTTAAATCGAATGATGTAGATCTCATCCAAAATGATCAGATGGCCTAGATCAAATCCATCTTGATCAAACTATGCATAATTCATCTACTTATTCAACATTATATTTGATGGTTTGTATTGCCTCTTATTACATCCCATGGCCTTCGTTCACCAAATGGCTAATTATTAAGCCATTGCGTTAGCCTTTTGAACAAAGAATTTTAACCTATTTATGATGGCTTTTGAAGTTATTGGTTATAGCTTTTCACCTAACTTCTCTACTCTTTCTAATGGCTACAATCAAATTTTTCCAATAAATACCTAACTATTACAGATGGAATAACTAATTAAGTTAAATCAATCTTTCAGATCTAAAAAAAGTATCACTAAATATTCGACCTTTGTAAATTCCACTAGCAACTACTATTGCTTTTCTTTCTCAAATCGTCAAAATTTTTTATCTAAGACTCACACATCTAAGTATTCAAATATTTATTTATTATCTTAAATTTAAGCTCACTGAACCTTGTTTAATTAAACAAAAAGTATAGAAAGTTATACAAATTTAGTATTTGAGATTCATATACCAGTTTTCGCATCATAAGCATGTTTAAACATGTTCAAGTATTAATTTAAGTAGTTATTCTCTACGGACAAACCAATTGAAACTTCGTCTATCAAGAGGGATAAATTGTTATGAGAAATATTTTGACTTTTGAGAAATTATTTTTAAAAAAAATTTTAAAGGACAATTTTGTTTTGCATATTAACCTCAAATAAATCATTGTTAAACATTTTTGGGTAAATTTTATTTTTTTTAAAATAAATTTATTTTATTTTAAATTTGAAATAAAATTTGGAAATAAAAATTGAAAAAAAATAAAAAAGCTCAACAATCTTTGGTGATTCAATTCAAATACAAACCTAAAATCTCCCTAAATAAAGGCAAGGAAAAAAAATAATTAGCACAAAACTTTAAAAAAATACAATGCTCACAAAAATGAAATAAAATAAATGGGCTATAGCAATCTTTGAATAAAATGAAACTTGTGGATAAAGAAAAATTACGACAAGAGTTTTGAATTTGATGGATATAATAATCCTATGCTTAATGAAATATATAACGAATCACAAATATATTTTTTCTTTTACTTGAATGAAAAAAAGGTGTGTTAGAGCTCCAAGAATGATGGACACAACAAATGGAAAAAATAATTAGCATAAGTAGTTAAGAGTTAAATTTTTTAGCTTTAAATGTTATTGTTCCTTCACCAATGTTTTATATTATAAATCTATTATAATAGACATATTTTAATAATTAAAATAAATTACAGAACATCCCAATTAGTCACTATGGGTAGAATTTCTTGAATTCAGCAACTATTTAAAAATAGTCATTTGTAATAAATACTAGGTTTGGTGGCTTAATGGTGCTCATAAAATAACCATTGCAATACATCAATAATCATTCATTTTTTTAGTACATGCCTGATTAAGAAAAATGAGAGCCACACGATTGAAAGTCTAAATGATTATATTACAAATTGTGTTATTAGGTCAAGGTAAATGATAGCCACTTAGTTGTTTTTAATGTAGATTTTTAAATCTCCAATTTATAAGATTAAATCAAGGTAAATGATAAATATATTATTGATTTTAGTCTTGACAATTATATCATAAAAATGAATAACTAGATAGCTAGATTTAACTATACACACCTAAGAAAGGAAGATGAATCTTTAAGCATTCGATCTTGAAAACTGTATGATCAAATGACTAGATTTAAATCTATAAATTTCTTAAAGGATGATGATATTTGAACATTTGATTTTGTTTACTATGGGTTCAAATAATTTGAATTAGATCGACATGTCTTAGAAAAGCAAATGAATTGTTTGATTTGACAAGAAAATTGAATAGTGCACATTTGCTTCCAAATTGTTTAAGTGATATTTGCAAAATGAATTTGTAATTTTTGTCATGCATTGTTTACCTACTTATGAGGTAGTTGTATATAGGATTTACTTGTAGGTATATCTTTAGTCGATCATATAAGATTCGCTACCCTCTAGTTCACTTTGCAGACCCCTGCTTATTAATATGCACATAACAAGTTCAAGAGAGATTCCATGATGAGAATCTATACAATATGTGTTCAGGAGTCATGCCTTAATTTAATACTTAGGAAAGTATTTGCTTTGGTTAGTTAGAGTAAGGAGTTTTTTATTAATTTACTTTTTTGAATTATTGGAAGAAGGTTTTCAAAGAAGTGATCAAGGTAAGATGATTTTTAAAATTATGAAAGTTAGGAATCTTATATTTTCCTTGATTATTAATTTAAATAAACATTTTAGTGATTAAAAAGTTAAATTTCGGGGTTTACAAAAATTATTTTATTCAAGATTAACTTTTTAATAAAAATAAAAGTGAAATTCCAAAAATTAAATTTAAAATAAATTTCATAATGATTTATCACTCCAACTATGATGATCTTCATATGGTTTGATGTTCATTGTATTCTAAGTTCTTTCATGAGCATAAATATCAGATATTAAAATATAAATATTCACCAAATCAAATTAATTAGAAATACTTAAGTGTTATCATAAAATAAAGTATCATAACTACTATTCAACTCAAAATTAATAATTTTAAAGGGCATGACATTGTGTGATAAATATGCTTATTAAATTCAAGGCATTGTGTTAACATAATTTCAATTATTATATTTAAAGATTAAGCTTATGATTAATTTAACTATTATATTTTAAATATTGATTATTATTTAGCCATTTAAATAGCCTACTTTTATGATAAAGTTAGACATTTTCACTTACATACAGATCACAAAAAACAATGCCCCTTATCTTGAGTAGGACTAATGTAATCCTATGTGTAATTTGAGTATTAAATGATTAGTTTTAATAATTCTGACCCAAACTATAACATAAAAGACATGTTCTAGATAAGAAAAAATTACACTAAGAGCTCTATGTATTAGCTCCAAAATTTGAACTTAAGTAATTGTGAAGCAATGTCTCCAACACTAATTTTATTGTCTTCAATTATTGATTTAACAATGAATCAATTAATTAAGCTCTATAGTAGATTAACGAACTTGATGTTGAGATACATGATTTAAAACACTAAAAAAATTAATAATTAACTTAATGATTAAAATTGTGTTTGTTTGTTCAACGTCACTAACTTAAGAAAAAATAAAAATTGTCAATCGTTAAAATTTGTTTTTGAATAATTACTTGAATAATTAACATAGAAATAAAAGAAATAAATGATGATAAAACTCTATTCGTAAAAAGTCATTTTAGCTCTCTTGCTTTTTCGTATTGGCATAATAGGATCAATTATTATAAGCTTACGCATTACTTAATATTTATAGACACATTGATTGTCTAAATTATCCTCTACCACAATCTACTTTAAGTATGTTTTTTTACTATTGTGAGTCATGTACTAACACTTGACCTGCATCACTTTGTGTACTGATTTGTCCCAACAAGACTCAAGCATTTTCTATGTAAAACTAAATCATTTTTGTAGAAGTAATGGCTTTCCTTTGATTCATGGCTACATTTATTTATATAACTTTTTTTCACTTAGGTTATAAAACTTTATTCTTTTAAAAAACTAATAATTTGCATTTTTTTGTTACAAATTTGTATGGTTACCATGAATAGAAACTTTTTTTTGTAAATAAGCTATAGATTTAAATTTTAATGTTTTAAGTGTTCCAATATCTTGGTTAATTTGTGTGTTTTAGTAATTTTTAAATTTGTTTATTGTTACATTAACTTTGTTTAACATGCAACATCATGAATGAATTTTTGAAATTATGTTGTGTCAACAATTCAGTTATTTCCTCATGATATTTAAGTTTTCTTATGTATTTATAATTTTTACGTTGGTATTATTTTTTTAACTTGGATAATTATTTCAATGTTTTCTAAAAAAATATAAATGCTTTAATTTCTTTTATCTAAATTTTTATATGATGATTAATTGAAATGATCATTCATTATACGTCGTATTTAATATTTTTCTTTTCTAAATAGTGATTTTTTTATTTAATATTTTCTTACTCGGTAAATGTCTTTGGTAATTTTACTTAACTATTTTACTATATTTTATGCATAAATTTTTATTATTTTTTATATTTTTTAATGAAACATATATTTCTTTGTTGAGTTAATTATTAGTTAAAACAAATTTTTAAAATATAGGCCTTTTATGTTTTAGTGAACATTTCATAATACTATCGTTAAAGTAAAATTATTTCATTGTATATTTTATTTTTAGTTTTCATCTATCTTATTTAAAACAAATTGATGCTTCGCTATTTTTAAATAGTTCTAAGTGTTGTGCAATTTTAAAATTAGAAAGTGCCTTTAAGAACTTAAATTTTAACATATTAAAATAACTATTTTTAGATCATGTTATTATAGTTTCATAATGCGTTGGAGTTTTATCATAATGATGTTATAGATATCACATTTTATGGTTATGTTGTGTATATAATTTATAAGGTTAACATTTTTTTAATTTTATATATTATTATAATAATAATTATTATTATTGACATATTATGTTTATTATTTTTTTATATTAATTTTTTTAGAATCAAGCATTATAAAAAAAATTTCAAATTTGTCGTTTCGTTATCGTTGTATTTTTTGTATTTTTCATATTTGTAAATTCTTTATTTTTGTTGCCTGGCTTATGATTTTAAATTCTTACTATATCATTTTCAAAACAAATTGAATGTATAAAAGAAGGTGTATTGATCTAATTTTTTAATTTATATTTTTAAACTTATAATAATTTATTTTCAATCATTGTATTATTAGAAGAACCTATTTTACATAGTATGACATAATTTTTAAAACTTTAAACAATTCTAACATTAATCATTTCCTTAATTGCATAATTTTTTTAAAATAAAGCAGTTTGGAATGACTTGTCCAAATAAAACATAATATCAAAATTTGTCTTTTATAAATTTATTTTAAAATATTATAAGTTAATTATAAAAAAAATCAAAAAATAAAAAATAAATAAAATTGTTGACATAAAATTTCTATCATTAGATATAGGTATATTGTTTGCTAAATAGTACAAAACGTGTATGCTTTGTATTACATTCCATTATATATAGTACTAAAAAAAATAAATAAAAAATTAGACTTCATTATTATTAAATATTTAAGAGGATTAAATTAATTATATAATGTTTTTGAAAAAAATGGAGAATTATTAGAAATGTTGAAAAGATGATAACATATATAAAAAACTTTTAAATAAAAACATAATTATAATGACAAATAACAAAAAAAATCTTAATTAATTATCAATTCCAGTGACAAAAGATCTAGATTACTATGTCTTATGTTCTAGTAAAGTGATTTAATAGAATAAGTATTATTATCAAAAGCACATACATGTAGAGAACATAAAATATTTTAAGATGATAAATAATATTTTATTTACTTAAAAAATAGTTCAATATAATATCACATAAATTAAAAAAAATTTTAAACTTTATGTTTTGTAGGAAAAATAATTCTAGCTTACAAAGTTTTTTTTATTATTTGTCAAAAAAATTCTTTTAATAACAAACAAAAGCATAATAAGTGTTAATACTGGAAAAACTACCACATAAATCTTCAATGACATTGAGTATTGAAAGTTTTATATTGAAGCAAATATGAATTAAAATATTATAAACAAGAAATAAAAACTATATTATTTGAAAATAAAACAATAAAAACATATATTATTTGAAAATTGCAATAAGCAATTCTTCGATAAATTTTTTAAAAAATATTTTTTAAAATAAAATAACTGAATTAAAATAAGAAAGTAAAGAATATTTAAAATTATTTAAAATTTTGAAAATAATATTCAAATTTCGTCATAATGTAAGACATTAGTTGAAAAAAGTGAAAAAAAAGTTAAAATAGTGAAGAAATATTAAAAAAGTAAATAACATACAAACTAAAATTAAAAAGTAAGAATAATTCACAATTGCAATGGTACATTAAATTTGTATGTTCTAATAAAAAAAGAAATAAAATATTTTAAACTAAGAATGAAAAAATTTTGATAAAGAGGAGGACTTCTCGGTATTGATTCACACAAATGATCGAAAACTATTTAATCATTAATCAAAACTAAATCATAAGAAAAAAATTCATTATAAGTATGCAGTGGCCCTCTTAATACCTAAAGTGATATATTATGAAGAAGCATAAAGCAAATTAACATGGTCATAAGCCTTCTAAATCTCCAAAAAAACATAATTAATTATGAAGTATTTCTTTTTAGTTACAAGTATACACCATCCAATTAGTTGTTGTTTATTTTAGTCTATTAAGTAATTTGATAATTTTTTTGTTATAAAACTCTTCATGTAGTAAAAAAGTTTTTTTTTGTTCAATATGAATTTTTTTTAACATTTATAGTATTTCATTATGCTCTAGATATTTGTATTTTGAAATTTTTATATCTTAAGTTTTATTTTAATTTTAAGTTTTCCTAAATTTAGTTAATTAGAAATGGTTTCGTTAATATTTTGTGTAAATCACAAAATAATTCAAATATTGATGATATCAGTATTACGATTTTTTTCATGTAGTTTTTTATTATTTATATGAAGTTAATATAATTTTTCATAAGTTAATTGTTTTATGTCAATAACTTTTTGTAAAACATTTATGTTTTATCTATTTATAATAACTAATTTATGATTCATATATTAATATATGATGTATATTTTGAAGCCTTGTCATATTTGTAAACAAAACAATCACTTCTTGTTATGTTATAAAAATAAATCTATGCAATTAAGATTGTCTTTTATCTAATTAGTTCTTTATATTTTTGTTCCTTAAATTTGTTGATAAAATTTACTTTCTCATCGAAAACTGAAATGAACAAAATATTTCAGATTTTTTTACCTCGATAACTTTATGTATTTTTATTATCAATGACCCTTTGCTTTTACTAACCCATTTTTAGTTACATCACGAAGTATCTTTTCCTTAACACTTATGAATATTGTTTATATGTTGTAAAGTAAAATGCATATTTTTATAATATATTTTTATCAATATATTATAAAAATAGTTTTTTGGCATTTTAAAGTAGATCACTAAATATAAATTTCTAATTTTTTAATTGTTTTTGCTAGTTTCTTTAATAACAAAGATTGCATATTTGAATTGCTAAGTTCAATTTTTGTTAATATCTTGTGGGCACACAAATGGAAAAAGGTCCTTTAATTATATTCAATTAATTTTTTTTAATGATTTAACTTTTTTTAATAAATAAGTTTCACACTTAGTTTTTAATATGTTGAGCATTCTATTATCCTAATATTTGTTTGAATTCTTATAATTTTAAATTTTTTAATTTCTAATGCAATATTTTTCCAATATTAAAATTTTTTATCGTGCTTCGCAAACATTTCAATATAATGATGATGTGTCTTATTTTTAGTTTTCATATTTTTGTACCACTCATTATTAAAATATATTTTATTTAACTATAACAAAAACAAACTATACATGTTTGAAGAATTGAAATTTTTTTTCAATAAATCATTTTCATATTTTCAATACTATTAATAGTCTTTAATGACACATATTTTTGTGAAATAAGTATGTTTATATATTGAGAAGAAGTTCTTTGAGTGAAACATAAATAATTCTATTTGTTGAACATTACATACCAAATAATTTTTTTGATGCCAAGGAAATCTCTGGTTTCTTTATTAATGATTTTTGAGTGATTTTTAATCTTGCAATGCAAAATCAAATATTTATTATTCAATTAAAAACCTCAACCAAGTGTACATGGAGTAATTAACGTTTGTAGATAAATCAATGAGTATTGGTGACTTTGTTCAAGTGTAGCTCTACTTATAAATTAAGAAGTCATTTTCTAAGCACTTGTTAAAATAGTTGCATATAAAAAATTCATAATGTACACTCTATTTTTGTTAGAATTATAAAACTTATTCATTTATATTTGCCTGACAAACATGATAGTATTATATTAATCATGAATGCTAAATTTAGGTGAATATAAGCATGCATTTAATACATATTTATATTCATATAAATGTGCCTTAATAAACATTTATTATAAATATTTCTAGAGTTAAATTGACCGAGTGTCATAATTGGCAAAAGCAATAAAAATAGCATATTACTTATGCATGTTGTGTTTATACCATTCAACTATCTTATTATATGATCTACATTGCATGGCATCGAATAATGATTAAGTTGAATGTGATCATGCAAGACGTGCATCAATTACACTATTTGTGCTATTTGCTAAGGCGTGTAATATTAAAAATTCATACAAAATTATATCATATGTTATACAACACAATGTAATCAATTGGTAATTGGATGAGAAGCTAACAAATATTTGAAATGTTGCATAAATACAATAAGGTCATTGCTAATGTTCTACTAATAGTTATAAGCTAAGAGTTGATGACTTAATTTATGAGTGGCTAATTTATTTTTACTCTTATCATATTAAGGTCATACTAGTATAATCAAAATAATTGAGTTGAAATGTGTATTATTGTAAGACTATACTGCATAATCGTACTAGTACGATAAATCATACAAATAACATATAGATAGATTTCACTTATAGCAGTACAATACTAATGCCTTGCCATTGTGACATAGAATTATATATGAGTTAGATTTGATGATTTGGGCATTTGTTGGACTTATTTGTGTAATTTTTGTTCTTTCTACTTTTCATGTGATAATAATCATCCATGACTACTATTATGTGTTTCTCGTACAACATATTATAAGCAATGTTGCTGCATTATACAGTATTTTCTTAAGAGTTAAAAGAGTATTTTAAGTAGGTTTGTCTAATTATATATTATAATATAATTGTGTAAGTATGATACACTGAGATGTCCAAAACTGAATATAATGGATAGGCACCTATTGTAGAAAATTGTAATTTAATTCAAATCAATTTTTTTAAGAATGAGATTTAGTTACTTAAACTTCTTGATTTTCATATATTCCTTTTATTCTTATAAATGGAAGTAATTTTTGGAAGATATGGCAATTAATCTATTATTAAGTCTTTTTTCATATAGTAGAATAAAATGGAAATTTGGCTTTATTGATATTATATTTCAAATTACTTGTTAACTTTGTTATTAAGTTGAAGTTTCATATATTAACTTGGCAACATCCTTTTATAGTATTTAGTTATTAGGTCATATTATTAATATTTATGAATTAAATAAATTATTGTAGTAATTGTGTAAGCTGTATTGCACTATTTTCTTTGAGGCGACTTGTACTTGGCGACTGTCGAAAAAATAGTAGACTTGAGTGAAATGTCTTTTACTTTGGCTTTGGTAAAAATATCGTATTTTGTAAAAGAAACTACAAGCTAGCCAAAGGGCAACAATAATGTGGTTTTAAAGGCTATGTGTAATAGTAAACGAGTGTTATTATTAATGGATGCCTATTTGATGTAAAGCAAATTTAGAATTATATGATTATCTGAATTGGAGTCTACAACACTTAAGATGCGAAGTAGAATATTTTAAAATATGAAACAATATTGTGCATTATATAAGGCTAGGTAGAGTGTGTGATATATTAGATCTATTTAAATATTAACATTCCAAAATTATAGTATAGATTATTAAATCGAGTAGGTGATAACATCTTAAGCATTAAATATGAAATCTTACAAAGTAGCTTTTATCACATCTAATTTCACCTAAACAAAAAAAATTACAATAATCTTTAGACTGAGTACTTTAATTGACAAGAACTACTTTAACTTTATATTACTACTTAAAAAATAAAAATTACTAAAAGCGCATGTATTTCTTGTGATGATGTCTTATAGTTCTATAGGCATTAGTATTTAGATACCCAAAAATAGATAGAGCAATGATGTGGTTGTTTTTCCGTTAATGAGGAGTTTGGCTTAAATGGGTAATAAGAAAGTAGGATATGATTAAGAGTCTTGTTGAGAAAGACAGTGGTTTGAAGATTACATCAGGAGGGTAAAATGTTGGGTGAAGAGTAACCGATATTACGGATGTAACAATTTGTTTAGTTAACAACACTTCTAGTACAAGGTCTTTCAACTTTCATCCTTACCTCTCACAAGGGATTTAGTTGCCATCTTTTGTAGTAAAAATTCCATCATATTCTATCCTTATTTCTCATAAGGGGTGAAATTGGAATCTCTGAAACTAGGGTTGGTATAAACTTTGTTCCCAAACATAGAAACTTGCAAACAAAAGAAATTTCATTCCATTCTTTTCATCTTACAAGGTAAGTATTCCATTTTATATGCACCGTTAATATATATCAGTTCTTTCAAAACAAAATTAAAAAAATACAACATTTATTGAGCTCACAAGTTGCTCCTATGTTTTAGTTGGTGGAAATGGCAGGAACAAAACAATGGGATCATCGGTGCATCATTTTGCTTTTCTTTTTTGGTGAGTAGCACAGATAGAGACATGCTAAAGTTTTAGGTTTACTTTTTCATAGCGTGGTTTGCCGACAATCAATGAGTCAGGAAGTCAACATGGTCGTTGATCCAATTAGTGTGGGTTGAGTTGGTTTGGTTCCAATGGTTGGCACAAATCTAGTGGGTGTGACACTAATGGCTTCAGTAGCTTTTGATAGCGCTACTAATGACGGTGGATGGCAGATGGTGTCTTAGACATCCAAGAAAATAAAATTTAACGTATTTTTTAAGCAATTTCAACATAATTTTACAATGACAAACTTATTAAATTTTTGTGACACCAGTAGTTGTATGTTTGTAAGCTAGCGCACGATGTTCATGCATCACTATTTTAGTTTATTATGGTCAAATGTAAGAAATAGTTTTGTCAAATTGTCAAAAATCCTTATATGCTGCTACTTCAAAATTATAAAGAACTTTCATATAATATACAATAATTGAAATTTTTGCATAATAATAATTTTAAATGTACTATAAAAATTATTTTTAACATCCAAAATACATTTCAAATAATATCATTTATATTAGTCAACTTATGTTTCTGATTTTATTAACACAATGAGCCAACTTTTCTCATTAATCTATAAAATTATATTTCTTACATATTTAAAAGTTAATTTTTCTAAATGGATATTTACTGTTGTTGCATCGCTATAATTATTTTTTTCTTGTCAAAACAAAACTTTGTTTCTTTTTTTTTAATTTCTCAAAGATTACTACCTTCTTTTAATTTTTTTGTATTTTGTATTCTCAAATTGTACAAACATAATAATCAATTTTATGTTGTTTAAAAATCATTTTTTATTTAAAATTTGTTTACTATTAAATGATTCCTTATGAGTTTTTGTGTTACACTTTAATTTTCGTAGAATCCTTCAGCTATGTATGACCTTTGTAATTGCCAAGCTTAAACAAATACGTTCACAGAATTATAATGTCAATATCATTAAGTTGACCATTTTTATTCTTACTATTTTTATTAATTTACAATATTGTGTTCAATAAGTTTATATTTTGACAATACATTCTATTAAGTGTTATAAATAATATTTTGAAAATATAATTTCATTTAACAGCCTACATATTTACCATTTTCTTAATAGTTTTTATTGTGATAATTTATTTATTAAGGATTGAGTATTAGAAATATTTTTTGAGAAGTTGAAACACAAAAAAAAGTTCCAGACTTTTCATTACCATAAAACTAGAAAATTTAAAGTTAAATATAACTTTTATTATTTATCAAAATTTTTTTTAATATCAAGTAAAATATTCTATTGATGTAAAAGTCTTATTTTTTATTAATAAAATATCTTTATATTTCTAAATTTATGAAAAGTATATATTATATTCAAGTTAAAACTAACCATTCATTAATTGTTTTCTTTTACTTTTTATTTTTATAAAAATATTTTCATGACTTTTAATTCTTATTACTACGGTATTATTTTTAAATTTTTCAAACTTTACGTGTGTTTAACAATTTTGTACTTTCTTCTATCACATTACATTTATATATCTTATCGTTAAATATTTTTGTGACACAATTGTATCAAATTATTAAAATTTAAAAAAATTCCTTTTTTAGTTAATATATCTTATAATTTCTAATTTAAGTACAAAAATGATTGACAAATGATTAAAACATTGTATGGATTATGAATGCAAGTATTCACTTTTACTTATTATAATTAATTCTTATTTTGTGATGACTTCTCGAAATAAACTCTGCAATGCAATCATACCACATCTCTAGAAATTGAACGTTATATATGATAAATGGTTTGAAGGGCACATCGATTGAATCATAGGTCTTCTCTATATCTATTACAAGAATTAAACGTCAGCCAAATTTAGTTATTTGTTTTTATTTTTCTACTACATTTTTATCTCTAAAAGAATTCTATTTTTAATATTTTGTATTTATATTCAAAAGTTGAGCTTTTCTTTGTAAACTTTTTAAAATATTATCACGACAATTGTTTTTTCAATAAATTGTGCATTTATTATTTTTAACAATTTGAACATTTGATATCTTAATGATTTTTCTTTATGTTAATTTTTGATAAATTTTTTACATAAGTATTTAGAATATTTTCATATTTTAATGATTTTGGATTCTGAATAATTTTTTAAATAAAAATTTAATATTTCATAATCCATTTTGAACATTTGTTTATTAGTTATAATGACAAATTTGCAAAACTCATTTAAAATAAAAAACACTCTTTGTCATACATAATTTTGAAGTCTTGTTATTGTTTTTCATTAAAGTTAGTTTTGACATGTTGTTCAAGTAATTGTAAGTTGGTATACAAATAATTTATTTAATGTTTTAATTCTTTTTTTAAATATTTTTTTATGATAAAATATCATTGAATTAAATATTTATGATACTTTTTTGTTATTATATATTATCATAGAAATATTTTTCTAATATTAAATTTTATTAAAATATAATGTTAATTCTTTTGAACAACTAAACTTCATTTTATAAACAAATTTCCAATTTTATTATGTTTATGTACACTCTTATTTTGAAAAAAAATTAATGTAATATTTTTTGCTATATGTTTGCAATTGATAGGTCATCCAATAAATTTTAGATATGCAAATATTTTTATTGTTTAACAATTTTTTATGCTTTCTTTGTTATTGTAATTATTATGCAAAATGATTTAATTAATATTTTAATTTTTTAAATATAAATAATTTTTACAATTTTTTTACTTTGTTGTAAATGTAGGATTTTTTTATTATCCTTTGACAATACAATTAGTTTTTGAAATAAATATTAATTACGTTTTTTAAAGGTTCAATATTTAATTGCCTCAGTAGTTACATTTAATTATCCTGTTCCAAACTTGTTAGGTTTATATCAAAATATTACTTATCATTATAATTTTAAAAAAGACATTTTAATTTTTTTCTACTAATTTTATTCTATCTAAACATTTTGTACAATAAAATATTATTTATGATTGAATTAACCAAAAAAAACTTTTATAACATGTTATGCATGCTAGCTTTAATATTATAAACCATGATTTTTAATTTTTTGTCTTTTTTACAAATGTTTTTTTTTACGAACACATTCATTATGCGGTTTTTATTATAATATTTTACCTTTTACGATCATAGTTGTCACTTAGTTTTTTAAATTCTCTTTTTATACGCCATTTCTAATTTAATATTCATTACTAGTATTGTTTTGGAAACTTGTTTTGAAAAAAAATTATAACACATTTAATATTCTGCATTACTTTTTTTTAAATCATTGTGATAAATTTTTCTTTTTCAATAATATATTGTCAATGTGTTTTTCAAAAATGATATTTAATTTTATCATAGGATATTTTATTTTTTTATAATTTTCTTTGTCGTGAATAATTATAATTTCGTCAAATATTAGTCACATAAATAAATAACATTTCTTTGTTGCTATATTATATTTTTATTAAAAAAACACTATCTTAGAGTTCCATTGTTAATTATTTATTTACTTTAATAAACTAGAATACTTAACATGATTACGTAACTAAGAATATTTTTTCTTTCTATGTTGTGAAATAAATTTTAATATTTTTTGTAATCTTTATCTTAATTATTATTTATCTTTTCATTGTTGCATAATTTCATATAAATTTCAATATGCTGGGATTTTTTCACAATAATTACATCAAATAGTAAAAACACGTATAAACCTGTTCTGGTTTGTTAACAAATATTTTTTTTTGTAATTGCAAAATAGCAAACATATAATATATAAATATAAGTCTTAAACATATTTAAGATAATTATAATTGTTTAATATTAATGGCACATATTTGCTCATGAAAAATATATTTTTGTGTAATCAGAGCTTAATAAGCAAACCAATATAAAAAAAATTCTAAGAGAATAGATAGAAATTATATTTCTTTGCTAAATATTTAAATTAATCAAAAGTTTCAAAATATATTAATAAAAAATCGGTTTACAAAATAAAAAAAATCAGAACTATATGAACGAAATTAGAAACATTAAAAAAATGAAAAGCAAAAAATACCTATTATTGTTGGACGTTTAAAATGTCCAACTTACATGCATAAATTCTCAAAAGCAAATGTAATTGCCGTAAATTAAATAGCAAATACAAAAGTTAAATAGAAATGAAATTTTAAAGTAAAAATATAATAAGCGATAAGACACATAAAATATGACAAGATGGTCAACAAAATTGCTGCTATGAGTTAAGAAAAAAATCATGCTCTATTCAATAATTTAATTAAAAACTTTTAGGAAAGAAAGGAACTAATAAGATTTACCAAATGTATATGAACTTAAAATTATTTAGCATAATAGTTCAAAGAGCATCAAAAAATTGTTTAAAGAAATTGTAAAATAGTCAAAATAGAAAGATTGATTAATAAACAAATATTTAAAATATTAAAAAAATATTATATTATTTTAAAAAAAATTATCATAGACACAAAAGTATAAAAAATTATGTTTTTCAAAATAACTAGAAATACGTTTTGTACTAAGCTAAACGACTGAAGCAAAACATAATTGCCACATATCATGAATCTACTACGACTTATTTGTTAGTAATAAATTATGTTCAAACTACATCATAGTAAGGAATTATAGCTCAACTAAAATCAGATAAAATTATTATATTCTTGATTATACCAACTTAAAAAATTTATTTGATTTGTCTAATTATTTAAACATTTTAGTTATCGTGTAATCATTGGAGCTATAAAAATTTCTTTGGCTTTGACAAACTTTTTAGTACGATTACTTTATTCAGTTAATATGTCTACATAAAATAAATATGGAATATCCTATGGAATTTAAGGCATAAAAATGTCTATAACAAATGCTTCGATTAAGTCTTGTATTTATCCAACCATTGTAATATGAAATCACAATTCATCTAAAGTAGTTTCCACAAAGCATCTGACATTAGAAATAAATTAGCAATATACCATTAATAATTTAATTTTCACTTCCATATTATATTAAAAAAATATGATTTTTATTGTCTTATCACAACCAAATTAAAATACACTGTTCAACTTTGTAGATTTCTTATATTATTTGTAATAAGGGTTTTTATTTTGTACCACCCATATTTTTTAGAGATCTTGAAAATAATGTGCATATTACTTTTTTCTTTGATGTGTCCACCACATTTGAAGCTCTTAGTGCATGTGTTTTTTATGACACTCCAATGTACTTACCTTGCTTCAATTAAATTACTTAGATCATGTTTGACTCATTAGATTGTGTTAAAAATGTTTTATCAAACAATCTACTAACCCATACAACTATTTTACCAAATATTTTGGACAATTCAATAACTGAGTAACAATAACCATATGCATATAACATCAATTCCAACCATATTCTAATTCCACTCTATGTTCGTATTTTACTATGTAGTCCACTATCAAGATTACCCAAACTAGTTGAAAGATTATTAACAGATTGCTTTGTCTTACAACAAAGGAATAGAATGAAAATACTAATATGATTTATATAGTTCTATATGCACTCTATGTAGTTTGGTATAATACAATGGTCATGAGGTTTTTGGAATAAAAATTTTGATTCCTTAGAGAATATTTAAAGAAATTGCTTTAAATTAATTTTTTAATAAACTTGAGTACATCTTTAAAAGTGATTACTCACAAAAGTTAATTTTTTCAATCATATTAATTTTATTTTAACATACATTGATTTTTTAATAAAAAAATTTCATAAAAATTATAAAAAACAATTCACAAGACATGAAAATATACATAAACGATTATGAAGTATTTTGATTTAAAATCAAGCTTATACATACCCTTAGCAATAATTAGGTAAAAACATAGCAACGATACAAGTTTTTTAACCTAAGATTTTTTGGTTAAACTCTTATAATAATGAAATAACAGAAATTAGCTGCTATGATCTTATAAAAAAAATTAAATCAATTAGATATAAAGAAAATTGAGAACTTCTTTGATTTGAGAAAAGAGGAGAGACTATGAGTTTGATGATTGAAGGACATATCATAAGAAAGTGAGAATGAACACTGTATGCTAACAAATTCAATGTTATGACATGAAAATAATTTTTTAGATTTTGTTAAAGTTTCATTAGTCAATTTTATTTAAGAATTGACATATTTATAGACATCTTTAATTGTTAAAAATATTAGTCAGATTAATTAATTAGTCAATTATAATAAATTGTAAAAATCTTAATATCTCAAAATAACTCTTAAAAAAGCTAGTACGTAGGAGCTTCCCCAACAGAAAGCCTATTTAAGATCTTTATACCAAAATACATGATTAAACAATTTGATTAGATAAGCACTACTTAGAAATTAGGATTTGATCTCGAACATTATATTTTATTTGGGTTATGACTTTTGGATTTAGATCTGATGTTCAGATCACAACATTGTGCGATTACATGACATACTGAATTAGTTTTTTAAAGGTGGATGTGAATATAGTTATCTAATCACATAATTGTTCAATTAGATGGCAAAATATCTCCTCCAATTTTAATTATAATTGCATGTAACAAATACAAGTTTTAATCCCAAATTACATGAATGATTGATCGTTATGGCTTAATAAAATTTTCCTGCACTTTGTAGTAAGTGTATTATTTTGAGTTAGCTACCCCTACTTCACTCTAAAGTTATTTCCTCTATTTTTATTACATTCATACTCAATTAAATCTGAATTCATTAGTTATATTCTAATTTAAAATTTTTCAAAGAGTTTTTGTGTCATTTTATAGATTCAATAAGTGCATATAATTGTATTTTATTTGGTTACCTATGCATTTGATGAGTCAAGAAATAAATGCTTATTATTAAGTCCTAATGGGCATGATTAGAGTGAATCAGATTTAATTTTATTTAATAAGTGATGTATCTTAGTAGACAACAAATTAGGGCTCCTCAATGTATCCTGAAGTATTCAAAAGGATTTAACGATTGATTATAATACACATCTTCATTCACTTTAAATCCTAATTTAAGCATTCCTTAGTGGTGTTTTTTATTGTTTATAAGTGATAAATCAAATTATTTCGATCTCATATTACTTAGTTGGATGACCTAGATCTAATTAGTTTTGATCTAACCCTCTAGAAAAAAATCTTCTTTTGTAGTGTTTGATCTAATAATCTATAATCTCTCTAATAAGATCCAATGGTGTTGTTCGTTCCCACATAATGGCTAATTCCTTAGTCATTATTTGAGCCATTGCGTTAACCAATTCAAATAAATATTTTGAGTTATTTGGAAGAGCATTTTAAGCTATTTGAAAGCATCATTTAAAAGGACTTATACTTAACTTTTTAATAACTTTGAACAAATGTTTTTTATGTAAACCTAATTATTATTCATGAAATAACTACCAAAGAAGAAATAATATTAGAGACCTAAATAAAGCACAATACATACTCTACATACATAAAACCCTTTGACAAAAAGCATCAAAAATTGTAAAAATTAATCATACTTTTGCTTGTTATAGTATTTTTCCTTTTTCATTTGTGTTGGGTGGCATAATATTTATAATCTTCTGAGTTTTGTTTGATATGATAAAAATCTAGGTTGGTGTTAATCTTACAAAATCCTATGTTACAATTAAACCCATAAAAGCTTGTAGGATGGAGGTAACTGATAATAAAAAACTTCAAGTTGTAATGTTTTTTTATAATAGTGATTTTTTTAATTTAGTTGGGCATGGATGTATGATCTAGTTTGAAATAAATAATGTCAAAATTCCATTTCATTATTTTAATTTATATTATTATTCTTTTTAATCACTGAAATAAAAATTTAAAATATATAAAATTGAAGTTTCCTGCAAGCATAAACTCATTTTTTTAAGAGTTTTCAAAAAAATAAACATAATATATAAAAAATAAAAAATATTTAAAAGTCGTAAGACAACCCCTCATGTGGGATTCATATATTTGATTTTATTTTAATTAGTATTAAGGTGGGTTCTCTACAAAACAAGTGGGAATGACACAATTAAATACCATAACACTCAGATACTTTTATTGGAAAAAGTTAGAAGTAGTTTATGGAGGCACTTTGTAAGTTAAAGAAATAAAGGTAAATTTGGTTACACATGATTATGTTCTCCTTAGAGTAAATTCAAGAGAAATTATAAAGAATATGCCTATATAAAATACTAATATTTCTAATTGATTAAAAAATCTTAGAAAAGTTTTTCTCATTATAGATCTTGTAAGAAAATAAGTGAGGATTCTACCCAATGAGTATGGTCCCCTTACAAAAGTAATAAAGATAGTCAAAGACATGACAAACTCACACTCGATGTGTTACTTGGAGAATTATTTATGTTAGAGATTAAGGTCAATAGAAGAGTCGAAATGGGGCCCTCTATGGGCAAGAAAAGCTTGGAGCATGGTACATGGAAGCATTAGTTTTTAAAGCTAACAAAGATAATATAGATATGACATCCATTTGCTCTATGGACTTTGTGGAGGAGGTAAATTTTAATGTTAAAAGTTTAAAAAAATTTGGCAAAAATTTTTGTTAATAGGATTTTGTAAAAAAAATAGAAGGGAGAAGATGAAGGCACCAACTTGCTATGATTATGGTAAAATTGACCATATTATACTAGATTTTCCACAACTCAAATAAAAAAACACTAAAAAGAAAAAAAGAAAAAAAAAGAATGGAAAAGAAAAAAGTTTCGATCTACTTCGAGTGCTTGAGAAGAATTAGACTCCAGGACTTCAAGTGGTGAGGAGGAAGAAATAATATGCTTCATGGCAAACAATAATGAATAAAGTACATCAAGTGAAGAATAAATGATTAAGGTAACCACTTGGCCTCCTAAAGTTTCTAAAAATAATTACATATATATTATTAGTGTTTTACTTTTATTATATCTATACATAAAAATTAAAAATATTTTATAAAGAAGAAAATGATCATTTGATTTTTCCTAAAAGGAGATTGAAAAAAATTATATAATGAAAATGATTTCATGATCATTAAAAATATGACTTTGAAAAAAGAAATTATATGTTTGTAAACAAAAATTATTCTATCAAATGAGCAAAATTTTCTAATAATTCACATGATGTTTACTTTTCTAAACATAAATATATGTCGCCTTTTGAATATGCCTAATATTTCAAATATTAAAAGCTTTTATAGTTGTAGAAAAGGTCATACCATTAAGGATTATCAAATTTAGAAAAATAGTTCTAGTTCAAAGTATTGTTTCAAATGACTAATCCAAGCTTGTTTGGTTTCATAAGGTTAGAGAATAAAGAATTTAAAATAAGTTGCCTTCATAATCATTTTGTAAAGATATAGTATTTTGGCCACATTCATAGGTTAGAAGTAACATACTTTGGAATTATTCTTATAAATAAGATAAATAAAAACTTACATTTTTTTTTTCTATGAAAAAAATTTATACTTTAGGTAGCTTTATATGGAGACAAAACAAAAATTTAACTCTTGGCGAGTTAAATAGTGAATGCTCAAGACATATAATTAGACACATATCAAAATTTATCTCAATAAGAAGTGATCCAAATAGATGTGTACGAAGACAAAAGTTTAGGAAAAAGATAATCATACTTAGCCACGTATGGCTTTCAACATAAAAGAAAATAAGTAAGCTAGATGTAGTTAAGATCTTCCCATGCAGAACAAAACTAGTTGAAAAATGTATGAATCTTGCAAAAAAGGATGGCAAGTTAAATATTTCTTTTAAACCTGTAATATGACTTAATCCTTAGTATATCATTAAGGGTAATTTATTTAGACCTTTGTGGACCCACACAACTCAAGAATTTAGGTTAAAAGAAATGGATTATTGATTATTGATGATTCTTGTAGATATACTTGAGTTGTATTTCTTAAGAGTAAGAGTGAGACAATCAAAATCTTTGTTAATTTGATTAAAAAGATAGAAAAGCAAACCTATCTCAAATTAATTTTTATTCAATGTGATAAAAATATAAGGTTAAAAATAAGGGACATCAATTTAAATATCCTTATTGACATAATTGAAATGGGACCTTGATAGTGATGGGTAGAACAAAGTTATTCAAATGCAACTAAGCAAAATACTTTTCGGCCAAGGGAACTAACACAACTTGTTATACACTAAAATAGAATTTATTTAAGTCCAATACTTAAGAAAATTACTTATGAGTTATTTAATAATAAAAAACTAAATGTTATCTACTTTAATGTTTTTGCATATAAATACACCTTTCTTAATAATGAAAGGTCCAACTTGAATAGGTTTGATGAATAAGTTTTCCTAGAAAGTTTTATCGGATACTCTTCTTTTAGAAAAACTTAGAGTTTAAAACAAAGAAACTTGAAAGGTAGACAAATTAAATAGTATAATTCTTGATGAGTCTAATTATAAGATAACGACTAAAACTTTAGATGAATAGATAATGTCCATAAAAACCTTAAACTTGAGTGAAGATGAAGGTGAAAGAGAAAATAAAACGAATGTACAAGAGATTAGGCATCAATTACTTAAAGATTTGAAGTACCAAGATTCACATCTAAAAAATCAATTATAGGAGAAGTAAAATTAGGAGCTAGAACTAGATCTTCTTTTTGTATTGGTATCTTTCACAGAACTAGTATCTAATGGAGAGGTGCATATGGTTGACTATTATGCTCATATAATGAACAAAGAGTAAGATCAATTTGTGAGAAACTAAGTGTGGGAACTAGTTTTTAGGCCTTGTGATTAATAAGTGTTGAACTAAAGGGATTTTTAAAAATCAATAAGGTGAAAATGAAGTGATCACTAGAAACAAAGGTAGACTTGTTACTAAGAGTTATAGCTAAGTTTATGGTATATATTTTTGAGTTGTGATTTATACTTTTAACAAGATTAAAGACCATTAAACTTCTCTTTGCATACTCATGTCATATGAATTTTATATTATTTGAAATGGATGTAAAATATTTATTTTAAAATAGGATAACAACAGAAGATCTACATGTAAAACAGCCTCTATGTTTTGAGACCCATCAACATTGTGATTAAGTATATAAGTTCACGAAGATATTTTATGGCCTTAAGCAAGCTCCTCATTCATGGTGTCACAGATAGTGTAATTATTTGTTAATAGAGATTTTAAGAAAGGCAAAAATGGATAACACACTATTCTTAAAATCTTTAGTTAATTATTTATTACTAATACAAGTTTATGTTAATGATATATTTTTTGTAAGTACAAATTAAAATGTGTAAGAATCATTGTCACTTAGTTGCAAGAGAGTGTTAGAAAGGTATAATAAGTTAGATGAATTTCTTCATTGAATTAAGAATTATGTAATTAAAAGATGAAATTTTTATTTGTTAAATGAAGTATTTAAAAAATTTATTCAAGAAATTTAGCTATGAAAATATAAAAATTCAGAAGATTCTAATGAATGAATCTTTCCATTTAGGCTAAAATGAAATCGAGAACCACATTGATTAACTTTATGATGCACTTGTTACATCCATACTAGATCATATAACAAGTATATTGGATATTTTATTTAGCATTGGCATATGTGCTAGATTCCAATAAACTCTTAAGTTTTCTAAAGATGATTGAGGCAATCTACAAATATGTAAAAGTAAAGTGAATGTAGGCTTAAGGCACCTTAAAAATACTCATTCATGTGATCTTATATGTTTCACAGATTTAGACATTCTAAGCTCTAGAGTAGATATGAAAAGAGCCTAAGAAACATGTGAATTACTAGGAAATATTTTAATTTCATGGTCCAGAAAGAAGAAAAAATTGCATAGCCATAATGACCACATAAGTGGAGTATGTAGTGACTTAGAATTTATAATATTAGTACCTCTACTTTAGCAAAGAAATAAGATCATCATTCTTAAAACAAACACATAGGGTAATAGACAATTTATAAGAGATGAAGTAGCTAAAGGCTAAGTAAAATTCATATATGTTTCTATCAAATAAAAATGTGAAGATATATTTAAAAAATTCCTTACAATCAATCAATTTCAAATCATAAGCTAATAATTAGGTGTCATAGAAATTACATAAATTATATCTCCCTTGTCAAAATATTGAAAATGGAGAATAACCATGGTTTAAATAAATGAGAGGAACATGTAGTAAGGGGGAATGAATTAAGTGGGAGAAAAACATTTCATTTCTAATACCACATATCATAATATTATATGCTTTTTACTTGTTATTTTCTATTCTAAATATTTATGTCTTGTAAACATGAAAAGAGAGAGAAAGTTAAGTTGCCTTCGTGTTTGATGAGCTAGTCATAAATTTTTAACTTTTTATTCTAATTGTCTTGTTTAGTGTGAATTATTATTTTTAATGATCAAACCTAATTCCTTTTGACATGGTTAATTAGTAGTCTCTAAAATACCTTAAAATATTTAGTGAGCTTCAAAGATTAAACACATTCACATCAACTTTGAAACGGTCTATATCTTTGTTATAAAATAGAGTGTTAGCCAGTTAATTATAAGATACATCTCCATTCATCATACTTTCACATTCTGATTTAAGTATTTCACTTGTTAATCCTATCTTTGCCAAACTTCATGTTAATTGTCAAATTATCAATAAACAAAGAAAATAATTATCTAAAATTTTCTTAATTAAAAGAATTTAACTCCCAAGCTACCAAATTGCAGTGTACTTTGGTCGACCAAGAACAACTTGGTCTGGTAAAATCGGGTGAGGCAACCAGTTGAAAACAAGCTAGAAAATTTGTTACGATGCACCTTGAACCAGATTGTGTTAATGTAGAGATTGAATGGCAATGATCTTGACATTAGTATGCAAATTCGATCTCATAGACCCATAAACACCAAATGACCTGTAAACATATGAGTGTCCTAGGTGATGAAATCCTCAGCAAAAAAGGCCAACCCTGATTTGGCTAGCATTATATCCCCATGAAGAGCATTATAAAGAGAAAACAACTTTTCTTTTCAACAATATGGGACTAACTTACGTCTAAGAACTCAGTGCTAAAAGCATGCTTTATTTCTTACCATTCGAGCTTTGATCAGATAATAAATGTTTCATCAACTATGAGTGCTTGATCGAAGCTCATAATTTGATGACCAAGATCATGTTTGACTTCATTGAAATTTTTTTTCCAATTGAAATAATCTATCATTGAATCGAATGAATCATCTTTGTCACTATTTGAATCCTACTAAGGAGAACTTTTCTAACTTTTTCAACAATGAATCAAACAATCAAAATCTCATCCTGTTGGATCAGTCAATCAAGTTCTAATCCACCATGCTCTAACTGTGAGAACTCATCCACCTTTATAGTCTTTGATCTGACAATTTTGAACCTCGTAGATAGGGGCCAATGATTAATTAAGACATTACATTTTTCAGCCTCTTCATACTCAGCCAAGTCCCTTGCCATTAATTAAGAAATTACATTAGTCCATTTTAAAAACTTTTTTAAGCTATTTGGAAGCAGTGCTTGAAACATGTTTATCTTGACTTTTAAGTGGGTATGATAAAATTTTTTCTCTATAAATCTAGCCCTTATTCATGAAATAACTTATAAATATGAACCAATCTTTTATATCTTAAGAAAATATTTCATATTATTCAACTAAAATTTTTTAGTAAAACTTAAGATTTTATAATCAAACAAAGTATGATAACAAAGGCTGAAAAACACAATACATTATCCATTCAATACTCTTTGAAATGATCATCAAACTTTTGACTATCATTTGATAATGACACTATCTCCATTCTACAATATTTTCAAACAATTCCATCCATTTTTGAAACTATTTGGTCTAAACTTATAATATTAAGTCTCACCTTTCTAAAAGGCAATACCATAATTATCTAACCTTTACAACAATTTTGTAATTCACTCCTACCTATATTATCACAGTTATTGATTATGTTCCGCTTGTATTCTCCTCTTCTAGTACATTAATTTTTTTTTATGCCCCTTGTGTTAAAAACCTTATAAATATTTTTTATTTCTTACACATTCTACTACAAATGACATCCAAAAGTCTTTTGACCAATTTCATAAAAAAGCACTCCTTCAACTCTTTATTTTAGTAAAAAGATCTTAGGTTTCTTGTTTGGCACTTTTATTTTTTTCTTTAAATATTCGGTTAAAATTAAATTAATGTTATTTTTAATATGTTTTGGTTTTTCTTTTTCAGATATATCCTCTTTCAATTCATGTAGAATTATTATTTGAAATTCCTTTTAAATTTTTTCTTTGATATTTGACTTCCTCTCCATATTATTAGTTCTTTCAAATAATAGTCTTTATGATGTTACAAAAAAATAGCCATATGCAAATTTCATTTCATAACATTTAAAATAAATTTTGATGCAGTTTCAATATTTCAACAAACATTAAATGAATCATAAAGGTTTTTCATTATTTAGTAAACATACCATCATATAAAGCTTTAATCACTATCATTGACTTTTATTTTGAGCCTAGAATATTGTGTTATACATTACTTGAGTATCAAATGGATAAAGAAACCATTTTCAAAAGTATGATAAATTTTTTCAATGCTTATGTATTATGATAGTGTTTTCTATACCACATAAGCCATACTCTTAATCAACATATATTTGACTTATTGTTTCATCAAAAAGTTTTTCTTAATAATTAAAATTGAATATTTTTGATACGAATCTCAGTTTGAAACCAATAACTATTTGCGTTTGAATCTTCCACACATCATCATGTTGGCTTAGGACAACATCTTCATAAAATCAATATGCCAAAATGTCAATATTAAAATTCCTTTTATTTATTATTGATATAACATATATGTCTGAATTACCCATCAAAATATTTAGTTGAACTTGCTCAATGTTATATACAACATAAACTTTTGCACTTCCTAATATATTGGTATCTACTTTTACTTTTCACTTGGTGATATAGTACCTCAAAATGCTTAAATTTATTTATCATAAAATGAATTATATATAAGAAATTGTATGTATTTTTTAATAACAAGAAGCCCATATATGAAAACTTCAGCCATTTTTTCATGGAAGTGTTACATCAATATGTAAGATAAGAATTAGAGATAAAAAAGCCAAGCTAATGGAGGCTATCTTTTTATGTTATTCTAATGATAAATAGACCAAGAAACCATTTAACAAGGCAACCTTAGATGTAAAAGAATCTACTCAAGTGATATTTGATGGAATTATGCATCAAAACAAAGTGGTAGATTTCGAACAAATTGAGGATTTTTGCACAAAAAAATTTGAAGACAAACCAAAAAAGGAAAATAAGAATGTAATAACTTCATTATCAACATATATTTGATTTATTATTTTGCCAAAACTTTTCTCATAAAAGGCAAAATATTTATTTTTGTGGTAGATAACATGATTCTGATTTTGATTAATCAACCTCTTTATTTACAAATATTTTTGTTTTAATCATACAGATATTATTAAGCTAGTTTAGAACAATAATAATTAGCTAAAAGTATGTCATAACTATTGATGTAATAATATTCACTCTATTTCTTATAGATATAACATTTTTCTCTTAATTGTGTATCTAAATACATAGTTGGGATTCTTCAACGTTATGAATCAAACAATGCTACTCTCCTCTTAAAGCATTGACGGCTTCTATTACTTTTCTTTTCATGGTATTGGATCTCCAATGCATAAAGTCTTAGTAATTAAAGATGTTCTATTTATCTCAATGTCTAAATAGATTTTTTTATAAAACTAATTATGAATAAGTTCTATATTTCTTTGGAATAACGAGAAGCTTAAAAATTAAAACTTAGGGTTTTTGAGATCGAAGTGTTACATTAAATGGTAGGATAGAAAATGAGATTAAAAACCAAGTACTTGGGCATATGTATTTTGAATATTCTTTTAATAGATAGACCTATAAGCAGTTTAATAAGAAAACCTTTGTTGTAAGGAATCCACTCAAGCTGTGTTTAATGATATTACACATAAAAATTGGAAGATTTGGAAGACATGGAAGATTTTGAAAAAAAATTGAAGGGAAAAAATATCATGGTGTGACAAACTTAGCAAATTTCTTTTTATATATTTTTTAGGAATGGAATTTAGATAAGACTTTGTAAAAAAAGAACTACATAAATGAACGTCTTCAAGTCCAACATTATGTAGACGATATCAAATTTGGATCAACCAACATCGATTTATGTGAACGAACTAGTAAACGTATTGGGGTAGAGTTTGAGATTGACATAATGGGTGAGTTTTCCTGTTTTCTTGATTCCAAGTTAAGAAAGATAAGAATGTTATCCTTGAATCTTACATAAAGCTTATAAAATGATATGTTAAAATTTCAAAAAAAAAAACGATATGGTAGCATCAAATGTGTTAGTATATAATAAAAATCATCTTAGTGATTTAATTGTAAGTGACCTATCTTTTTTAGTACAAACCCATGCCTCTCTTTTAAATCAAGTGATGTATTTTGCATCAACCTAAAAAATTGTTCCTCAAAATACAAATGAAACCTCAAGCAATGAGTGTTATTAATAACCAAGTCCAACATATTTTAGGGACGTAGTAGCATCATTATTAACATATATTTGATCTATTACTTTGTCAAAAATGTGGTCATAATAGGGAAATTATGTATTTTTGTGGTAGATAATGTCAATCTCATTTAGTTTAAATCAACATCTCTACCTTCAAATATTTTTTTTAATCTTACAAATATCACCATATAAGTCTAGGACAATAACATTTTGCTATCAATATGTCACAAATATCAATATAATAATATTCCCTATATTTATTATATAGATAGCAGTTATCTTGTAATTGTATATATAATTACTTCATTGGGTTTCTTCAAGCATCCATAGCTTCAATTGTTTTTCTCTTTGTCATGTAGGATCTCTAAACAATAATATCCTAGTAATAAAAGACATTCTATTTATCTAAATATCTGAATCGATTTATTATCAAAGAAAGTTTGACTAATATACTATATTACTTTATAATAACAAGAAAACTAAATATTAATACTCAAGCATTTCTGGATGGAAGTGTTACATCTAAAGATAAGAAAAAAAAATTGAAGATTAAAAACCAAGTTAATGGAGCCTATTTCTTTATGACATTCTTCAAATAGATAGACCTATGAGTAGTTTAACAAGGAAACCTTAGCAGTAATGGAATCTACTCAAGTTGTGTATGTTGAAATTATGCATAAAAAGTGGCAGATTTTGAAGACACGAAAGATTATTAAAAAAAGTTGAAGACCAAAAAATATTATTGCATAAAAAACTTAGTAAATTTCTTCTTCAACATTATTTGAGGAAGAAAATTAAGATAGGACATTATTCAACAAGAACTACAGTGATGAATGTCTTCATGACAACATCTTATATTTTATGAATTTTGTTTTATCAAATTGTGGAATTAAAAAAATAAAATAATTAATATACTTGAGAATCTTTTTACAACACTTCTATCAAAGCATAAGTTAATTAAATATCTTTGTCGAAAGGCATTTCAAGAAATTCTTAAGAATACTCTATATTCATCTTAAGGTTCATTGAATACAAAGTTGTCTTCACTTTTCTTAAGGAGGACAACTTTGATAACTAAGTTTTAGGTAGTTTCTTATATATAAAGTATACAATCGTCATAATTATTTTTACAATTTTTAAAGCTTATTATCTTTTAATTTCAATAATAAGATTTTTTTATTAAGTTATTGTGTAACTTTCTCATTTGTCATGTAAATATATCGAACAGTTTAAAAATAGTTTTATAATTGCGATGTGTCTTTTTTTTGCATTTTTATTTAAGCTTATCATGTTTTATTTATCAAACTACTCTTTAAATAACAAATTTTATTAAATATTTACATATTTTTAAATTATAATATTTTATTTATTTACTCTAATAATGGAAAAACTCTTTGTTGAAAAATTATTTTTATTGCTTACCTTATTTATATATAAAATAATCTTGCTTTTATTATTTTTTCATGCAATGCAAATTCTTTCAAAATTATGTTGACTTGATAATTAACATATTTTTAATTTCTATATTATTTTTTTAACTAACATGATTCGACGTAGCTTTGAATTATTTAATTTTGGTTATAACATTTGTGTTCACATAGTTAATCTCTTAAATTGTTTTTGCTTCGATGACACAATCTAAATGTTTTAAATTATTAAAACTGTTTTATTTATATATTTAATATAAAAACATTTGTTTTAAAATTTTTTTGTTATAAATTTTTGAAATTATTTTAAAAATTGAAAATTTTCAATAATTATCAATTTTTTATTTTTTAATGTTTTTCTTTCGAAAAAAAAATTTTAAATATTATAATTACTTATAGTATTTTTAATGGTTCATGGTATATCTTTTGGTATGTTTTTATATTTTTACAATCTTTTGAGATTATATTCTTAAACAATTCTTTTTCAAGTGGCAAATTGGTTTAACATCTATGACTTTCTTATTTGTAAAATGCCATTTATAACACATGCACTAATGGAAAATCTTTGAGATGACAAGTAATGTTTTAATATTTGTTATTTATATGTAAAGAAAAATTGGCCCTTTACAACATATGTAATATATGTGCAAATATTTTGAATTTTTTTACTTTTTTAATATCTTTGAAATTACTAGAAATTTATTTAAATATTTATTATATAAAGCTATATTTTAGTATATTATGTTATTGGCATACTGTCTATGTTGTTTTGAAAATAGAAATTATTTAATAACAAAATTTTATTTTTCCTTTGTTGTTTTTATATAATAAATAAAAAATAAATTTTAGTTAACAGGATAATTTTCATCACATTTAAGTCACATTATTTAATTTTTTTTAAAATTTTTTTAATGATTTTGTCTAACGTTTTGTTATTTTTAAATTTTTTAATATTTTTTTCTAATTATTTTATTTTAATTTTTTTGTTGGTTTGTTCTTCATTGAATTTTTGCTATAACAACTTCATAAATTGAACATATTAATTAAACTTTTAAATATGAATTTTTTTAACAATCATTTATCTTTTAATTGTTTCAAAGTTTTTACATTAACAAGTTTGAAACCATAACATGACGAGGAAAATTTGTTTTCACTTTTAATGCATTTGGTGATAATTGTTTAAGTAATTTTTTTTATTATTTTGTAAAACATTTAATTTTTTAATATTAACAAATTTGTCTTGATTTAATTATCTAATATTTTTTTGATAAATTATAAATGTTATTTTAAAATTTAGGCACACATATTTCGTGACAATTTAGCATTTTGTTAAGTTACAATATTTTTAATTTAAGTGATATTTATTTATAATTCATATTATGATATTTAATTTATAGCCTTCTCCATAATTCTCTCTTCAATATGGTCAGCATTTTTTTATTTTCATTGGTTCCATCACCAAATATTAACTAATTTTAAAATATACTGTTATATTTATTTATTTTTATTTTTCAATTAATTTTATTTTAACTAATATTTTCAAATTATAGACACTTACATTGTATTTTTTAAATATATGGTACTTATATTTTGTTTTATCCTGAATGTTCACTTCACTGCAAATATTATAAATTGTACGATATATTACTCATTTAATTCTTTTATTGCAGATATGTTCATAGTTGATTGCACTATCATATTGTCCGTTAATATACTATTAAAAAAATCATTTTGACTAGTTATTGCAAGTTAACTTTAATATTTTAAAAAACGTTAAAAAATACTTTTCTTTATAATTACATATTTTTTCATAAATTGAAATATTATTAATTTTCATTAGTAAGAGAAATTTAGTCTTTAAAATAACTAAAATTTTCGTAATATTTATTAATAAGTAATCTATTTTTTTTTAAAGATAATAGATATGTTTAGAAAATGAAATTATAATTTAAATATAATTAATTTAATATCATTAAGATAATATAAATGATTCTCACATTTGATCTATTTACTAATTTTTTTTGTAATTTTTTTGTGAGTTAGACATGTCAATAAACGTGATAATATAAATTGATTTGTCAAACAAAGTAAAAAAAATTATTGTTATATCGAAATGCCTAAGTAAAAAAAATTTTAAAGAAAATGAAAAAAACTAATTTACATAAAACTAAGAAATGGAATTGTTCTGTGAAAATTATAAAAATATGAAATAATAAAACAAAAAACTTATTAAATTTAATAAACATATATGGCATTCAAATTGTATAACAAATAAAAAAACAAATTTACATATCATTACAAATAAAAGAAAAAAAAATTTAAAAAAAAATTAAAGAAAATAAAATTAAATGGGGACTCAAAACATAAAATAATCCACATATATTCACAACACAAGATTAATAAAATGTGAAAAAAATCTTTTGCCAAACAAAAGTGAAACTAAAGTTTTTTTTACTTCAAAAAATAAAAATTGTAGATGCTGTAAAATATCTAAAAATCAACAAAATATTCTAGACAATGTGTCATAAAACATTGCACATATACTAGAAAAAAAATAAAAATAAATAAAGAAATAAAGAAAAATAAATAAAGATAAATAAACATATAGTTTATCAATAATAATTTAATATTATATTAACAAAAAGTAATATATTATAAATAAAAACATGACAACTATTTTATTACAGATTATGAGAGAAACGTTTGTGAGAAAAATGGTGGGAAGGGAATCTTACAACAAGATTTAGATCGTGCCCTTATGTGACAACAATAAAAAAGGTGTACAAAGAATGAAAGATAAAGAAGTATGGCCAATCATTGTGCTTCTCTCTAATTGCATGCTTGTGCACAAAATCTCAATGACGAAGACAACAAATATTATGATACAAATTTCATATCTTTATTCATAAAGGTCCTTAATATGTTAAAAATAGGAATTCATGTATTAGAATGTTAACCTTCATGTATCAAAAACAATCCTTATACATAAAGAACAACAAAAGAATAATTAGAAAAAATGCAAAAAAGTAATAAATGATCATTATTAACATTGTAATAAAACTTTTTCTTATATTAGCTAACCCAACAATGAAATTTCAAATTTTATATAATTATATTTTTTTAGATATTTCTTTGATTTTAGCCTTTATTTTGAAGATGTGACATTACTTTATCAAAATAAATTCATATAAATAAGCAAATAAACATTATCCTTAGTGTTATATTTGAAATCAAAGGCAAGAACATTTTTTGGAGTAACACAAATTCAACTTATTATTCTTTCAATTCTTTAGTTAGATTAAATTTAAGATTGATAAACTCTGACGGATATGTGTCAAATATGTAATGCTTAAAAGTTTTATTTCTATAACAAGAAATTTAATTAGGAGGACATTATCAAGATGTTGATGGGTTTGAGGTAAAGTTGACTGAGGTCGATAAATTTTAGAAAGTTCTTCAAATTTGTATTTGTTTTAAAGAAATTCAAAATTTCACATTTGAACTTATCATTGATGAAATGTAAAGATGAAGTGTTGAATAATAAGAAGGATATTTTAAGTGATAGAACTTACATGACCAAAATGTCAAGCACTTTTCACAACTAGGTTCTTCCAAAGTACAATATAATTATAGCCATATAAATTCTTCACACATATGTTATATATGTAATTTCCATACTTAATTGTAATAGATTTATTTGAGTCTCTTTAACTTGAAAGGCTTCATTAGGGTTCATTGAAATGGATCTAAAAAGTGTAAAGGATTAATATTTCTAAATTTAATTAACATAATCCCAAGTAAACAATAAATCTCTCATTAATAAAAATTATAGCTTCACAAAAAATATTAATGTTTAGCATATTAAAAGATTGCATATAATAATCAAATGGATTTTGATAGTGGATTAAGAAATTTAATAGATAAATGTGTGACATAAATTATTTTATGGTTAGAATATTACAAAAACCCATGTAACTAAGTTATAATTTGAGATGCTCATGTTTACGATGTTGAATGATAGGGTTCACATCTTTCAAGATTGATGTTTTTATAAAACAACTCTAAAATGGACAAATATTTTCAAATTTAATTTATCATAAAGTAGAATCTAATCTTTCAACAAATATAACAAATGTACAAATAGTAGGCAACAAGTGGCATAAGAACTACAATAAATGTAGCAAAATTTAAATGGCAAATTTTTTGAAAACTTGGTTTCAAAATAAGTTAAATATAGTTCAAAAAAAGGATATGACCCTCCATAAGCCATTTCCAATTTCAAATTAAATAGAAGTAGTTAAGATGCAATTAATTTGCTATGTTAATTATTAGTTTGGAGGTAAATGAGGCACTTCACTTCAAACTTTTACTCTTATGGGAGCTACTTGGCCAAGGCAAAGCATAATAATGTTGACATATACATGAAACTCAGGTCATTAGTGGAGTTGTTGAAACACTATTGCTCAAGAATAATTTCAAATAAATACAATAATAAATATGGTAATATCATGCCTTCATTTAGAATACAATCGTGTGAAACCATAATGTGGGTTGTAGGAAAATGTCAAAAGTGACAGAAGAAAAATAAAATGTAGCAATGCAACAAGTAGTGGTTTTTAATCATAACGATTATTTCAATAACTCAAAATAAGCTTTGATAAAAAATGGACCTATTGGTAAGATTTTTAATAATATTTTTATCCATCTACTATGTAATATGAATATAGTTCCTTTACATGATAAGAAGATCAATGCTAAGCTTGATAAAGATTTACTTAGACCACCACACTACATATCAGGGTTTTCTTACTAGTGTTGATTGATTTAAGACAACTTAAATTATGATAATATTTTAGTTAAACGATTTAATTTTATTTATTTTTAATTAATTTACTAAATTTTGTATTTTAATATTTATTTTAATCTTTCACATAAGTTCCCATGATATTTTCAACATTTCTTACAAATTGTATGATTTTTGCATTATTTCATTAAGAATGGTAGTTCAGTGAATTTTTCTTCGGAATTTAGTTTTAAAATTACAATCTATTTAAAGTAATGTGATGTATTAAAAAGAAAGATCTTCTTTTAAGATATGCATTATATTTCTAGAAATATAGTTTTCTTTATTTAAAAGAGTATACGACCCTAGTTTTCTATCTAGTCATTTTATGTGATTATCTATTATCTAAATTATTATTTGAATTTATCACCACAATTTATTTCACACTTTTCATTGTCACCTTCTATCATAGGTCCTATTATAGGAGTTCCTTCTACCTATCCTACATTAATAACGTTTGGCAATGTCATTAGTCTCTTGAGCCTTAAACCTCACAAATCATAAGTCATTATATTGATTTTAGCTAAGCTAGCCAAAAACAAGGTTCAAGTTATGAAATTAAGTACAATAATAATCCGCAATACGACTATGGTGCTACTAAGAGTGCAAAAGTGGTTGGCCTTAAGCACAACATTAATCATAACAACCCTTCTTGCAAGAAGCATGGATTTAGTAGCTTGAGCTGCATATTTGTTCATCATGTTTTGTATAATACGCATTTAGTCTTCATGTTTTGGACTTCTAGTTAGAATTGATAACCCTTGATACAAGATAAATTAGCTTTCTCTCACTTTGGATTAGCTAGAAATCATTCATATATTTGGCATTCTCTTATAAGTCTTCAAATAATAATCGGCATAATTCACATTTTTTTACACGTATAATAAATTTATTATTCATTGATTTATAAGTTATTCAATTTTGCTTAAAATTTTTTAGTATAATATGTAAAATAGAAGTTAATGATGTCATAAAAAAATGGTGAGAACTACATTATGACTTTGGAGGTGGGTAAGTTCATGTGCATGATTGCAATATGGAGACAAATATCTTGTTGCACTGTTCCTAATTAATGTATGTCTTATGTGCCTATTCATATCATTAAAAATGTACGTTTCTTGAAAGATGCCAATCATAGTAGTCCAATGCAATTAAAGATTGAATCTATTTAGTATAAGAGTTGAGATACTTTTTTTAGGCTCATATTTGAATATTCTTTTTATCTATTCTAATTACTAAATACATTTCCACAATAAAACTACATCATAAGATGAGTAGTGTTAGCGATGACCAAGTGTAAATGGATAATAATATAATCGACATAGTTCATATTAGTCTATTGTGTACAATTCTTTGTAAATCTTCAAACTTTTCGGAGCTTTCACATATATTATTTTATGACTATAGCCATTTTTTTCTTACATAATGTTATGATTTGAAGTAGTTGTACATCATAATAATATTATATTTTGATAGTATTTACATTGTTGCATGAATTCTTGATCCAATTCTTATTAAAGTTGTCTTGAGAAAATGATACCCTTACATAAATAGTGCCCACCAACTAGTGCTATTCAACTATTTTAATGTTATAATTTTTCAATGCATTTGAATAGTAACTCTGAAAAGTAGAAATACATATCTTACGAAAACAATATTTGCATTATACAAAATAGATAAAAACCTTGAATATCTTAATTCTAACCCCATGTAATATAAAATGTTTTTCATATTTAAATTTAATGTCTTATATGATGAAAAAACGTATGGAAGGTATAATTTCTTCATACTAATAACAATATTGTGTTTATATAGAATTAATATTCTATCCTTATATGAGTTAAGTTTGTTATTGTAGTTTTTTTAGGAAGCGATAATTAAACATTATAGTTTTTGTTGTATACAATGGTCTACTTTATGTTTAGTAAAAAAAAGTTTCCATAGATGAATGATACGATTTGCTTACTCTTATTGTATATTTTCTCTTTCTTCGAATAGATTAAATAAAACACTATAATATACTAAAATGCATAAATAGCTAATTTGCAATTGGTTGCATAATTGAAGAACCCTACTTATGGCCATTGCCTTGACTTTATGAGTTTTTTTATTTATTTAAAAATTAACAAATCTAAAATCATTTCCTCTATATTATTTCGAATAGATGGAACCACCAAGTTGCATCCACTATTTTTTCCTAAGTAATTTCCAATTAATGTATGATTCTTGAAATCATTTGTTTGACATCATCCTTCAAAATTTGAATGATTACAAAAAAACTTATTATGAAGCAACAATTCTCTTTATTTTCAATTTTATCAATCAAATTTTGGAAGTAAGCTACCTTCTACTATCCTATATAGTGTGTAGTGCAAATAAAGCCAATGGAACATTTATTTAATGCAATCCAAACCCCACACAAATTTGATTTACCTAGGATACACTCTTTTTTTTCTACAGATGTTCTCACTTTTAATTTTTATATTTACGAAGCTTGTAGAGTGATGGAAGAGCTATAAAAACTTACTAAGATTAAAAATAGTTTTTTGATGTCCTCGTGTAATGATAATTATATTGGTTTTATAAGATAGGAGAGTGATAGATATAGATGACCTATGTTGTCCATATAATATCATTCTTTTTTACGGAAAAAAATTGTTAGTGCTTCTTTCGAAGTACACTATGAATGAGATGAAAAGAAAGGAAGATTGAGGATTACCTTGATTAAGACCAATTGAAGGATGAAAAAAATTACTTGGTGATCCATTAATGATTGTTGATATCCATGCATTGAAAAGGAAATTGGTGAGCACCTTAATAAGCTTTTTATTAACATTGTACTTGGAAAGTGTCTTACAAAGAAATTTTCATGATATGTTGCAATTTACATACCTCAATTTCATCTAAATTGTAAAATTACCATTTTATTTTTATTATTAATAAAATATACTAATTATTGAACTGATAATATGTTTTGTATAATATCATTATGTTTATAAAATCTGTTTGTTATACAGAAAATAGTTTCTCAAAAATTTGCTATATTTATTGAACAATGGCTCTGTGAATTTTATTTTCATGATGCTTTGAAGAATTTTTTGTCTTAAATCAAAAATGATTTCTATGTTATGAGATTCAGGAATATATATTATATTTGTGCCTAAACACCCCCAAAAAATTGGTGATCTTATAAAAATTTGTTAGCTACACTCAACACAACATTTGAGATTAAATCCAAATATTCATTGAAAAATTTTTCACTAAATCCCACTCGGTTAAGAGTTCTATCTAAATTGATTTTAAAAGTTATTTATTTATTTCCTCCTTGGTGTTGCATTATTTTATTGTTTGTTTGCATTTGTTAATAAGGAAAGGATGTAGTTAAACATATTTTCACATTCAATTAGTTAGGAAGACCTGAAAAGATTTTGAAATTGGTTGATTATAATTGTCATTATTTTCTCCTCTTTGTTTGCTCCATCACTTCATCACTATTATACAGAGAATATTGTATTTCTTTGTTCCTTTTATTAGCAATATAATTCCTTCATTATATTTTTAGTAAAATTTCACTCTTTCAGAATCTTGTGAATAACAAGAATTGACAAGATGTAATAAGTTCTACTAATCCTCCTTTGGTTTTCCTTCAAAAATTAGTTATTTGTGATTCACCTTTTCCTCATCTAATTTAATAGAATCAAAGTTTTTTGTAACCATTGATTTTTTCAATATTTGAGGCACATTTTATTTCCATTTTATTTTAACGCTAGGGCCTTCTTCCCAAAATAGTTTAAAGAACAATTCCAATTATTGTCTATTGTTTATGCAAATGTAGAGTAGTTCAAAAACATATTATGAAATTTAAATTGTTTGGGAGATGAAGGATGAATTTTTATGAGATTTAGTGGAAGAGGTATATGACTTGATCTAGTTCTAACAAAGTGATTAATTGTAAAAGTTGAAAGTAGTAATCAATTTCTGATTGGACAATAACCTATATAATATATTACAAACTCATATTTTATTATCTTCTCTTTCCTATATAATAGAATAACTAAAAAAATCTCTACTGCTTAAGATGGCATAGAATTATGCAATAAACAAACTCTTACATTTTTTATTTAGGAGTACATAGTCCATTGCAATCATTAGAAGATGTATTTTCATTAAAATCTGTACCCACCATCCATAGATTTGTAGTATTGTTGACAATGTGAAGTGGCCTTCCCATAATAAGCTCCTTCTATGTTACATGCTTTTATCATAGGCAAAATTGTAGGTTGCTTCAGAAACCTAGGCTTCATGCTTGATATCGATATGGATAAACTACTCCTCATTAATGTCAACATTTTGGTCGAAGTCATTTCAAATAATCTATACCTTGTTTGATATATTGTAACAATAATGCTAAAAATTGAGTTTAATATCCATTTGTTACATCTTATCCATAGAAGACAAGTTCTAACAATGCAACTTATCAAACTGTATATATTTTAATAAATTGACTAATCGCATGGATAAACCATTCTTAGTTGCACGCTAACTTTTTTGAAGTAAGAAATTATTAATTAAAACAAGTATTATCTATAATTTGGATAATTGAAAGAATCCTCTAATTCTCTTTGGGTTGTTTAGATTTTCCTAAGTCTTCTACACATTTTTTCTCATCATTTGACATTGCAATGGATTAAACTCCAACATAGTTTGAATTTCAAACTTCGAGATTGTTGATTTCAATGATGTTCTTCACTAAAAAATTTAAGATCAAGATTATCATATTAGTGCTAAATTTTACCTATGACTTTTTTCAATTAAAAACTTAATCATTATACTTTTCATTTTTTTAATTTATTAAGAACTATAATCATGCAATAATTAGCTTGCTTGACAATTGCACTCCCTTTTATATATCGTTTGTATTTCATTAGTATTAGGGATGTGCTCAACTATTTTTATTTTTGTTAAGACCTATGTTTGAACATCCATAGTGGATTTCCTGGCTAAAGAGTTAAAAACTTGGGTTGGAAATTTGTTGGCTTTAGTCTTTTCCTATTGCTAGTTAATTTTGTGAACAACTTTATTGATATTTTGTACATTAATTATAGGACCCTATTCGTCAATATAAACAACTAGATGATCCAAGAGTTACCTAATTATTTTTAATGTTTACTTTGCACTAGCTGATGCCTATGTTTGTGGCATCCTTTGTCAAATTTTGGGAAGTTATCATACTAGATATTTGACAAAAGCTATTTCTTGAAACCACTTAATAGAAATTCTAATTTTGTTTAGCAACTCTTTCCCCAACTCCATATCAATACATACTCATGCCATTTTAGACTATGTGAGATTCAAAGTAGCAAAACATCTACCTTCAAAGGGCCTAGTCGCTAATGTTATTAAGTGAAGTACTAAAACAATGAATTAAGAGGTGCTTTGTTGTTTTCCAACCTAGAAGCCATACACAAATGAGATGGACTATCAACAATCTTACAATGTTCACTCAAATGCACATTTGAATAGGTTGTGTGCATGAAGAAAAATGCTAAGGGATATTTACAAAATTTTCCTTCAATTTAATAAGTACCATTTGCAACATAACTAAGTGAATAAATTTTTCTTTCACATTTACATTTTCTTTTCTTAATTGAGTATTCTATCAATTCATAACATCAATGCAAGAATCACTTACAAAGATTTTCTTTCACAATAAACATGCTTGTTTTGTAAGTCATTTAGAAAAAAGGATATGTGACTATTTACCTCTTAAAGTGATTCATTACTTCAAAAATGTTATACCTCTTATAACTCATGAATATCTTGTTCATGCTTGTTGCTTTTCACATTTAAATTAGCATAATGTTCATTAGCATCACATGTTTGTTCACTAATTTATTAATCCATTTAGATAAATTATCATTACATTCAACAAGTGAGATACCATAAAGATGTCTATCAAAATTTGCACCTTAGATTAAAAAACTTAGTGAGAGAATACATGATATTACTTCACTTTTCTAATTCTTTTGCTTCTTCTTCTCTTTGTAGTATTAGATAGTGATTTGAGATAATTTATCTTCAGATAACTTGCCTAAAACTTGCAATTCTTCATAACAAGTACAAATGTTGTAGACTTTTATCCCTATGTTGTGAGACATAGAAAAGCATGAACATTTTTGTCCTCTTGCATTATGACCTTATTTTCATGAATATTGCTAGAGTGAACAAATAAACTCGACAAATTATAGTTTACGCTTAAAAAAACTTTTAAAGCATTTTTCCATAGTGCATAATTTTTCAAAATAAATTAAGGAGAATAATAAACAATGTGAACAATATTGGAAACAATTCATCATAAAAATGTGAGACTGTTACCTTGCATTAAGAAGTTATACATTTTACAAAGCCCATACGACAACAATTGAAAGGACTACAGTCGCTATAAGAGCAAGGGTATTTTACTTTTTTAGTTGTTAACATAAATGATTTTTGCAATCTAACATTTATTACGATCATTTGATAACTTTCCTTAGATTTATGAAATACTATTATTAAATAAATAATAATTATAACTAATAAATAAATAAATAAATAAGGCATATAATGATTCCAATAATTATTTCACAAACACAAATACTTCACTAAATCGTAGTCGACTTAGCCAGGCATCTACAAAACTAGCAACATTTGCCATATTGTGGGCAAACTAGAAATCCTTGCAACAACTTCATCAATTACTGACACACCACATAAGCTTGAGCATGCAACGTTTAGCCAACTATGACCATAACACAACAACAATTATAGTGATTGAAAGAACAAAATTTATAACAAAGAAAAAGTTTTACATCTTTTACCTTAAACATTTTTTGAAAATGTGACACAATATATCTAACATATGATGAAGATATTATTATGCTTAGAATCAAATAAATAATGATAATAGAGTGAAATGTGTTCATCCATCTATTCTAAGATAAAAAAATAGTCTTATTTCTATTCCTAATGAATCACACATTTGTAAAGGTAAGTTGAACAGTTTTATTTACTTTCCATAAGTAATTAAAGTAGCCTTTGTGAATTTACTAATTGTCCATATGCTTACATTCAACAAATCATTCTACGACAGTAGGTAGATAGAGCTCATTGCCCTAAAAAACCAGCTATCTCACCTTTATGTGTTTATAGCATACGTTTACCATACAATTATGTCATAAATGAATAGACAATACGATGAAAAGCTTTATTGCATTTTTCAAGGTCTTAATTTTTGTATAAATGATCATTCAAATTGTACAAGCATGTTAAATTTATCACATTAAGTTAATGTGATCATACATGTATAAAAAGGGGGGTCACTAATATAGAATTAAATTTTAATAATATGTTGATCTCTTAGGATTTTTTGTACCATATATGCTCACAATAATATGATAATGTTCTAACTGATAAATTTTAACATAGAAATTAAGTCATAGTCATAAAGAGAATATGACATTTTTGTAAAAAAATTGAAACATTTTTATTTTTAGTCCTTTAAGCAATGAATGAAAAGAAATAAATAACATAAGTAGAATATTCACTTTTGTACTATTTCATACAAAAGTTATGCAAACACAGAAAATAAAATGCCTACTTTTATGTAGCATATACCACTTACTAACAAAAAGAGATTTGTCATTCAATACTAAATGAAGAATCATATCAATATAACAAAGTATATCATACATGTTCAACTCAATTACAATTTAATCATGACTTAAGACTCTCACAGGAAAAAAAATTTGAACATATGAAAAAGAGTTAGTATAAATGTTGTATGTAGAAGAACACAACTCTTTGAACATTAAAAAAATATGAAAGATAGATAACTAATAAAACAATATTTACACTATATATATCTAGCTTAAATCAATAAAACTAAATATTTTGGCTATTTATACCTTTTTTATTTAAAGTAAAATGTTATAATTTTTTTTCCAATATTTTAATTTTTATCATTTTAAAGTTTTATGCTTTACAATTGACTCATATAATTTCTATGCTTTAAATTATCAATACGGTTATTATCAATATATTTTTTTTTACAATATTTAAACTTTTACAACAATTTTTTTGGAATTTGTTCTTTTAAAAAATATTAGCCATTTTGATAACGCAACTGTTAAAATTTAGCATGTTTTTGGTTGAGATATTTACTACAGCTTTTTAACTTGATAAATTCGAACGTCACATGCGGTATTAAAGACATAAGATTTTATTAAATCCTAAAACTCTACAAAGCTCTCACCAAAATAGATGAAACATAACATATGCTTATTTTGAGTTAGTATAAAGTGGCTTTAGATAAGTAGAGATCATACTTTACAAAATAGTTTTCTTTTGCAACAATTTTTTAAAAATTAAATTTTTTTGAAAAAACTTTTAAAATTTGGCGAGCACTAGTATTAAAATTTTGTTAATTTTTTTCATGTTATTTACCATTCTTTTTTAAAGTTTTTAAATTTTTTTGAAACATTAAAAAATTATATGTAGTATTAAAGATTTTAAATTTTCTTAATGTAAAAATTTATTTTCACTCAAATTTATTTTCAAAAGTGCAGGTCAAACTAGTATTTCAATAGTTTTTATCAATCTATTGCATTTTTATTTGAATTCATGAACTAAAAAATGGTTATATTTGAGTGTTAAGTATTTTATTGAATTCATTAATTGTCAATTTTTTTAATTAGTTCTAGTTGCATTAATATCTTTGTATTACAAATGATTTTTATTGTCTACATTTTTTTCATTGTTTCTCACAAAAGTGATATTTAGCAATGTTGCACTACTAAAAAACATCTTATTTTATCTTGCAATATATAGTTTTCATATCATAAAATTTATTGTATCTAAATGCTTTTTGCTTATATTAATTTATTCATTTACAATATTTACTAAAATAGTTTTTAACTTGTTTTATATATGATTCTACTTTTCAAATAATTAATTAGTTTTATAGTTTTCTACACATGATACTCTTTTATAATTTACTTATTTGTATAGATACTTGTTATTGATTTGTAACACTCAAATCTTTTATGTAATTGAAATATTTTTTACATAATTATCTTTTTTATTTGTTATATGTTTTTATATTCATTAAGAATTAAGTTTAACAATTTTTTTATTGAAAAAGTACTCTATTGAAAATTTGTGTGCAAAGTTATGAACATGCAAAATTTGTTATTGTCTTTTATGTTAGCACTAATTTTTTTATGTTAATATATTATTGACATAATTCCAAGCTAATGCATAATGCACATAATATTGATTATTTTAAAATATTGTAGTTACCTTGCCTTCTTCACACCTTTTTGACATACAAATATTTTTCATTATCGTACCATAACATTAATTTTTTAACATGCAACTAATATATAACAATTTAGATTTTCATTTTATCACACCTTTATACAAATATTATTTAGAATTTTTTGGTGAAAATTTTCTTCTAAAAACTACTATTCTATTTTACAATTTTTTCTTTTATTATGGTTTTTTCTTTTAATCTTATAATGATATTATTAAGCCTTAAATGGCTCTTTTTTTAAAAATGTTTGATATGTAATTTCAACGTTTAGCTTTGATCATTGTAATGTACTTCTTTTCTTTTACTTTATCATTTATAGTAAAAGTTTGATAAGGATTTTATATTGCTTAAATACTTTTTTAGGCTAATGTTTGAATAAATAATTTGAAATTATAGACAAAATAAATAAGTGCTAAAAAATTTTTAAAGATTTGCAACTAATAACACATGTTACCTAATTTGACTCTGTTCCAACATTATCAAAAGCCTTTTATATAGTACAAAAATATTTCAAATTTAATTATCTTTTAATTTAATTTCTTTATTGTTTCGTGTCTTAATAATTCAATTTAAATGATTTTCTTCCCAAATTGTTTATATAAAACGAAAATGAAATATTTTAGAAAACTAGAGATTTGTTTATAATTGGCAAAAACAAATTCTTTTAGTTATGAAAGTAAGAAAATTTAAATTTCAATAAACGTTGTATATAAATATGTTATAACATGAAATACTTAAAAATATAAAGAATATAGTTTGAGTACTTAAAAATATGAAGAAAATAAGATATAGTTTGAGTAATTAAAAATATGAAATACTTAATCTATCACACTGTGAATCATAAGTAGCTTTTTGTGTAATGTTATAACATGTTATTATACAAGAATAATCCTTAAAGAAATAAAAATGAATTATATAAATCAAATTTTAATTTAATTAGAATTATGAAGAAAAATCTTTTTTCAAAAAAATAGACATATCGAAATGAAATAAATATAATAAAAAAAAATTTAATTTAAAAAATCTCAATGACTATTGAACATTAAATTTGTTAAAAATAAATTATATCACTAGTAAATTATCTTACCAATAAAAAAATTATAAGAATGCCATGGAAATATCATTTTAAGAATGTATAGCAATAACAAAATGTATTCTTCTATTTAATTAAAATAAAAAATATTTACACAATAAAACAAGAAATAATAAAAATTAAAAAAAATTAACTCCAAAAAAAATTTCTAAATATGTCTAAAGAAAATCATATATAGGAAAAAAAGAATGGATGATGAATTGTTAAGAGTATCAAACACTTAATATTATGAATTATTAAAAAGACTAAAATATTAGTAAAGCATTTCTGATACTAACAAAACAATGAATATTGTTTTGTATCAAATAAAAATGTGGGAAAGATATTTTAAATTGATGATAATAAAAGCATTTATCACTAAGTACAATACTATTAATATTCCAATTTGAATTGCATAAATTAATCCATAGCAAATAATAACAATGTAAAGCAAAAAAACTGTAAAATTCAGTTGCACTATGATAAAATGAAAGCCATCTCACATATCCATAGGCCTTCACTACAACCATCCAAATCATCATTAAAACTTTAGGTTTGGTGAACATATCGTTCTGATACATTTCTATTCTACTTAAATATGCATATTTTGAGTAATGTTTTAAATTATTTATTAGATTCATTTTAAGTTTTTTCTATAGATATTTCTATGTGAGTTATGAACATTCTTTTTAAATTTTTAGCAATTCTTTTATCATATTTATTTTTTATATTAATTTAATTATCTGAAAGTTTTTAAAATCAATAAGATGCCTTTTTGCCTTTCATTAATGAAGAAAAACATTACTATATTTTATAATTCTATATATATTCTCTCCGTTTTTATTTCAATAGAAAGTTTTGTTAGGCTAACATAACTTTTTAATAAATTTTAATTTTTTATGTCAACATTACTCATTCGTGATATTTGCATTGACAAAACATTTTCATATTTTGTATTAAAAAATTTACATGTTATTAAAATAGTTATGAATACTTGTTATTTCCTTTGTTTATCGCTTTATAAATTTTTATCTATTATGATGTTCTAATTTTAATTGAATTGCTTTCACATAATTATGAACATTTTAGAAAACCTGAATTTGTTAATTGTGAGTACTTTAATGATTTTAGTATTTTGTGTTTCCTTATTTGTATTCCATATTATCATTTCTTTCTATTACTTTGAACTTTTTGATGATATATCATACATTTGAAAAAATATTTAATGAATCATTTTATTAATATGTAATGTTATTCCATTTTTAATATTTTTCTTTTTTTCATAGAGATATTTTATTTTTTTGTATTTAGTATTTGATAATATACAATGCCATAGTGCTTTAAAATTATTTTCACATAAAAAAATTATTCTTTAGTACTTTTAGTATAATATTTTTGTGAAAAAGAAGAAATTCAAATTTTTATTTTAAATGCAAATTTTGTCAATGTAATATTCACATAATTTATGGATTATTATTTTTTTTATTATTTATGTGGTTTTGCTAGTTATGAAACTTTAATTTCACGTTAATATTTTTAATGATTTTATTTTTTGAATTTTAAATTATTGATATTTTATGCATATTATTTATTATATTTCTTAATTTTTATAATTTTTCTTTGTCTTAATATTTATACTTGCATTACAATTTTTGTACTGCTCTTTTTTGTTATATTTTCTACTTTTTTAGATTTGTTTCAAAGTAATATTTAGCACTAATTATCTAAGTTAATTGTTATGGTAATCCTTCATTAGAGTAATTTAATTTAAATAATTCGAAATAATTAATAATCTTGTGTTATGATATTTATTTTAAATTATTGAACAATAAATGCACATTTCTGTATTACCATTATGTTGTCGTTCACGAAGGATGAATCGTTCCCAAAAAGATTTTATTGATTCCCTCCCAAATGTTTAGATTGTTGACATAATTGGGATTGATTCAATTCAAGTGCCAAATCCAGTAGAACTTGTCGTTTATTTGATAAGGTAATCAATAGAATCTTTTCACAAGTCATGGGGCTGAGAATACTTCGCTCACCATCAAGTTAGCAAAAAGAGAGCAAATCGCACTAACTCTATCATCTCGATGAGCCAAGAGACAATGAAATGTAGATAGATAGGAACCAAGAAGTTGACCATGCATAAATGAAATTGAACCCTCTTTCTTTTGACAATAGGAATATCAAATCAATGAAAGCCCACAAGAATCTCCTTTAGATGCTTAGACAACAAGTCGACGAGAAGAAAGAAAAGCATCTTATTAGCCAAAATATATTTGACACTTTTCTCAATGACTCCCTATTAAACTTATTAAGTTTTTACTCATTCTAGATGCTTTGGTACACATTTTGTACTCTTTTAAAAGTTAAATTTGAATGAAATTTGTAGTAGCTCAGATAATTCCTTGCCTACTTCCATCAAGTGAGTGGCAATCCTTATATTCTAATAGGGATTTATTAACCAAAACAAGTAATGACTTATTAGAAGATACTTTTTCCAAAAAAACTCACTAAAGTGTAATTTGAGTCATTATTTTCTCTCAAGATTTCTTCTCAGTAGAAGCAAACATTGTTTTGATGCTAGTTGAAGTGTGCTTTAGCAAAGGGATGAATGTCTAAGAATAAAGACAGACTTTAAAAAAAAAGTTTTTTAAAAGTATTTTTTAAAGTAACTATTTTAGGTTTCCTATTAGGCTCCAATTAATCATTATTAATAGTTTTTTGCAAATTTCAGTTTTTTATAATGAATTAATTTTATTTAATTTAAAAAAACTTAGAATTTCAAAATTTATAAATAATATGAATGTATAACAACTTTTGATGATACAACTCAAATTGAAGCCTACATCAAGCCAAAACAAAAGACAATAAAAAATTAAACTAATTAGAATCAGCCTCTAAAAAATAGCCAACTCTCAAAAAAATAAAATAGAATAAAATGGCTGTAACTGTATTTCTAATGAAATAAAAGTTTTCGTGGAATGTAGAAAAAAATAGCAACAACACATTTGAATGTCATGCCTACAGTAATCATATGTTTGATAAAATATTAAAAAAAATACAAATGTATTTTGCTGTTGCTTTAATGAAGTAAGGAATAAAAGAATAAAAGTTTTTCTTATTGGAGAAGATAAGAAAGTTGAGAGTTTAAATAATGTCGGTTACACTGAATGGAACTAAGTATTAACAAGAGTTGTTAAGACTTAATTTTGGTAGCTTAAAAAAATCCTGAGTATTAAAAAAATGTACTATTTATTGTCATATTATGACTAAAAATAGTTACCAAACATTCTTATAAGTTGCTATGGTTGAACAACTCGCATTCAATAATTATTCAAAAATATTAATTTACAATAAATAATGTATTAGGGTGGCCCAATGGTGTTTATAAAATAACTACAACAATCCAACGAATGTCGTCGGGACATCCAAGTCTAGGATAGATCAAGGCAAATTAGAGCTACATGATTGAGTTTAATATAGATTGTTAGATAAAAAAGCTGCTTTGTTAGCAAAAGTTAAATGATAGCCACATGATAGATTTTAAGGTAGATTATTTAATCGAAAAATTAATTGATTGAATCAAGGTAAATGATTGATTTTAATCTAGAGTGTTATATTATAAAAAATATTGTAATTAGGTAGATTTAAATTTACATAGTTTAGAAATGGGATACAATTTGGACTGTTCAATCTTAAAAATTGCCTTACTGGACCATTGGATTAAAATTTATATAATTTTGAAAGATGGATGAATTTTTGAATGTCTAATCACAAAAATTGTGCCATCAAGCAATGGATTTTGATCAACGTGCTTTGGAGAGGAAAATAATTTTAGATTATTTAATGTTATCATAAAATAAAATGTTTCACATCCACTACAACATTTTTGAAGTGATATATGGAAAATGAATTGGGAATTTTTGTCGTGCATTGTTTATTTGCACATGAAATAGTTCTATACAAGCTTTACTTGTGCATATATAATTCCTCAAAAATATGAGTTTGCCTACCACTTGGTTTGCTTAGAAATTCATGTCTCTTGGTTACTAATAAAGTGCATAACGAGTTTGGGAGTGATTCTATGACGTCGTAGTCTAACATATGGGTTCAAGAGTCATGCCTTAATGGCATTCAATCATGTTTAATATTTAAATAAAAATAAAATAGGAATTTCTAAAATTAAATTAAAAGTCAATCTTTGAAAATTGGTCACTCTAATGAAGAGAATCTTCATAAGATATTACAGTTACTCTTATGTAGGTTCTTCGATTAACATAAATACTAGCTATTCAATATCTTAAAATTCACTTAACAAAAGTTGTTATAAATAATTAGTTGTTATAATCAAATATGACACAATAACTAGTGTTAACTCCATAGCTATTATGTTAAAGGGCATGCAATTGTGTTATATTTAACATATTTAATTCAACACTTTGAGTCAAAATAATTTCAATTCTCATTGAATTAACATTAATTATATGATTAATTAAACTATTTAGATTTAAACTATTATTATTTAACATATGTTTGATTGTCTACTCTTGCAAATAGGGATTAACTTTTCATTGTATATCAAGATTATGGAAAGTGATGCCACTTATCATGAGTAAGATGAAAGTAAATTATTTTGTTATATGAGAATCAAGTGATTGGTTTAATCATTGTAACCAAAAGTATTATATAGAACACTTATTTTAGATGAGAAATTATTACACTAGAACTCTATCTATTAGCTCTCACATTTAAAAGTTCAACCATTCCAAAGGAATGTCTTTGACAGTCATTTACTTGTCTTTAATTATTTATTAACCCATGAATCAACTAATTAAGCTCTATAATTGATTGATCTACTAGATCATGAGATGCATGATTTGAAATAATTAACAAAAAAATTAATAAATAATATAATAAATTTTTTATCATCAAAATATTATGTAAGAACCATGTGTTCAGCATAACTAATATAATAAATAATAAAAACTCTAAATAATTAATATTTGATCCATATATAGTCTTCTTAACTCTCTTTTTTCTTTGTTGTATCACCTACTATGACCATAATTATATGCTTATGTATTACTTAATTTTTATGCACACTTTGACACTCTAACTGATTCTATAACTTAATCTACACATCTATCAATATTTTTGACTCTTCTGAATCATGTACTAATAGTTGTCATGCAACTTTGTGTACTGATCAATCTCAAAAAGACTCATGCATTATCTATTTCCATCTAAATAAATTTTATAAGTAAAATAATGGTCTTCCTTTGATCAGGCTTACACTATTTATTTAAAATTTTGTACAATTAGATTACAAAATTTTATTCTTTAAATAAATTAATAATTTGCATCTTTTTCTTTCAAATTTATTATCGTTATTTGATGAGAATACTTTTTTTAAATATGTTATGTATTGTTTTTAATGTTTTAAGTACTCTTTTATCGTGATTGTTTTATTTATGTCAATAATTATGAAAATTCTATATTTGTAGCATTAAGCTTGTTTAATGTGTAATATCATGAAAAGTTTTTCCAGATTATGTTACTCTTGTAATTAATTTATTTCATTATAATTATGGTATTTTATTCATGTATTTATAATTTTAATGCAAGAAAATTTTTGCTTTTTGAGTTAACTATTTATTTTAATTTTTTTTTAAACAAAAGGATTTTAAATTTTCTAAAAACTTATTTGTGATACTACTATTCATGGATAAGCTCTTTCATTAAACATCAGATTTAATATTTCCCTTTGTTAAAAAAAAATAATTTCAATATTGTAAATTGATTTATGACAAGAAATAAGTCATAATATTTGAAATATAATGAAAAAGTTTTTATTATAATAATAAAAACATAAATAACCCACAAAAAATTACTAATATTATACTTTGAAGAAAAATTGGATAAATATGTAGTGTTTTAAAGATTAAAAAAATATGACAAATAGGACATCATAATCCTAAATGATATTTTGCTTAAATTATTTCAAAATAGGCACTAATGATGCAAAATATGCTTATCATTTAAAGTATAGTCTAACTATTTACTGTTTCAAGTTACAATTTTTTTAATTTATAATAATATATTTTGAATCATTGAATTATAAAGAAAATCTTTTTTTACATAAAATTTTATAATTTGTAAAATTTTAAAAGTCCCTCACATTATTGTTTTTCTTATTCGCATAATTTTATTTAAACTAAAGCAATTTAAACTTTCATGGCTAAAAGATAGAATTTTTTAATTTTTTTTACATAATTTCTTATAACCTTTATATGATAATTAAAAAACATAAGACAAGAAATTAAAAAAATTACTAAATTAAACTTTCTGACGTTAAACATTGGTACATTAATATCTAAAAATTATAGAGTACATGCTTTATGTGATAAGCCATTGCATATAGTTTTTAAAAACAAAGAAATGAAAATTCAACTTAATTATTATCAAATATTTAAAAGGTTTAAATTATTCGTTTAAAATTTTAAAGAAAAAATTGACGTGTCATTCAAAACACTTAAAATACGACAATAAATATAAAAACATTTAAGACAAATACATCATAATTGTAATGACAAATCACATGAAATATTTAAAAATTAAGTGCCAAGTTCTATTAGAAAAAAGAATGGTTTTATATGTTCAAAGTTCTAGCAAATATTGCAAAATCTTTTTTTGCATTAAAAAAAGAAAGGGATTAACAACATAAAATATTTAAACCATTTATCCTAAAAAGTGTTTAAAAGCATAAAAAAGAAACTTTTATGAGATAATTAAAAAAATACAATAACAAATAACTCTGAATATTAAAGGTGTAATATATAACTCTTTGTTTAACTAATAAACACATAAATAACTAATCATAAATTATTTATATGACATTTCAAATTAAGATGGGATGAATATGTCTATTTTTGATGATCAAATGATGTGACAAAATAGACATTACAATCTTAAATTATATTTGTATCGTTTAACTTAAATTGTTAGCATAATTTTGGAGTTGGGACTAATAATGTCAAGTATACTCAAAATTAAGAGGAAGTGTCCACCAACGTGAACATGAGCTCTTATGCATCACAAATATGATAGATAATTTACATAAGATGATGACTTCTAATTTCTTAATTTGTTTTATTTGTTCATGCACCTCTTCTTATCATATTGTATTTTTAGTTAAATTTATAATTTATTTGTCATCACTAAATCTTTTGTGCACCTCTTATCACCATAAATTTTAACATTTTAAAATATTCACTATATTACAATTTTTTGTATGTTTTTTATTTTTAACATCTTTTATTTACTTTGTGAATGTTTTTAACTCGTAGTTTGAAGACATTTGTTATTCATGTATTATGCAAATAATGTATATTTATTTATTGCATTAATATTTTATTGTATTGACGATATTTTTTTAGTTTTAATAAACTTATACTTGCAATATTTACATTTTAATTTTATTTTATCAAAATTATAATTTTTAAGTTATGCATTTTTATTTATGAAAAGCCATTTATTTTTGTAAATTCCATTGAAACATAAAAGTTTTTGACATTAAACAATTTCAAATATTTTTATTGTTTATATGAAAGCCATTTTTCATTTTTTTCAAAAAATTTTAAATGTGAAAGCTATTTTACTATTATAAAAACTTTATATATTTTTATCTCATGCCATATTTTTTTTGTGGCAACGACATATCTTGACAATTCTGCAAATTAGTTTTTTTATAAGTTTAAATTTATTCCATGGCAAGTACTACAACATTTCTTTAGTGAAAAAATATTAATAAAAAAAATAAAAATTCATAACGTAAACTAAAATATTGTGGGAAACATATCTAACTTAAAATAGTAAAAATTAAAAAAATAAATATATTTAATGATTAGAAATTATATCTTTAAAAATAATATAAATAAAAGCTTTTAGAGACTTGCATTGTAAATATCAAAAATTCTTAAAATAATTTGCAAAATTAATTGTTACGTAAAGCAGATAAATTTACAAAAGGAAAAAAAGGATAAAAATGTTGAAATAAACTTACTAAGAAGAAAAGTATTAAAAATAAAAATATACAGTAAATCTATTTAAATTAGAATGTATTATAATGATAAAAGTATGACAAATTTGTTATTCCAAATAAAATGAAAAAAAGAAATTTATTACCAATGATAAAGTGTAAATAGAAAAGAAAACAACAATAATAACGCTGCACATTCAAAAGATATTATTTCTGTCTTTATAAACATTAGGACATATTTTAACTTTTATTATGATAATATTCGTTATAAACAAAAAAATTACTATTCTAAGATTTTGTAGGTTTCTTATTTAACATTTCATACACATTATTTTAAATGAATAATAAATTATTGTGTACTTATTGCTTTGAACTTATTTACAAACAATTTTGTTTGGTTTTAAATATTTGATTATGTTTATAAGTTTTCTTTTTCTCTATAACAATTTTTATTTTTGATGTTTTTTTAATATTTATTCCATCATAGAATGCTTAATTTGCTATTGTAAAATTTTATCCAAATTAAAAAAAAATACAAATATTGCCATTTCTTTTTGCTAAAAAAAATATCATTTTTTTTAATATTTTTATATTTTTTATATTTTAATAACATATTTACCAAGAATTAGTTTTTAATATTATCAATATTCTAACAACCAAATGATTTGTCCTTCATAGTGGTTTAATTTTACTTAAATTCTAATCTTTTAAGTTTGTTTTAAGAAAAAGTAATAAAATTTTTAAAATTCATAAAGAGTTGTGTTTAATTTGGAAATCAAATTTTTTTTTAAAATTGCATTAACATTGTAGCAAAAATAAGATGTTACCGTAAGCATAAATACATCTAAACTTTAACGTAGTTAATAATTTGTACAATAAAGAAATAGACAAATTACGAAAAAAAATTTAGTAATGTGAGCTTCATATTGAAGCAAATATAAAAATAAGTATTATGAAGAAGAAATAAAAATAATTGTAAAAATCAATTAATTAAAGTAATCAAAATTATGTAGCAGATATCTATTATATATTTTCAATAATAAAAAATATTTAACGTTTCAAATGTTTAAAGCAAAATATTCTTAATACCTAAATTGGCATATTCTAATGAAGAGGAAATGCCTTGCCTCTACATCCCTAACCAAACATCATCAATTATGTGTTATTATTTTGTTTTCTTTACATGCCTATAGGTTTTATTTGCATTTTATTTATTTTAGAATATTAACTAGTTGATGATATTTTTTTAGCAAAATTATTTACTAATTATGTTATCAAAAAAGTTTTTAACATTTTTAGCATTCCATTATGCTATTGGATATATGAATTTTTCAATCTCTAACTTTTTAATGTTTATTATAAAGTAAAGTTTAACTAAATTAAGATATTTATAAGTGTTTTTGTTAATCTTTTATGTAAATATACAAAATAATTTATGAGTTCTTTATGTTCATGTTACTATTTTTTTATTTTCTTGAACGATTTATATGTACATAATATAATTGCTCTTCAGTTAATTATTTGATATGATATATTATTTGTTTTAAAATATTTATGTTTTTCCTTTTATAATAACTCAATTGTGACACTTAAATTCACATATGATATGTAATTTTGAATTTTTGTAAACATAAAATCCACTTTTTGACTTATTATTTAAATACATCTACATAATTCAGCTTTTCTTTAATCTGAATAATTTTATATATGTTTACTCCATATATTTGCTAATAAAATTTACTTTCTCACCTAATATTCAAATATGTCTAAATATTTCTATTTTCTTAAAGATAATATTATATATTTTTATTCTTTGAGCTTCTTTGTTTGTATTTTTTTATTTTTGTTAATTTATCAATACTTTAAATTTTTATTGTGAATTTTTTTAACTCTTTCTTTAATGTTTTAGAAAATAAAATTTTAAGTCAACATTTTAACAAGATTTCTAAATTAATCATGATTTTGAAAGAAACGCTAACAATCAGTAGTATCATTAAGCTAGAATAATTAATATATCTTTGAAATTAACAAAATCCTATATACGATAGAACCAAAACCCATTTGCATATTTAATATTAAGTATTTAATTTTTATAAAATATTTATGTGACATGATGAAAAAAGTTGTGCTATTTCAAACTTGGCAAACAAGCAAATATAAAGAAAAAACTGAAGTAGACATTTGTGAAATGATACAAATTTAAACACTAAAAACTATTCAAAATATTACATTAATAAGTAATTATAAGAAAAATATTTTATAAAGTAATAATAATAAAAATAATTTCAAGTAAAAAAATTATATAATAAACAAAAATTTTAAACATTTTTCAAAAATTAAAATAAAAATTAAAAAAATATAGAATCATGAAAAAAATTTTAGTTATGAAAAATAATTTTACAAATTATGCATAGAAAATATCTCACTTAATTAAACAGGAAAAATATGTTTTTTAAATTATAAAGAGATAAATTTATTATTCAAAAGTTAAAAAAAGGATCAAATTTAACCTAGTACTAATAATATAAATCATGTTCTAATATGCAAAATGCATCTTGTTATATAGGCACACCAATATGAAATGATCATTGAGATTTGGCGTAGAGAATAGAAAAATATGCTCACAAATACATAAGTGGTTTTTATATCAACCTTGAGTGTTTATAATCCTTTAAAAGATAGTTTACACTCTAATGCATGGCCTCACAATATACTTGTCGTGCACTTAATGTTTAAAGTTATAGATTTTTGTATTAAATTCATAGGTTGGTTTGGTGAATTTTTGGACATTGCTACTTGAGAATATTTTCCAATAAATATGTTGTGCACATAGTTTTTAATATGTTGAGCATTCTATTATGCCATTATTTTTTTTATTCTTATCAATTGGAATAATTTTTATTTCTAATTCAATATTTTTCCATTATTAAAAATTCTTGTTGTGCTTTGCAAATATTTGAAATATTTTAAAAAGTTTTCAATAATAATGATATGTCTTTTGTTTAGGTTTCATACTTTTTTATTATATTTACTACTCAAATACTTTTGTACTTAATTATTAAAAAATTTAACTATACTTTTTTGAAGCATTTACTATTTTTACTTGCAATAACTCATTCATGATATTTTCAATTATATGAAAACCCTTTAATGGCACATAGTTTTGAGTAATTATTTTATTTATATTAGAAAAAAAATTTTCAATGTGAAATGCAAATAATTCAAATCGTTGAACATCAGATGGTGCCACACTTTTCTGATGAAAATTAAACCACCATATTTTTCTTAATAGTAGTTTTTAAGTGATTTTTAAATCATGCTTCTTAAAATAAAATAGTAATTAATCAATTAAAATGTTAAATCCTGTTTTCCATGGAATAATTCACTTGTGAGGATTTGTTAATGAGTGCTGATAATTTTACTCAAATGGGACACAGCATATAAATCAAACTATCATTTTTCTAACACTTGGTATAGTTGCTATCAAAAGAAAATTATCATGTATACTTTATTTTATAGATAAATTGATCAAATATCATAATTTTTAAAAGTTAAAAAAGTAAAAAAAAAATATCATTTTTCTAATGCTTTGTATGGTTGTATTATGTTAGTCACAAATGTTGAATTTTAGACATCATAAGGCATTAATTTTATATATATTTATATACATATAAATATGCCTTCATAAATATTTATTACATAAATTTCATTTGTTGAATTGATTAATATCAAAATTTTTAGAAATAATGAAAATTACAAATTTTCCATGCTTTTTGCATTTTTACCTTTCAACAATCTTATAATGTGATCTATATTACATGGTATTTAATAAAACATAAGTTGAATGCAATTATGAGAGATTTGCATAAATTATGATTTTTGTACTAGTGCAATATTCTTATCATATTTCAACACTAAAGTCCTACCAAAGAACTATGTTAAGATATGTAATTTTACAAATTCATGCAAAATAATGTCATATATTACACAATATTATGTAATCTATGGAGGATTGAATAAGGTATTTGATATTAAGAGTGTGACTTAAAGTTTGTACCGTCGTATAAGTACAATAAGATTTTTGCTGATGAAAAATAAATATTTATGTTATAAGAGTCGACTTAAATTATAGTTGATGAAAATTATGTATAATTGTATGATCTCAAAATCATACTAATATTCTCAGATTAATTGAGTTCAGATATATATTGTTGTCAGAGTATATTATATACTATTATAGGTATGATCAATGTTGCAATAATCTATTGATAGATTTTTGTCATATTAGTATAATACTAATGTCACGTTATTGTGATATAGATTTATTTATGAGTTTGTTTTGAGAACTTAGGCATTTCTAGGTCTTATTATTGATTTCCTTTTGTTCACATTTCACACAAATATTATTAACCATGATTATTATGATAAGCTTCTTGCATTGCATATTTTTTACTACATTCTACATTGCATGAAATTTTATTGATGTCTAAGAAATTAGCATGGTTAAATTTGCCTAATCCATATAACAATGTGCTCATTTATATATGATTCATTGAGATATGCAAAAAGGAATATATTGGATAGCCAATTAATGCCGGCAATCTGAATGCAATACCCATCGATTGTACCATCTTATGTTTATAGTTGTATGACAATTATTCTGAGTGCATGACAATCACTTCAATTGTTTTTAGAATGTGATTTTAGCGATTGAAATTTCTTGATTTATGTATATTCATTAAATTCATATAAATAAAAGTTATTTTTGGAAGAATGAGACAATAAATCTATTACTAAGTAATTTTACATGTAAAATAAGAATAAGGAAGTTGGTTTTGTTTTTTAATTTGGTATCAAGCATTATCCTTATTGCTTTATTACTATTATATTTAATGTTTTACTTGCTTCATCAACTATGATATTATATGAACTTTCAAAGAGTAACTTGGCAGCATCCTTTTATCATATTAAGTTATTGCTGTTAATTAAAGCTTATTTAAAATTATTTGGCATAAATATAGATAATAGTTTTGTTGACTCACCTTAAAATTGTGTATACACTTTTTATTTTGTTCTAGTTTATCTTATTTGTTATTTTAGAACATCAATATTGTGACATAAAACTTTTCCAATGACAGAAAAGTTACTAAAATGTTTTTATAATAGCGTACAATACACCCAAGAAATTTCTTTTGCGATGCTCTTGGTTTCAATTAGGTTCAGTTTAACATAAGGAATTCTTTTGTGATTCCAAGAAATGTCTTCCTAAAACAAGCTTCCTGAATGTACAATTAAGATTAATAGGAAATTTTTGAAGTGACATTTTATTATTTTGGTATAAATTAAATTATTGAAGTTTTATTATTTTTTTTATTTAGAGATTAAAAAAATTTAACTAATATCTTTATTATTTATAGGCATGTTAAAACTAAATTAAATTTTACTACACATAAATTTAAACAATTAACCTTACCTTATGAATGTTGTGTTTGCACATTTCTAACGTTAAACAATTTAAATATTTTATTATTTAATAATTTAATATCTTTAAAATTTTTCATATTAATTGCTTGTGTTGATTTCTACTTTCTAGTTATAATTTTTTCAAAAAAATTTTGATGTAACAAATATTTTTATTTATAATATTTTATATTTTATTTGTTATTACATGATATCTATACTTAAAATTGTTAAATACTTTCATATCAAAATATATTATAAATAGAATTTTCTTCATATTATACTTTTATGCATTACACTAATAATGTTTAACATTAAAAATTCATTTCTAATACATTTATCAATATTAATGAATTTAATTTTTTTTATTTTTTGAAAGCATTGTGCTAACATTTTTTCATTATTCTACAATTTTCTATTTCTTAAATATTTAAAAGTTCTTTTTTCTAAAAAGATATCTAATAATTTTACCCTATTATAATACTTTCTTTTATAAATATGCATAACATTTTTCTATTTTTGATCTCTCAAGAGTAAAATCTTCCTATAATTTTATTTTAGTGTTTAGTATTCCCACATTGCACAAAAATATTAATAAATTTTATGTTTTTTAAAAATCTTTTTTTTAAACTATGCATGTACTACAAAATGATTGAATTTTGTCAATTATCTCTATCATTTTAAAATTTGTCACTTTTATACCATATTTTTATCTATGTAAGATCATTGCAATTGGAAAGCTTATATTTAACAAACTGAAATGTTATACTATCTAGTTGACCCCTTTTGTTGTTAGTATTTTTAATAATTGGTAATATTAAGCTGAACAAGTTTATATCCTCAATATATTCTATATAGTGTTTTTTATGCAAAATGTTTTGAATATTTAGTTTTATTTAACATCTTATATGTTTTGTTTCTACAATTTGTTTAATTTGTTAATCTATTTATTAACATTAGATTATTATGGGACTTTTTCTAAAAGATCAAATATGAAAAAAATATTTAAAATTTTAAAATAATTATAATTTTTATTTTTTGTGGTAAAATGTTTTTTAAATAACTTTAAAAATTATCAATTGATATAAAATACACCTTTTGTTAATGAGAATTTTCATATTCATCAAATGTTTCTTTTATTTTTACATTGTTGGATAAAGTTCAATCTATTATTGATTGATCAAGATAGTTTTTTTATAGTTTATATAAATTATATTTTATATTCTTGTTATCCATAACACTAGATGTATTTATATATTTTTTTTTCTTAGTTTTTTTTGTGAGCCTATTTGTTTTGCTTGTAATTATTTTGACTATGATATACTTCATGAATTCTCCAAATTTTACCTTTTTTAAATAATTTAATATTTTTTTTCTTTCACTAAATATTTAAATTTCATGTTTAGAAAAGTTTTTGTTACTTAAATTATAGTATTTCTATTATTAGTAAATCATTTTGTTATTGTATAATATAAGTAATTTTAATATTTTTCTATTTTAATGATTTCTCTATCTAAATAATTTTTTAAAAAAATGATTTAATATTTCATAATTCATTTTAAGCATATGAATGTTTTTTAATTATAAAAAAAAATTAGCCTATTTAAAATAAAAAAATCTTTTATTATACATAATTTCGAATACTTATTACTTTTTCATAAATGATATTTTTCATATTTTATTAAATTATTATTATATATTTTGGACTTTTCTACAAATTTTGTGTTCTAATTAAAATAATTTACTTAATATATAATTACTTTTTGCTAAACTTTTTCATCACATAACATCATTGAATTAAATTATTGAAATATATTTTTGCTGATATGTTATTTAATAGAAAACGATTTCTAATATAATATAACATCTAAAATTCTTTTAATTAAGATATTTCTTTTATTTTATTATGTTTAGGTAAATTTTCATTTGCAAAAGCATTCAATAGATTATTTTTGCTATATGTTTGCCATTAATATTTCACTTAATTTATTTTAAATATTTGAATATTTTATTATCAAACTAAGGTATTTTTATGTGACTAAATGCTTATATTATCCAAAAAATGTTAGATTAACGGTTTTGCATAAATTTTTTATTTGTTTTTTTACTTTTAGTGCGTAATTACTGTAATAGTTTTTAATTTTATTAAATTATTCTAAACTCATTATTTCTATATCGATATACTTCTTTTTTTTATAATTTGAAAAAGATATGGTAATAACTTATTTTGGATGATTTTTTAAATATTAAATTTTCTTATATTGAAATATTTTCTATGATGGAATATTATGTATGATTAAATTACCCTAAAAATGATAATGAATCGTGTTGAATATTTTTGTTATTTTTCTTTGATATCAAAAATGATAATCAATCGAAATTTTGTTCTTGCTCATTTAAATGATAATTACAAACATGTAAATTTGCCTTAATGGAGGAAAGCAAAAGCTTCATGAAAAAATAACATTGCTATTATTTATTAATAAAAAAATTTGTTCAAAATACATCATAACGAAGAATTATAATCAAATCAAATCTAGACAAAATTGTTGTGGTCATCGTTGTACTAATTGACATCCCTCTTAATTATGTCAATATATCAAATGAAGCAATTTCTTTTAAAACAAGAGTTTGTTCATATTATCCTTTTGAGAATATCTCGATATTAACTACTATTCTTAGTCAAAAATAGTTTATCCTCTAAGTTAGCCTAACTAAAACATACTTGAAGCATTTTATTTGTAAGAAAATAAAAGATTTTGGTCATTGTACATTTCAAGTTATTTTATTATCCATGAAAAAATAAAAAATTTAGAATAAATATTATTTTTAATCATTGATGCATGTGATGCATGATTAGGTTACATGAATTAATATGTGTAAACTTATTGTTTTAACGTTGCGAGATGTCTATATAACTATGGATACGAAATCTTTTTATATTTGTAACAAAACATCCTAATAAGAGCTTTTACATTTAAAAATGAGCAAGTGACGCTCAAAGATTTAAAATTATTAAATTCCCTAACTAATGATGTATGTTCATTAACTTTTATACTAAATAATTTTTGGGATTTTTATATTCCATATATATTTATCGAACTTATTTTTGTTGTGATAAAAAAGAAATCCATATTTATAATTATTTCTCTTTTAAATTTTTCATATCTTTTAAATACAATTTGATTTTTTTACTAATATAAAATAATTGTTGAGCCAATGCTTTTGGGCGAATTAGCTTTTGCTCACTTAAGATGTGCTTTTTTTTCTTCTTTTTTAGTTATCATGGAAAAAAAGACTTTATCATTTTCTTCCCTCACATATGCTAGCTTTCTTTGACTCATTCAAAACTATTTACAACATCTTCTTTTTTTGTCTTTCTCTTTTTGCCCTTCTTCTCAAATGACAATTCATTTGTTATTTCTAACTCATGCAAATTTCATGAGCCATTTCTAAACTTAAGATTCTATTAAATCGAAAAGTATTTAAAGCAATTTCAATGTTGGAGCATCTAACATTAGTTTAGAAATACACATTAGTTTGTGTCACACTAGTTCCATCAGTCCATCAGCATAAGATTTTGTTGGAAATTGCTCAAAATTGAATTATCTTATTGATTTTGATGACTGTCACTATCCACCATAGTCTGCCAACTTCACCAATGTGGTCAGCAGACGTTACTATCTCCTAAGAAAGCACCACCAACCATGAGACACGAATTGAGCCAGAACATTGTTTTACACATAATTAAGCTAGGATGACTACCCATCAACTACTCGTGTCAACCAACTAATCCAGTAAACCATTGTATTTGGATTGACCAATGCCTACCTAAAACTCAGATCAATAGTTGTGTCGTGTTACTTAACCCATCGTTTTGCAGCCTGTTATTTCACAACTCATCGTTATTGCCACTTGAAAAACACCGTCAATTTTTTAGCTGCTTAATACAATTAATTTTTTTTTATTTTTTACTTTTTTAGGAAATATTTTTTAAAGAACCTTTGAGGTCTCTATAAATAAAAATATTCATTATACTATAAGAGATGAAAAATTATTAGGTAAACATATTTTATTAGTGTGTTTCTAATTTTACAACTAAAATATGTGCACTCAACTCTTGTTAGACTAATTCTAACTTTTATTATCGGAGATAAGGATTGAAGGTGAGAGATATTCCATGAGAAAAGCCGGCAACAATAGCCCATATTAGACACAAGGTTTTAATGTGAGAGACCTTCCACCAGAGCAGTCGATAACTAAACAAATTCTTGCTTTTGTCAACACACCAATCTTCCCTACTAATTGTAATTACCACTATGCAACCTTTTTACCACATTAGTGCTCTAGACATCGAAGAGAGTTTACCTTAAATTTTTTATTTATTTGTTTAAACATAGATTTGACAAAACTTTTTTTTAGAAGATGTTATGCTTCATGCTAAAGGTTTTTCACCAACTAAACTTAATAATCTATACTAAAACTTTAGAATATAAATAATTAAATAGTTTTAAAATACCATTCATGTTACTTAACCTTAATTAATGTATCGTAACTTTACATATTTTTAATAATCTATTGAATATGTCTAGTTTTATAAGCTCTTATTTTGACTCTATAGAAGTAAAATCTATTCTATATCAACTTTTGTATCTTAAATATGGTTTTCTTCTGAAAACATTCCTTTTTCAAGGTTTGTAACTTTGATTTTAATGCTTATACTTTTTTACTAATTTTGTTTCTTCTTTTATTTATTATTTTTAAATTTGGTATTAGAGAATATTATTTTCTATTCTACATCAATTTTAGTACTAGATTATATCATTTTCTACTAAAAAAATATTTCTTTTCCTTTTTCTTAACTTTATCAACAAAAGAACTATTAGTTTGTTCTGGGTAAACTTTGAGTTAAGAAGTAGTGCAAAAGTAATGCAACAACTCTCTATCATCTTTCCTAAGAATTGTTTGGTTCTATCAAAAAGGTAGTCTAGCAAAAGTGAGACCTTGATCACTTATCATTTTCCTAAGAGAACACCTCATCTCAATTTTACTATTCTAAAAATTTGATTGCTTTGCTTTCATAATTTTTTTATAAAAGAATTCCTATATTATTTTCCTTGATATCCTCTTGTATGGAAAACCCTGTTAAGACTATAAGATATGGTAGGTCTTATTAAATTACAAATCAAAGTAAAAAATTAATTCAAAATTAAAGAGAAAATATAAACTAAGACCTTTTGCTAGAGATATCGCAATCAAAAGGAAAACTCATTGACATGGTTGGACAAATCCTCTTAAATAAACATCATGTACAAAATCCTAGAAGAAAAAGGATAATAGGAGAAGAAGAGACATACAAATGATTTAAAAGGAAGAAACCCTAGAAGACGTAGAAACAACAAGAGAAATGATCATGATAGATTAAGAAGAAATAAAACTTCCGATAAATTAGACCAAAAAATGATCCAAATACATCTAGTGAAGAAGAAGGACCTAAGAGACAATGAGATTAGAGTATATCCCTAATGTGAAACTATATATATCAATTTTTCTTTATAATTGTGATCTTAAGGATTATATTAATTGATAAAGTAGTATGGACAATTAGTTTTACTAGCACCAATTGAATGAGTAAAAAATATCAATTTATTAAGACTACACTCAATGTATTTCTTATAGGTTTCTCAGAAACGGAAAGTAACAATATACTAATAATGATGAAGAGGTACATGAGAGATGAAGAAACCTTAACGTTAGGTTGAATAGTAGCTTTATTCCAATAACTTATAATATCAATATCTTAGATAAATAGCAAAAATTTCACAATTTGATAGAACTATTGAAGAGTACATTAACAGGTTTAAAGATTACAAATGAGCCTAAGTATGTATATCTTTTCTATTTTATGGTGAATTTAAAGGAATACATATAGGTAGAGCTGAACTTGAGAAATGTTACTACCTAAGAGAAAGCCTATCGCAAAATTAAAAATATTATAAAAAGTAAATTTTTCTATTTTAAAAGAAATAATGAGCTAATTCCTCCAAAAGTATACACCATCATTTCTCTACCCACTCATACTTGCACTTCATCTCTCCCAACCATTATAGTTTTAAAACCTCCTAAACCTACATTATCAACTTCTTTGCACCCTTCTTTAAGCCACCAACTAATTTGGAAATGCTTATTTAAGTGCTCTGAAAAGCAACATGTAGTAGAAAACTATCCAAGGAGATCTATGACTATGAACCATAAGGTGTTAATGAATATGAAGAGTTAGAATAAGAAAAAAGTATACTGTCTGATGAGGAAGTGGAGTAAGAATTAGAAAACATAGAAAATTTTATGGTCAAATGCACCCTTATTTTAAAATCAAGAAAACATTATTGAACAACCATTTTTGTTGATCATAGAAAATTCTGGTTATAATAATACAATATCTCTAATGTCTATTAAGAAAATAGGAAGTTCCTTCTTAGAATATCCAATCCCCTAATCTATGTTATGGATATATAAAACCTTTATCATATTAAGTAATGATGTAATGTATTATTACCATTAGGATTGTACAATGATGAGATTTTATGTGATGTCATACCTATTTAATTAGGTCATCTTATTTTTAGATGATCACGATATTTTGATAAGTATATGACTTTAAAGGATAAGACAAATATGTGTTCTTTTACTTATGAAGGAAAGATCATCACATTACACCATGATCTACTTTATGGGAGAATCTATTCACTTAAGCATAACAAATCTATAGAAACTTTTAGCCTTATCGATAAGGAAAAAGAAAAGGCAAAGAATTTATGCTTCAATACACTATCCCAAGTTAGGAAGACTCTTGATTAAGAAGATTTAGCTGCAAAATTATTAGACCCACCACTTATTTTATAGGTTCATGGTAATAAGTTGATATCTTTTATTGATCATAATTTATTACTAATGGAGTTTCAAATTTCTATCTCTACTAAAATTTCTTTATTACTTGCAATAATATCTTAAAAAATTAAATAAAGTAACAAAATATTCAAGATACTATAAAATACTAAAAGAAATATTAGGAAATTTTATGAAATAGACTATGTTATAATTAAAGATATTTTAGATTTTTTTTTTGTAGCTCATAAGAATTATGAGTGCATGAAGTTAGACATTTTGAGAATATTCAAAAACTTGGAATTGTTGCATATATGTTGGATTTGTTAGAAGTGTATGAAATTAAGACAACCTTTTTATTTGAACCTTATGCTCTTATATTGAGTGAATTTGTCTTTGCCACTACATTAGCCTTGAGAGTAAGAATAATTTGTCTTTGCCACTACATTAGCCAATCACCCTGATGCTACCAAGCAAAGCTCTCTCCATCTATGGAGGATGACATAAGAGCATCTAAAATTATGTCGTAAACAAACATTCATTTGCATTACATCAGTTCCACAACTCCATAGGTGCAAACTTTTGCCCAAAATTGCTTAAAAATGCTAAATTTGAATATTTTTAATTAGTTCACCACCTGTCACATTTCACCCTATCCATAACCATCACTGATATCGTCAACAGTCACTGTCACTACCAAAGCTGACTCGTGGACCAACATGTTCCAAATCCACCTAAGAACATTGTTTCACCAACACTTGACATGTTTTGATCGGTTACCCTCAACATCCCACGAACACTTGCAACAGCTAGTCAGACCTATCCATTATGTTCTACATCATCATGCCTACCAAAAAATTAGATTGATAGCTTTATGATGTCAGTCGCCCTATCTTTGTGCCAGCCACCATTTTGTCACTCATCGTCTGAAAAAACACAGCTAGTTTGGGAAGTATTTAGTTCAGTTAATATTTTTAATTTTTTTGTCTTTATAAATTTTTTTAAAACAAATTACTAAAAATTATTTTAGATCTCTATAAATAGGGATGCTCAAGATATTGTATGAAATAAAAACTTAAGAAATAACTTTATTTTTTGTGTGCTTTAACTTTAGTGAACAAAGTGGTGTGACCAACTCAGTTTGAGAAATTCTTACTTTACTTTTGAGAGATAATGTTTGAAGGTGCGAGATTTTTTATCACATGAGCATACAACTAAATGGCATGTGACAGACATCTAATTAATGTGATAGACCTTCCACCAGAAGAGTCTATAACTCAACAAATTATTGCCTTCACTAATAACACAAACTTTCCTAATAACCCAAATCATCACTACATTGCCCTTTTACCACTTTGGTGCTCCAAATGTCAACGCCTAAAGAACTATAAGACTTCATTGCCAAAAAGGTGTGTCCTTTTAGTAACTTTTATTTTCTAGGTAGTAATCTACAGTTTTGGTTATTTTTTACTATTAAAGTTCTCCACCAAGTGTTTAACTTAAATTCTCTTTTTCATATGTATAAAATTGATCTTGTCAAAATTTATTTTGTAAGATCTTATACTTAATGCTCAGGGTGCTACTATTTATTCAACTTAATAATTCACATAATTTTGGAATAGTATTCTTTGAATAGTTTTAAAATAACAGTCGTGCTAATTAACCTAATTTTTCATGTAAAATCTTTTCATTTTTTTAATAATCAATTCAACATCCTCCACAATGCAGTCTTTAAATTAGACCCTGTTAGAAGTCTAAATTTGTCTTACATCAATAATATAAAATAATTATAACAACTCTATCACTTATTTATATGTTGTATTTTTCTTTTTAAATTATTTTGCTAAGAATTTATGAATAAAAATATCCTGTGTTTTTTTTAAAAAATGAAAAGGAGTTTTTATTTGTTTTCATATTTCTTTATTTAGAACTTTTTAATAATTAGCCTTCCTAACCTTCCAATAAATATGGGGTGTCACAAAAGTGTGGTCTATCGAAAGATGCACCTCTACTGAGACTTACTAAAACTTTAATTTAGTTATGGATCAACAAGACAATTTTTCCTTACTAAAAAGGGATTTTTCTCTTTCACCAATTGACGTGTGGTTCACAAGAGTTCATAAGAGCTGGGCAAATTATTAAGAATAAATTTTTTTGATGTTTAAAGAATAATTTAAAAAAATGCTTTGAAGTAATTTTTTTAATAAACTTAGGAACATATCTAAAAGTGATTTTGAGTAAATGTTACATTTATTTGAAAGACAATAACCTTCTTTTAATAATAATGTTTTATGAAAATTATGAAAATAAATAAAAAAAATATAAAATATTCACATAAACTTCTTTGGTAACTTGACTTAAAGTGAAGCCTACATCTTCCCTTGACAAAAACCAAGCAAAAACAAAACTAATATAAATCATTTTTCCAAAAGGCGAGTAGGTTAAATCTTTGTAGTTAAATAATAAGAATTGTTTACTATGACATTTAAAAAAATTAGAAATATAATAATATAATTTTGTGGCACAAAAATTAAAGTTAATACAAATAAAATTCCAATGCTTGATGAAGGTTTAATGGGACACAAGTATTTTATTTAAATCAATTAGAAGTAAAGAAAATTGAGAGCTTAGCTTATTTGAGAAGAAAGTAGAGATTATTAGTTTGAAGAGTGAGGGATGCAACATTAGGAAGCAATGATGAACAATGACTGCAGATGACATGAATGTTGTGACATCGATTTTTTTCAGATTCTGTAGAATGCTTATTAACAAATTTTCATCAATAATTCACATATTTATAGGAATATATTAATGACTAAAAACACTTTCTAAACTATGCAGTTAAAAGGTCCATCACACAATTTTAATTAATAAATTATAAAAATCCCAATGGCTCGAAGTAATGCTAAAAAGAGACATTACATGGGAGTTAGTCGATCAAACAACTTTTGGACCATTGCATCTTGAAAACTTCTTGATTTGATCGATAAGATTACATCAACATTATTTTGAAATAAGATTCTGACAGCTAGATTTAGTTTTTACATGCAAATAAAAACTAAATAATAGATGACATTAGGATCATTCTACCACATAATTATGCAATTGGATGGTAGAAATCATTTCGCCAACTCTAATTACAATCCTAAGTTATCAATCAAACCAAAATTGTTCAACAATTTTGGGAGTCATTTTCGTGAAGCACTTCTAAATAAATTTTAGCATTGTGTTCTAACTTGACTCTTTTGGTTCTTATTAGCAATATGTTTTTCTTTTTTCATTTTTTTTGTTATGTCATTTAAATTTTACTAATTAATTATTATAATTAAAATATAATTTTTTTTAATAAGTTATGAAAAAAAGATTACCAAACATATGTTTAATAATAAAATAAATATTTGGAAAATCAAGATAAGATCAAGATTTTAGAATCCCGATAATTTTCTAAAATAATTAATTTATATAAAATTAATTTTTTGTGTCTTATATTAATGATTTTAATCAAACTCAACATTCTAATCAAAAGTAAATTAAAAATATCTAAAATTAAATTCAAAATGTATTTCTTTTCTCAATTGTAACTCCAATCAAGATGACATTCATGAGATTTCACCTCAACCTCACTTTGTTTTTAAATTCCCCATAAAATAAGAGCATTAGTAATCTAAAATTTTAAAATTCACTCAAATAATTTTATTAGTAATTTTTAGAGTTTGTTATCACAAAATAAAATATCGTGATTAAGAGTTAACAACACAATAAACCATGCGATAATCCATGAAACAATCGTCAAACTATTAACTATTATTTGATAGTGAGATTGTCTCCATTCTACAACATTTTAAGGCCATTCCATACATTTAATAGATCATTTGGTATCCATTAACAATGATAAGTCTCATCCATCTCAAAGCTTTACCATCATAAAATTCTCCTTAGAATATACATTTCTACTGAAAGTATAGTTAAGAATATTAAATGTCTTATGCGACATACATATTAACTCCAATCATTATTACACTTTTTTGAAAATTTACTCAATCTTTAAGAGAAGATTTTGTTCTCTTCCTTTAAAAAAGCCTCCTGTAATCACTTCATCTAATTCATTCCTTCAACTTCCATAAATGCACTTTAATAACAATTTGATTTGTCTCCCTCCTTAAATCCTTTACAATAGTTTTCCATTTCACTCCCAACTAGAATATGTTTCTTATTAGTTGCATTCCACTTACAATTCTTCTTATCTAATAAATATATGTTTTTGTTAGAAATCGCTTGAGATAAAATTGTCAAAAATTTTTATTTCTTGCACATTCTATTACAATTGACTACCAAAAATCTATTTCACTAATTTCATAAAATCGTATTCCAATTGCTGTTTATTTAAGTAAGAAATTCATATGTTTCTAACATCATTTGATGCTTTTATTATTTTCCAAAACAATTATATGATAATTTATTTGATATTATTTTAATAAGTTTTTTCTTTCCTTTTTTGAAATCCACTTTCGATTCAAGTAGAATTATTATTTAGGGTTCCTTTCTAGCTATTCTACCATATTGGACTTCTCACCCATATTATTACTTCATCGAAGTAATTGTATTTTTGATTTTATAAAAAAACTATCCACATGTAAATCTCATTACATGTTGTTCAAAATTAATTTTGAAATGCATTACATTTATTCAAGAAACAATAAATAAATCATAAAGTCTTTTAGATATTTTGTAAACTTTTATCCATATATGAATTTAAACATTTGAATAAAAAAAATGTTGGGATGCCTCCAAAACATCTCATCCTCTACTACCCAAGTACATACTAGTTAGAATAACTTGTTCATTATACATTAATGATGAGATGCTCTTCTTCCTTATTTTCTTCATTACCAATGTTAAGGACACCTTTGGACATTCATCATGAAATAATTTAGGATGCAACACCTTCTTTCTTTCAACATATTTAGTTATATTAGTTTTGGAAAAAATGTTATTATGATTGAAAAACAAAATACATGATGCATTATTGCCAACGATAGTGACAAAACATTCTTGTCAATAATTTAACAATTTATTTCAATAATCTTTTAAGGTACAAATTACATGCCAATATGTATCCTCACTTTTTAAATATTCTGATGCATTTCATTGGACTTACTTTTAAGAATACATGATCCTCTTCCCAAAAGACCACTTTCATAAATTTTTCAACAAAATTTCCTCAAAGTAAATCTATTGTTTTTCAATTCATGTTTTGATCATGTGGATCTCCATAATGATTTTGAAAATCACATTTATATCAAGAAGAATATTGATAGACTGTTTGTACTAGAATAATGATAATTAGTACATCCTATTATATGATGCAATGTAAGGTATAATCTCTATGCTAGACTTAAAATTACTATCATAAAAACATTAATTAAAAGTCAAATACTCATTCTAGTTGCCACAAATATCTAATTTTTATAGCATTAAAATATTCTTAGGTGTTTCAAATATTCTTTTTCATTGGCTTTTATTTTAAGTCTAGAATGAGGTGTTAAACATTACTAGCATAACAAATGGCTCACATGACCTTTTTTTTCAAAAGTATGACATAAATTTGGAATCATCATGTAATATAATAGCTGTATCCATATCAAATAAGGCTTACTTTTTTGTGAACATACATTTCACCTATGTTTTTGCCAAAAATGTTGCCTTAATTGGTAAAATTTCAATTTTATGGTCGAGAACTTTATTTTCATTTATATTTTATTTAACCTCTCAACTTACAAATATTTAACTTTTGATCTTCCATAGATCATCATGCTTTTTTAGGACAATAATTTCTTGCAGTCAATATGCCATAATGACAAATATCATAATGTATTTATATTTGTTATGGATAGTATATATCTTTCAACTATCCATCAAAATATTTAATTAATCTTTCTCTATGTTAAATATCATACAATTGTGCTCTCTTTAAAAGATTGTTAGCTTATTTTACTCCTTTCTTGGTGATAGAAAATCTCCAAAACATAATGTCATAAAAATTCAAGCCATTTTATTATGTAAATGTAAAAATAGATCTATTATCTAATGAATTTAAATAACACACTACATGTACATTGGAATAACAAAAGCCCAAATATGAAAAACAAGGCATTTTTGGGTGGATGTGTTACACTAGCAAATAAGATAAGAATTGGAGAATAGAAACCTTGTTATTGGAGGCTATCTCTTTACTACATTCTTCAAATAAGTAGACCTATAAACTATTTAATAAGGAAACCTTATTTGCAAAGGAATCTATTTAAGCATTGTTTGATGACATTATGCATCAAAACAAATTGGTTAATTGGGAAGGCATAGAATATTTTTGAAAGTACTATTGGAAAACAAACAAAAAAGGAAATTAAAGATATAGTGGCCTCATTATTAACATATATTTAACCTATTATGTTGCTAAAATTGTGGCCTTAATTTACAAACAATGCATTTTTAATGTAGAGAATGCCATTTTTATTTAGGTTTAACTCAAGTTCTCTACCTACAAATATTTGGGTTTTAGTATTACAAACGACATCATGTCTGCTTGATGCAATAGCATTTTATGGTTAACATGCAACAACATCTAATATAGCAAAATTCCTTTTATTTGCAATGAATATAACATTTTTCTTTCAATTATCCTTTCAAATGTTTAATTGGCCTTCCTCTATGTGATCTAACTAAGATGTTGCTATCCATCTTAAAGCATTGTTAGCTACTTTTAATTTGCTTTTGGTGAAATAGAAGCTGCAAACCATAACGCCTTAATACTTTCTTGTCACAAAGATGTTAGTGTTTTGGTATCCAAAATTTTAGTTATGCCATAATTTAATGGGATACATCTACAAAGATTACATATGTTCTATAGAGTATTTGAAAGGCATTGCAAGAATTTAATCACTTTTTGGACACAGCTTAAAATAAATGATACAATAAAAAAATTAGAAATTATTGCATTTGCAACAAATGAAGTATAATATATAGCATTGTGAGGATTTCTAGTACAAATGTTTGGGTTGAAAACTACATTAGATGATATGAGATTACACTTGTAAAAGCTCCCCATAAAATATGACAACATGAGTGTCATTCGCCTAACAAAAGTTCTTATCTACTACTATGAGCCAAAAAAAAATCATTAGGCATCATTTTATATGAGACCATATCAAATGAAATATGATGGACATTTAATTTGTTCTGAACAACATGCAACTAATCGACATCTTAACAAAGTTACTTAGTTAAGATTATTCTATAGCATTAGAAGATGTTTTTATGATGACAAAGAGGTTGAAATTAAGCTTTCTTTTACGATTAGTTCCTTAATTGAAGGAGAGCTAGGTGCTTTTTTCACCTACAAATCTTACTTCACTTGATAATATCAAGCAAATGTTTTCTTTGATGACATTCAATTGGTTTATGTTAATCTTAGATGGTAATTTGCTAGAAAAAAAAGAGGTTATTAGTCTCATGAGAAATACTCTCACATACTTTGATGATAATAACAAATTAAGTAGAATAATAACTGATCATCTAGATTTGCTTGTTGATATGTAAGTGAATAATGTTGGGAGATGATTAATGCTAGAGTAACAAGGAAATCGAATAAATGTGAGGATGTAACCATGTGTGGAATACGAATGGAAAACAATTCTGCATGCTCAAGTAACTAAGTGTTACTTTTATGTAAGAGATTTTACGCACTTTGTAAGTTAATGAAACTTGTTGTTCAATTGAACTACATTAGATTTATGCATGATTTTTTAAATTTGAAATGAAAGTTTTTCTATGACTAAACATACTGCATGATCATGTTTTTTACTATATGATTACTTATGGGAGAAAAGAGGCAATTTGAGGACCAAATTATTTGATTTAGGCGAACGAGGAGATCTAGTGAAATTGGATGGTACAAATACTTACAAGGACTTAATCAATGTTATCAAACTATTCAATTTGGGAATATACCCATAAAATTGGTATAAGGAAAACACAAAGAAATTATACGTTATAGTTAATTTATACATTATAATAAAGTCACTGAAACTACAATTAAACTTTTGAGAGTAATGTAGATCACTATTATGAAATACGAAATGTTATGAGGAACATTATAAATTTGGTATTGGTGATCTTCTTTACTTAATAAGGTTAAATATAAAACATAGTAGAATATAGAAATATTAGTATAGATTATAGAATCATCATATTTTGAAAAACTTTTATAAAAAAAAATTTTCATGTTATGATAGTTTTTTATTGGACTGAATGATTAACTAACTTTTACTTGCCATAAGAAAATCATTTAATTTGTATTGTATGCTAACATTCTTCTATACTAACTTGATTTACTATAATGGAATATCACAACATATTATCATTACATTGAATTGGATAATCATCTTGAATCATATGGTATGATGAAGACATAGAATTTTCTTATTATTACTCAGATAATACTTGGGGGTGAATATAAGTTTGGTAAAATTGAACTACTAAAAAATTTTAAACTTATGAAACTCTTATTGCATTATTGTTACTTGAGAAATTTTACTAACAAATAAGGAATTCATAAATAACTTTTGAAAATAAGAAACAGTGAAAATCAATTTTGCAAGAATTTTGACAAAGAAATCTATTAATTTTTTGTTGTTAAATATTTTGTCCAATTTAACCCTCTTTGTATCTCAAAGTGAAAAATTTTCATCAACATAATGTTTAATTTTTTATAGGGTTATAATATTTCATTTTAGATAAATGACAATATGTTTTTTGTTTATTATGAATAATTTGTTTTCCTTTTCTATAGCAATGTTTTCAAGATTCTAAACATAATATGTTATGAACTAATTTATATTCCTTCAATAGATTTTATTTTTAATTAGTTAACTATGTAAATGATGTAGAAAATTCTAGATTAATAGATATTCGAATAAGTTTTTTGTGAAAGTTTTGTTCTAATTGTAATTAAGACATTTTTTGTTGAAATATTAAAGTAAATGACTTATTGCAAGTTAGATGGAATAATTTTAGCTATCTTTACATTGAAATATTTCATTAATTGGCATCACCAATAACATTTATTATCAACATACTACTCAGATATTGAAAATTATTGTTTAGTTTAATTATCATTTTTGTTTATTGTAATAATGTCCATTTTGTTTTGTGAAAAGTTTCTATTCTTTTGCATTTTTAGATAATTAATTGAAGAATGATTTTAATAATTTTTGCTATTTTCAATATTTTTGTTAAAATAATTTAATAATTTGTAAATATTTTATCCCGCTTTAACTACATGACCATTTTAATTTTGAACTATTCTAGTTTTTGAATTTTTACAATCCTTTTACCTAAATGATATAATTAAAGCATTTTTATGATGAAATTTTGCTATATAATAATCATCATTTTTATGTTCAAATTTTTATCTTAATGATCTCACTTTATGTTATTGTTTTATTTCTCTTATCCTATTAAAGCAAATGCGTTCATCAAGCTTATATCATTAAAACAATTTTTCATTGACTTCAAGTAGAAATATAATTAAGAATTCTAGTAAGTCATTAATATGACAATTTTTTCATATTTTATTTCTTTTCAATTAATGGTATATTTTTTCTTTATTATGTCCTAACCATATCTTTCAATAGTTTAAATATTTTGTCACCTACTTAATAATTTTTTCTATAAATATTTATTTCTACTAGAATTATTAATTTTGACAATTTTACGTTTATAATTGTAAATATTTTATTTACCTAACCTTTTTTATATGTTTATAATGGTATAGGTTAATGAATATAAATAATGTCAACATTAAAATTATTGTAGGGTAGTTATTACTATATAATTCTAGTCTAAATTTAAGAGTTGGCTTTTTTGATCTCAAATAATCTAGGTACAATGCTTCTAAATTACACATCATAAGTTAGTGATCATATCCAACAATTCATTGAATTAAACCACTTTGTTTCTCTATAATCAAATGTTTTATCCATTGAACAGTAGGTCATGTGATCTAAGAGTTGGTATTTGATTAACAAGTTTATATACTACAAAAACTAATTCTTACAATCAACAATTAAGTTTTATTGAAAACATTGTTTAATTTTCTTGATTTTCTTAATACCAAGACTATTTCATCAAATGGGAAACTAATTTTATTTGAAGAAGCCTAATGATGTCTAAGATTTTACACATTGTATGGCCACAAAAATCAATTCATTTCTTTTTCAATCTATTATAAAATTACTTTGGAAGTTTATTCGGCATTATAATATATATGTTTTTATTTTTATTGCACATTATTCTTTCAATTAATTATTATGATGCTTTGCATTAAAAAATTAAAAATTCAAAAAGACTGGTTGGTGATGCATTACGAAAACCATTTAGAACATTTAAAAATAATTTCATGAAGATACGTTTTTGTTTTTATACAATTATATATATTTATTTAGGAATAAAGACACAAACACTAATTTATGAATATTATTTTTTGCTTAATATTATCATATAAAGGTTTAAAGATTCTTACTATTTCAGTATAATAGTTCTTTTAAATTTATTAATAAAATTTTAATAAGATTTTAAAAGTTAATTATGTGATTAAATTTAAAAAGTTTCAAAAGTAATATTTATGATAACTTTTAATCATCAATTCATTCTTATTATTTTGATCAAGTTAATTTTTACTCCCACCACATCAACAAATCTCTGATTGCATTTATCTATAAAGATTTTAATTTTTCACTTTGAAAATTTTAATTTTTTGCACTTTTAAACATATTTTGATAGAATATAATATTTATTAAATTGGTATTATAGAATTGAATTTATAATTAGAACTTTCATGCAAATGTGCAATTTATTAATTTTTAATTGTCTCTATTATTTTTGTAATTATAAAATTTTTTTCACACAAGTTATTTTTCATGATTTCATATTTAGATGAAATATATAGAACTTTGTAAACATTGATTTAAATATTTATCAATCTAAATAACTTTATTTTTTTATTATATTTAAATCATTTTTTTATGCAAATGATATTTCATATTGTAAAATGATTTTATATTCTATCTATTTTCATTTTTCATTTCTAAAAACTTATATTTACTATTGTCACAACTCAAACATACCTTTTTTTATGTAGCACATATTTGTTTTATGATAAAATTTTTTTATATGTTACACTAAGATTACTTTCGAGATGATTTTAAATAAAAAAATCAATCAATGATATAATACAGATATAGAGTTAAAAATTTCAAATAGGAATGACAACTAAGTATCTATAAATCTAAAATGTTTTTTGCTACCATTCGTCCTTACTAATTACTATAAATCTAAAATGTATTTGACAACTAAGTAATGTACGCTAGCTCACTACCGAAAGATGCAATAGAGATGGTCAAAATCATTTTTCAAATTCATTAGAAATTTTTTGAAAATGATGAAAACATGCCATTGTTTGATGCTTTACCAATTTACATGTTATTCCATAAAAGTGTAACCTTTTAGATCTTAAATAAATTAGTTATAAATTTTTTATTTTTGCTAAACCTTTCTTAAATTTATTTTTTTTGTATGCATTAAAGTTTAATAAGTTTTTATTTGTGACATGAAGATTTATTTGCATAACTTTTAAGGAAGCCATTTTCATAAAGATATGTTTGATTAGACATTTAAAATGTTTTACTATATGTTTAGTATATTTTTATTTATGATTTGTATTTTCTAAATTTTTCGGCATTCTTATTTATACTAACTTGTTTTTTTTAATGGTATTCTTTTCTAAACTTTTATTATAGTAATTATTATAGTTTGATTAAATTATACGATATTTCTCTATTGGAATTATAATAATAAATTTTCTAAAAAATATTTTTGTTTTTAAAAAAAATTTTATATTTTTAAAAAATTACAATTTTCCTACAATTTGAATGTGTTTAGTTTTGTTTTCAATTTAAGCTTTTTAATATTTAGTATTTTACAAGAAATTTCATTTCTTTTATCATTGTCTTTCTTGAGATATTTATATTTATATATCAATTTTCCTTTTGATAACTTCTTTTTTGATTCAAAATTATTTTTATATCTTTTAGTAAGAATATCAACATATTAAGAAAAATCTTAAATATTTAATTTCCATAACCATTATTTTTTTACATTTATTTGCATGGTTTTATAAGCTTACAAATTTATTTTGATTATAGTTTTAAAAATTTTTAAATAAATAATGTATAGTTTATTGATAATTCGAAACATTTTTTTTGTTAATGTTTAAATTATTGATAACTTTTATGTTATTGACATCTTTTCAAGGCATATGTTTTGCAAATAATATTAGATGTTTAATCATTACACTATCAAAGAATCATCTCATACATAATATGACATAATTTTTCAAATTTTAAAAAAAATTGTACATAAATGTTTTTCTTTATCATATAATTTTATTTGAGCTAAAGCAATTTCTTATTTGTAGTCCAACAAAAATATAATTTTCAAAATCCTTGTTGTTGTTTCATATATTTATTTAAAGCATTTAAGTTACAAGTTAAATGTAATAAATATACATTGCAATTTAAATTATAATTTAAAAAATCATTATCATAATATTTCCAACATTAAACTAGGGATATTACTTATTGTATGTATAATTCAATTTATTGAATGAAGTGAAATTTATGTTATTAAAAAATATGTTTAGTAGTATCATTACTTAGTTTTGTTAATTATTTTACATTATTAAATCAACTAATATATCAGCTGAAGCTTTAGGCAACAAATATCCTTGTTTTGGGAAGCAAGAAAAAAAATTATGTTACATATTATAAGCTCAAAATTAAAAAGTCTAACAAATAATTATCTTAATAGTTGGTATCATTTGATATCCTATTGAAATTAATTCTTAATGTTAAACTTAGATTGTATAGATTACGTAATTATCTTAATAATTGTTATTAATTTTGTTGATATCATATCTTTTATTTAATTTGCCATGATATTACCTTTTTAAATATTTTTCATCAATTAGCTCGTTATCTTATCTATTTTTCTACAAATAGTAACCAAATTTATAGTTTGCAATAAATTGAATTCTATATTATTTCAATTTATCTTTCACTTTTGTGTATAAATATATTTCTACAGTGTGAATTAGAAGAAATGTAGAAATTCGTGCCAATGTATTTCTAAAGATTTTTAACTAAAAGTTATTTGTTTTACTATCTTAAAAGAAATGTAGAAATAAATTATAAAAATATTGATGAAGGTTAATTACATGAATAATCTTTTATCCATGAATGCATAATTGGGGAAGAAATTTGGGTAGGAATAAATTTAGAGGTATATTTATAACTATGAAAATCCTAAAGCCTTGATCATGAGTAAAATAAAAATGAATATAAATTTTATTCTCAACTATCATTATTAGACTTAATTGGTAATGAAGAAATGCATTATTTTGATGAAAACAATGATAATGATATGTAGATATGGAAATTATAGCTCTTAATTTATTTTATTTGATAAAGTGTGTGCTATAACTAATATTTTTGGCTATACAATTATTATTTGTTTACTTAAGATATATGATTTCTTGTTAAATAAAATTTAAATTTTTACTATATTTAAACATTAAACATGGACAAATTGAAGTTTTAGTTTTGAAATTTTAAATTCAAAAATTGGAAGCCTTGTGGAATTGCACAACTTGAGTTATACACATGAACCTTAATTAGGCTTAATGCTTTAAAAAGAGCATATAAGTTTATTTAAATTATGAACTTTTTCTCTTCTCCTTATCTCTATCCTATCATGAATTCCTGATAAGATACGAAAAAGATTCTTAAATATTAGGAGTTGGTGGTTGAAAATAGGAGGATTAAAAAAACTTCTTTATATGATGTATTTAAGAATATCATAAGAAATTATGAATATAAGAGATGGAAGGACCTATTACCATATTTTACATAGATTATTAAATTTTTGGAGCTTTCTATTGACGACCAAAATCAGTGTATTAGAAAATTGTTAATCTAAAAGAGTGAATTCTAGCTACTCTCCAACTCAAAACAAGTTTATCTTTGAGCAAATTCTTGGTTTAAGATGGTTTAGGATTGTGAGACAAGCTATAAGAAAGAAGGAGGAATAAAGCTATCAAGCAAGGAAAGATCCCACGATAGAGAAGTCCTCTACATGGCTTTTCGTCATAGAATAACACTTTCGTTCATATAGTAAATTTAGATAATATATAAGCCAAGATAAAAAGGAATTGGTTTGTTGAAAGCTCTAGGAAACATTCAAAATTGATAATAACAATAGTTAGTCATTCTTTATCATGAAACTTGTTCAAGAAGGAGAAAATTCCTTCTGCCCGAGATTAAAGGAGATTTATTTTAGTAAATGAATGGTTCAATTTTAACTCTTTCTCATGTATTTTTTCTTGTTCAACTATAAAAATATATATTATATTTTTCCTTGTAAATGCAAAGCACGTTACATGATCACATATTGCTTGTTTGGATTTAGTTTTAGATATATGTGAAAGACAATTCTAGAATTGCAATTTTTTGATGCAAAATACTTCTTATCATAGACATCATCATGTAAAACAGGTGAAAAGTATGCTAAATTTCATTGCTCGCTACTTAGCTCTGTTGGTTGTTTAAGAATTTATACATTAACGAATATTATCATGATAATTTTTAAAAAAATTTGAAAATAATGAAGGGAAAAATTTTGGTGAATACAACCCTCATAACCAAGACATAATAGCTTTATTGTCTTGTTATATATTTCTAATAGTTATGATCCTTAGTGTAATTCTTCTTCTTTCTAAGTAGATTTGATTTTTGAACTTATAGATTGAATGTAATATTTACTTCTTGATTATTGTATGAATGGACAAAGAGTTTCGTGCCATGATGGACAAAGAAATGCATAAAATAGAGAATTAATCATATATTTTTTTAAAATAAATGTACTATTTGAAATGTATTTTCGATGTAAGGAGCTACGATCGTGTCTAAAATTACTTACAAGTTTAGTTGACAGCATATCATGGTATAAATTTAGTACTTTATTGCTAAAACCATGTATAAAAAAAGTATAAAATGTAATGCTATATAAGTTATACATTAAATTAAGTAATAAACATTTTAAAGGAACTTGTAAATAGATAAAATATTCTCGATCATGTTGTAGTCAACCAATCCTTTATTAAGGGTCTTCTTGTGATACATGGAACCATGGGCTTGGCAAAGTTATAAGAGGGATTAGTTCAAGACTCTAAAGAATCTAAAGAGATTATAAGATATGTGTAGATCTTGGTTACTAGTTAAATAGCCATAGAGGGCTCATTTTATGGCCTTAAAAGAAAGCTAAGTTAAGTAGGGATGCACTTAGCAACCAAAGTGTTTGTTATTGTTAAAACTACGAAGTTTAAGGTTACAAACTATAGTTAAGGTTTTATTGATAATTCATAAACCTTAGCATAGTCAAATTGTAACTTTAAAGTGCTTGCAGATGAATATGGAAGGTAAGCATAGCCTTGGAATCATGCTCAAAGACATAAGCAAATAAACAGCAAAGGAAACTATAAAAAAGTTTGTTATGATAGGCTCATGAAATACCATTGTTCAACAATTATGTACAATGTAAATTAAGCTATGGTTTGCCAAGCTCTCAGCTTAAGACCTTGCAAGAAAGTGAAAGAGCTTGGAATAAGGTAGAGGGTTGTGCTAGGTTTGGCCATGTAAGTAATAGAGCAGAAATGTTGGCTACACCTTAGGTTGAATAAGTTAACCACAAGTAATTCTATTTAGGATCTTAAGTCACATGATGACAGCCTTGATTGCAATCTTAGGAAAGTTTAAAGGCTTAGGAAAGCCTTTTGACAGTTACGATGACTATGAATTGTCTTGGAATCATAAGGGTTACCAGTGATACAGTAGTGAATCAAGATTTAGTTGTGCTAGAAATAAGTTAAAATAGAAGATAAGGGTAAATGCTAAGCTATTAGGAATTCTATGGTTAGCTTATATAGAAAGGTCTATCATAAAGTATGAGACAGATTAAGTATAAGAACAATGGACTAAAAATTTCTTGATAGTTGAATTAGGATTTCGTGAGAATCCAAAGGAGTATAAATATAGTAGACTTTAAATTATCAATACTCACTAAGGAGATGACTTGTTAGCTACCATACTCCCTTGGCTTGGTGTTAGTTAAATGTGAATAACTAAGCCTATTATTGGAGTGTCATACTTCATGGTAAGAACCTCTAGAATTTGTAGGAAGTCATTGTATGAATAGTGGTAGAGGAAGCAATTGTACATTTAGTCCCATAGAAAATCTTATGTTGTGCTTTCTTATATTTGTGACTACTTATGGTTCTTGAGGACTCTTAGAATCCAACATGGATGCCCATGTGAGTATCATTATCGTGTCAAATGCTAGATTATATTATTTGAAAAAGTTGTAGGGCTTATCATGATTCTTGTGTATAGGAAATTGTATTATATTTTGGAGTGGATGCTCAATATCTGGTTAGTCAGCATAAGAAAATATATATTGAATTAGTTAGTAAATGATGATATCATTTTAATAGTTAGAGATTGGTGTTAGTCATTCATAATATTTATTCAATTATTACATTTATATTTTGTGGTAGTGTACAATAGTTTTATAGTGTAGCACAAAGATTCTCTATTCAGCCACCTACCTCTCCCCTTTATAGTAAGGTCAACTTGTTAAACTTTTAGTAGGAGTCGAGTTAGAGATTATTAGGGTCAGTGAAATAGTTGAAAAATTTATTTTATTTATTTCATCATCAATATTAATAGATTTGATACTTATTTCTCATCAACTCTATTTTATTGGATATAGGACTATCAAATCGTTTTATTAGACTTGGTGCTTACTACTTATTTTTTTTATTAAGCTTTGGTAGTTATTTATTGTATTTCCTTATATTGGAATATAATCTAACAATTTTATTTATTTTATAGATATTTTAATCATGTTTTGTTCTTGTGGTTGAGAAAAATTGTTAGATTCCTAGCATGATAATATTTTGCTTAGAACCTGCAGGTACAATATGATAGGGTGTTTCATTAGAATTTGGTTACAGACATGATTTTTTTGTAAAAAAATTAAGTTTTTAGTGTAATATGATTTGAGAGATAGGTTATGACAAAATGATATATATGTGTGTGTGTGTGTGTATGTGTGTGTGTGCGTGTGTGTGTGTGTGTGTGTGTACATGTTTGTGTACAACTCAATCTTATTTATTAAGAAAAAGTTCTTATATGATTCATTGAATATATATAGTGGAAGTTTATTTTACTTTTAAAGGTTTATTTTTGCTATATTATAAAATGATGATTGTTTTTAACCCAAATACCCCATGGAGGATCGAAGATATTTTGATGATAATAACAAAATTATGCGAGGTTTAAATATAATGATAATGCTTAGATATATTTTGTCTAAATAAGTGACAAAAAGCACCTTCAAAGAGACATCAAGAAGTTTTATGAGCATGATTTTATAATGTTGACCCCTATGAAATTTGTTGATAAATTTTAAAAGTTTAAGTCATTAATGTCTTTGTTCATGGAAGTTGTTAAAGAAGAACAGTAGTAAATATTAATCTAATGAAAATCCTCCTTGTTGGAGTGATAAGTGATTAAGAAAATATTTTTAATTAAATTTAAGGTACTTTAAAATTTTTTATTTAGAATGTTAGCTATATTTAACTAATCTATGTAAGCTATAAAAATTATTTTTAAATTCAAACTAATAAACTTAAAAAAATATTTTAGTTTTTAATACCTTTGACACTCATGCCATGATTTGAAGAATCATTTTTCTTAACCTTTATCTTTTTTCCATAACAATTATTTAAATTTAAAAAATTAAAAAACTAATTCTACTCTAATTAGCTAACCTATCTATCTAATGATTTTTAGGCACAAGGCATTAATGTCGAACCTATTCGCTACCATGACAATATCGAGACATCACTTTTGATCACAGATGGAAGTGTCTAGAATTAAGGTGCTACTCCTTACATTCATAAATCAATTAATCATGTTATTTGAAGTACAATAACTAAGTCTTGAAAAACCTTGGTGGCACTAACCAAATATATATATGCATATATAAATCAAACTACTTCTATAGCAAACAAAATGTCTTATATGGATAAAAAATACATGCAAATACAGCTTGTAGGACTAAAAGTTAAAGCTTTTTCTTCATAGCTAACTTCTAAATTGTGATAATGATGTAAGCTACCTAATCATGCAATTTTACAATTGCATGATCATTGCCACAACTACGATTTTTAACCAATAATTCTACTAACTATCTGATCGCTCCACTAAATGATCACGTGGTTTGTAATTAAGACATAAGTAAAATTAAATCTAGCCATTAGATCATAATTTAGATTTAACAATTCATATGAAATTCAAATCTCTAAGCAACTCTAATTTATTGCTAACTAACCATTTGGCAAATTTTAAATCAAACAATCCAAGATTCTTTTACCATGTTGCACTTGTGCAATGACTATTTTAACAAATATTAACTGGCTTTTATAAATTTTTTAAAATAATGTTAAGGTTTTATTTAAAAAAACTCTTGTTAATTAAAAACATCGAACGGTTATTTTGGTAAATACTGTTTGCCATTAAGAAATGTTTATAAATTGAGTAATTATTGATGAAAATAAATTGATGAAATTTTTGCAAAATTCTAAAGAAAAATTTGAAGTAATGATGTTGAAGTCATTAGTAGCTAGTGCTATTCGTTGCCTTTTTACATTGTGTCCCTCTTCACCAGCTTGATATTCCTTTTTGAAAACAACAAAACTTTCATTTTCTTTCTTTCTATTTGATTAAATTAAAATACTTGTTCCTTGTTGAGCATTGTCAAGAATAGGAATTACTTTATATGGACTTTAATAGTAATTTTCCTTTCCTCTTCCTACAAATCTTACATCAATATTAGGCCTTTGTAGCCTATGTTTTTTTGTTTAATTATTTTGAAAGTTTATCATGCCTATTTTTCTATAAAGGCTTATATAGATTATTTTTTATTTCTTGTTTTTTCTAGGCGTGGACTTAAGTTTTATGTTAGGTTAAACTATAAAAAAAATGCTTTAAGTGCACTTTAAAATTTTTGTTGACCACGCTGTTTCATGATTGTCTTATAAATTTATTATTAAATAGAAATTAATTTACTTTAAATGAGAATTAGAATTTTCACAAAATTACTTTTAGATAATTGTTTAAGGTTTTTATAAATTTTCTTTAATATTTTGTAGTTATTTTCGTAAGAAACAAATATATTATTCTCTTTGTAATTCATCCACTTTCTTGTTGAACCACTCTCGTCAACATTCAAGGAGCTCATTTGCTTAAGATGAATGTACAAAACTCAAATGAACTACAAGTAGTGAATTAAAAGGAACTTAATGAAGCATAAGCAAAGAAGTTGGCATTTGAAATGAAGAGTTAACAGCATAGAGGACATATGAACAATCTTAAACAACAAACAAAGGAAAAGGACAACTTTGAGCAAAAGTTTCTATTTTAAAAAATTTTAAATTAATCATTCATAAGGATTAATTGCATTATTTTTGGCATTCTTGGTTTTAAAACTCAAAAAAAGGAGCATTTTGACACATCTTTCAAAAGAACATCACAAAGAAACATGAAAGTGATAGTGACATGAGATAATGTTTCAAGTTTTATGTGAGCTAGATGACACTTCCAACATCTTCTTGGGACATTCTCTTGTATGTATGTTCTTCTCCCTTACTAGGCATGTCTCATGCACATTAACCTCATGGCCCTACTCTTAAATAGAATATGGGAAAGTTTTTTATCCTTTCCAATCATGATAATGCTAATGCCTTTTTGAATGTGTGAACCAAAAGGTCATTTTTGATGGTGATGAAGTCTCTAAAAAGGTTGCTCCCTTCAAACTCACTCTAATTGGTAACATTTTTTGTTGGATTACCCAACATGGAATTTCAAGCAGCACAAATTCAAAACAATTGGCATCTTTGAATCTACTATGAGGAGGTAAGCATGTGCTCCTAAACTTTCAACTAGAATTAGAAAACATTTGATCTTGGATGTACAATAATTGGAAAAAAATAGCCTTTCAAATGATGGTTCTTAAATGGTTTCAACGTGTTGGCCCAATACTTAACCTTTGTAAACTCCATTATGGATCTCATTGGAGCTCCTTCTAATCTACTTGGCCAACAAGTAGGCTCTATTCTCAATCATGTTATTATTTACCAAGTTATTAAAAATATTTCTATGACAAAAAACTTAACCAGGCCCCACGATGCTCTTGTTTATATTTTTGTCAATCTTGCTAAAAGTCTTCCTATATATATTAGAATCTTTAGAAAGATTGGGTGCAACAAAAGAATATCGAACAAATTTAATTCATAAAAATTTTCCCAAATATAGTCAAAGCAACTATAAATAATTATTTTCAATGATCCAATGCAAGCAAGAAAAAATTTCTAAACATTTTATCTGTAAGAAATGGTGAAGGTGAGACAAGTGCAATCAGTGAAGTAATAAGTAATGTGAAAGTTTGGTAGCAATCAATGTAGAAAACAATATCAACACCCCACTAAACAACAAATAGAAATTCAGTCTCTCAAAAGCTTGAATAAAGATCTCTAAGAAAAAGCAAAGACTCTCAAGCTTTCAAGGATACACTGGAATAACTTCAGCATGGTTGACAATGAGATGTCAATAAGAAAAGACACTAAATGGAATGTTAAAAAATTTATTTGCCTAAAAATGACCAAAAGAAACTTTCAAGAATCTCAAAATGTAGACATTGTAGATTGTAATTAATAACGTTCTACATTTTAACAAAAAGGGTGTAATTAGTTCTATAGTAGCCTAATGGCTTAATAACGTGTTGAAATTACACAAAACTAAGTTAATTGCAGTGATGGAATGCTTTGTAAGTAATAGACAAATGGACATCCTTTGAAGGAGACTAAATTCTCACTATTGTGAAGCAACATTTCTATCAAAGTATAGGTGTTTTAGTTCCAATACTTACAATGTTAAAAATGTAAAATTAAAAATATTTTCTCCACATGGTGATCTGTAAATGATGTGTTACCTTTTGCGCATGCCAAAAACTCTTTTATTAATAGAAGAGATCTTTGGAGAGATTAATTAATGATGGGGTCAATTGTCCCTAAACGGAAGGTACACTCAAATGTCTTTGTTAAGGTTTAGAAATATAAAGGTCATTCTTGTGGATAGAATCCCAATGAATGATGATTTGCTCAAAAACTTCTTTACATTGTGGCTATTCATTATATGAGCAAGTTCTTATTATACCAATGCATATTACTGATCATTTCTCCAACAGTAATTAAATCTAACTTTGGAAAACTTAGGATTGAAAGTATAGAATTCTCTCTAGTGGATGCTTATAATTGGAGTCTCCCAATTGCTAAGTTAGGAATGAGTGCCCTATCTTACATGTTGAAAAGACTTGAAGCATACCTTAAAGAATTGAGTTAAACTTTATTTGGTAATATATTTTTGAAGATTGAAGAAGTAGAATAATATGTTATAGAGAAGGTAAGCTACTTCAAAGAGATATAGATCAGTTATCAAGGTCTAACTAAGAAACCTTTAGATGAACTAACCATGGTTATTAAAATAAAGGAGATGCATGAAGAAGACAACTAAGAATACTAAGTGAAACAGTTTTGAAATTCTATAGGACATTTTAGAATTCTAGTAGCCACCACAAATTACAAAACAAATACAAAAAATTTTTCAAAAAGACTAAAAAACTTCTTGAAAAGCTACAAAATTAATTATCATAAGAAGTTCCTAAACTGGCACATGGAATTCAACCAGAAGTAATGGTGGAAGATGAAGCAACAGGCAGCACATGGTGTGACATGGGTTGATCGCATCACTTTGGGTTCAAATTTCAGCGAGTAGCATTAGTAGAGAGGAATTGACACATCGACTCTGCTTTTGGGTCAATGTAAAAATGCATTTGTAGTAATAGACTACTATTTTAATATTAATAAAATATATATTAAATCATATAAAGATAAGTGAAAGCACTGTAATATAACCAAATCAAAGGCATGAAACATTCATAAGAGAAGAGATTTTGTGTAACATAGTAATGTGCCCAAATCATAATCATAATATTAAAAAAATAAGATAAATTGTGGTACAATGATTAATTCCAACCTATTATAGAGATTGATGGTCACAGTCTGGATAATCAAGAAGGATGACTCAAAATATCTCGTCATTCACACCAAATTTATTATAAATAAAATAAAATCAAACAAAAAATGACATAGGAGAGTACCATTTTATGAAATTAATGAGATTCAGTGTGAAATTTAATTGTAAGATTAGCTATGAAACAAAATAACCTCTACAACATGACAAAATCTATTGATCAAAGTAATTATATAAACATGAATATTTAATTTGATAGAGCTAAGTGAGATAAGTCTAGCAAAATTTCTTATCTCAATTAGATCTTATTCAGATTTACTATAAATTATAAATGTTAATAAGCGTAAATAATGATAAAATTACTATTTTAATATTAAGTGAATTTATATTAAAAATGATATAAAAGAAAATTAATCAATGTAATATAACTAAATAAGTAAAAAGTAAAGATGACATAAGAGGTGATTTAGAGTTGCACATTAGTAAAGCCAAGTCAAGAACATCAACTATAAATCGTTCGACACAAAAATAAGGTACAAAACAAAATTCCATTTAAAGCTTGCAATAACAATACAAAACAAAATATTAAAAAAAAACAAAAAAAATTAAATTGGGTAAATCACATCATGATGAGTCTAATGATGTTTTTTTTCATCTTTATCAAACCATTTTTGGAATTACTTTCAACTATAAATTAAATAAGGATAAATAATAATAAATTATTATGTTAACATTATTTAAATATATATTATGGTTAACATCAAATAAATTGATACAATGTAATATTACCAAGTCAAATCGATGTGAACATCACACAAGAGGAGATTTAGAGTATCAAAGTAAAGTAAGTAAATGGATTAAAAATGATAAATTGTATTAGTATATTGCATTTGAAGGTACTAAAAAGATTGAGTGTATCACCCATGATTGTTAAGTTCAGTACAAATCAAATTGTCCTCAAGATGTGCCATAATACTAAAAAATAATATATTTAAAAATGCAAAAAAAAAAAATTTATTTGATAAAGCTTATCAAGATGAGTTATACCATTTTATTTCCTCTTAATCAAATGTCATTTGGAGTTACTACAAGTCATGAATGTGAATAAGCTTTAATGTAATAAATACTTTTTAGTATTAGATAATTATGTAGTAAATCTAGAATGAGCAAAAATTGAAGAATGTAGTATCGAGAAACTAAAACATAATAAGCATCACATAATAGTGCTATTAGATTTTCACAGTAATATAACCAAATCAAAATGAAAAATTATAACAAATAAGATAAATTGTATAGAAAATTTGCATTGTAAGATTTTAAGAATATTTAGTGCAAGATTCTCACTGAATATATTAGGCATGAATGAAAAAATGTCTCATAAAGTGTGCTAAAGCCTTAGTGAAGCAACCATTCTAAAAATATAATAATGATTTTTTAATTAGAAAAAGCATATCAAGATGAGTCTATCAATATTTGTTTTAACTTGATCAAACATGATTTTGTTTGATTGATAATTATTAATGTAAATAGACATAAATAATTACAAATTATTATTTTAATATAAGTAAAATATATACCAAAGCTAAAATGTGTTAAATTAAAGCAATGTAATATAGCCAAATTGAAAAGAAATATTTAAAGAATACTATATATTGTATTAGGATGTTGTAATCAAAGGTAATAGAATGATCAAACCTAATATCCTTGACTAACAATGGAAGAAGAAATCAAATCCCTCATAAAACACACCAAAACTTAAGAAACTAAAGTATTTAAAAATATGTAATGAATAATTGTTAGAATAAAACTCGTTAGGGTGCGTCTAACAACATTTGTTATGACTTCGACCAGTCCTCTTTCAGAGCAATAGTAATTGCCTGAGTTAATATACAAAAATTCTAATTAATTATTTTTTTATTTTATGTAATAATTGGCTAATATTAAAATTCGATAGATTGACAAAATGGATTATAGCAAAATCTAATGCAAGTAATGATCATATAAAAGTAGGCATAGAGTTAGATATCAATAAATCAAAATCAATATAGAACTTCGAAGAAATAAGATAAATTGTATAGGAACGTTTCATTCCAAGGTACTAAAAATATCAATTGTAACAACCATGATTGTAAAATATAAAAGTTACAAGAAAAGTCATTAAGAGTCATATATTAATACAGCCAAGTCAAGCCAAAAACTTTAATGATATGCATAAATTATGGAGGAAAATGGCCTTCCAAGATAATAAGAAAATCGAGTGTAAATCATTGAACATCTAAATAAGGTACAAATGAAAATGTCTCCTAAAGCATTCCATAACACTAGAAAATAAAATATTTAAAATGTAAAAAGAAATATTAAATAATGTTGAACTCATCGTGATGAGTCTAACGATGTTTTTTCGTAGTGATAGAACAACATTTTGAATTACTTTGAATTAATGAAAAATAAGCACAAATAATGTAAAATTATTATTGTAATTCAAATTAAACATATATTAATTTTAACATGCATTACATTGGAACAACATAATTTTACCAAATGAAATCAATGTAAACAACACATGAGAGGTGATATAGATATTCAGAGTAATATAACCAAACAAAACAAAATCAATAAATTGTATGAGCATGTTGCATTTGTAGACACTAAGGATATAAAGTGTAGCCTCCGTGATCGTCAATTCAAGCACGTATCATATTATCTCTAAAAGTGTGTCACAGCCTCAGAAAATAAAAATATTTAAAATAATAGATATAAATTTTTAATTTGATAGAGAATATCAAGATGAGTCCAATGATGTTTATATCCTCTCAACTAAATCTTGTTTGGATTTATTATGAATTACCAGATTCAACAAGCATAAATAATGATAAATATTTTTGTTATTATTAGGTAAATATATATTAAAACTAAAATGACGCAAATTGAGGTAATGTAATATAACAAAATTAAAGTGAAGTAAAGGTCGAATAGATTGGCAATTAGAGTTTCATAGCAATTAAACAAAATCTAATTAAAGAATTTCAAGAAATGAAATAAATTATAAACGAAATTTACCCTCCATGATATTGAGGCGATTGAGTGCACCATCCTTAAATAATAAATCACGTAGTAAAACAAAGCTATCTCCTAAAGTAAGTTAAAGCCATAATGAAGTGAAATGTTCAAAATATACTAATGATTATTTTATTAGATAAAGCTTTTCAAGATGTGTCTAACAGCATTTATTTTGTCTCAATGAAACTTGGTATGGGATTACTGATAATCATTAAAGCCAATAAACATAAATAATGATGAATGTTTTACTATTATATATATAAAATATATACTAAAGTTGAAATGTGTAAGTTGAAGCAACGTAATATAGTTAAATCAAAAGAAATATCTAAAAAAATGTTGTAAATTATAATTAAAAGTGACAATCCTAGATCAAAGGAGATCGATTGTAATATAAACACAATTAAAAATCTCTCATAAAGCATACCAAAACAAGAAAAATAAAGTTTCTAAAAATATGAAAAGAATATTATTTATTTGGATATGCCACGATTGGGTGATTAGAATGACATTTTTTTTGCTCGAGTGGACCTCTTTTTTTAAAATTTTTAAGTAATAATATATAAAAATTAAATTAATATAAATTAAACAATTATACTATAGCCAAATCTATGCATTGTAATAGCCTCATAAGAGGACATTTAGAGTTAGATTATAAAATAACAAAATTAATAAAAACTTTTGGAAAATGAGATAAATGTTTTGGGAAAGTGGCATTCAAAGATACCAAGTAGATCGATTGTAACATCTTATATCATGAAAAAATGTTCAAATAGAAAAGTCTTATAAGAGGAGAAAATATCCTAGAGAGTATAACATTTAAAATTATAAAACTATGAATTCTTAATTAGATAAGGTGCATTGAGAAGAATTTGTTTTATCTCAATTGAACTTCTACTAGAATTACTATGAATTACAAAAGAAAATAAGTTGAAATAAAAAAATTAATATTTTCAACTTATCAAAAATATATTAATGCTAAAAAGAGGTAAATGTAACCAATATAGTATAGTCAAATCAAAGCAATGCAAAGGTCACAATATATGACATTTAATGTTACATAGTTATATAGCTATTTAAAAATGAAAGCTTTAAAAAAATGAAAAAATTACATAGCAAAGTGGTGTTCAAAATTACTACAAAGATTGAGTTTAAACTCCCCAGCTATAAAATCTTGAAAAAATAAAAATAAGCTATAAAACAACAAAAAATTGAACAAAATAAATTTTTAAAAAATTTAAAGAGAATAATAAATTGCTTAGACTTTTGAGGTGAGTCTAACAACATTTTGTTATATATCAAACTTGAATTAAAACAACTACGAATCACCATAATGACTTGAATAATAATAATAAATTACTTTTTTTACATTAAGTAAATTATTATTAAAGCTAAAACAAGATAAGTTTAAGAAATCTAATATAACAAAATCAAGCATATTTAACAGTTAGATGATGAGAGGTTTAGAGTCAAATACTAAAAAAACCAAATTAAAGCAAAACATTGTAAGACATGTCATAAATTATGCAAGAAAGTATATTCGAAGATAATATAGAAAATAAAAAATATAAATATATAAAAATAAAAACTTAATTCGGAAGTGCTCATTTTCAATTACTTCAAATTGAGATAGAAAATAAGAATAATTAATAATAAAATATTATATCAATACTAATTAATCATATATTAAATTCAAATTGAGGTAAATTGAAGTAATTTAACAAAATAAAGTCAAAGCAATGTAATGATCTCACCGGAGTAGTTTTAGACTTTCTTAGTAATATAACAAAACCAATGCAAAAAAAATTAGAGAAATAAAAAAAATTGTATAGAAACGAGATATTACATGATACAAAGAACATCGAGGGCAACATCCTCCACTATCAAATTAAGTATGATTTGAAATGTCTCTTAAAGAATTCTCAAACAAAAGAAAAAAAATTATTTTAAACAATAAAAATCTAATTTGATTGAGCTCATAGAGGTGAGTCTCACGATATTTGTTTCGTATCAATCAAAAATCATTTTGAATATACTACGAATTACAAAAAAAAATAACCATAAAAAATAATAAATTGTTATTTTAATTTAAGTATATATATATATATTAAATCTTAAAATTGATAAATTATGGCTACACAACACAACCAAATCGAAGCCAAGTAATATTTGTATTAGAGCAGATTTATAATTACATAGTGAGATAACCAATTGAAAGCAAAATATTTTAAGAAGTTAGATAAATTGAATGGGAAATTTGCATTCAAAGATAATAAAAACATTGCGTGCAATATCCTCGACCATCAAATTAGGTACATATGAAAATGTGTTCTAAAGCATGCCTGGATCATAAAAAATTAAAATATTCAAAAAATTATAAAAAAACATTTTATTGGCTAGAGGCCATCATGACGTGTCCAAGATATTTCTTTCATCTGGATCGGAGTTCGTATAGAACTAATGCAAATTAGAATATTAAGTACGCATAAATAATAATAAATTATTATTCGAAACAATGTAATATAGCCAAATTAATGCAATGTAATTCTCGGATGAGATGCGATATAGATTTATATATTACTATGAGAAAATCAAAGCAAAAAATTTGAAAATGTTGTGTTTAATTCAATGGAAATGTTACATTCTAAGATACTAGAGTGATCGAGTAAAAACTTTTCAATTGTCAAAATATCCCTCTGAATGAGCTAAAATATTTGAGAACAAATGTTTTAAAATTTGAGAATGAAGCTTTAACTAGATAGAGCTTTTGGAGATAAACCCAACAATGGTTGTTCATTTCCATTAGCATTGTTTTGATTTTCTATAAATTACCAATATAAACTAGAATAATTAATAATTATTGTATTCATATTAAATAGTATTCATTAAGAGAAAAATTAGATAATTTAAAGTAATGTAATATAACAAAATAATTATAATGCAAAGGTCACTTGAGAGAAGATTTAGAGTTATAAAATAACATAAGTAAATCAAAGAGAAAAAAATTGAAAAATGACTTTAATTATATTAGAATACCACTTTTTAAGAGATTAAATAAATCAGGCCTAACATCCTCGATTATCAAATCAGATGCAAAGATAAATCACTCATAAAGTGTACTAAAACTATAGAAAATAAAATATTTTAAAATATAAAAATAAATATTAAATTGGAAAAAGTTCGTGAAGTCTAACTTAACTTTTGTTTCGTCTTAATTAGACTAAATTTGGAATTACTCCAAATTAGAAGATTAAAAAAACAAAATAATTATAAGTTATTGTTTATTATTAACTAAATATATATTAAATAAAAAATGAAATAAAGTTAGGTAATATAATACAACGATATCAAAGCAATGCAAAAGTTCCAAAAGAAGAGATTTAGAGTTACAAGGAAATATTACCAAATAAAAGAGAAAAAAATTGAAGAAATACGATAAATGGTAAGAGGAAGTTACGTTAAATGAAATTGAGGAGATGAAATGTAACATTTGAGATTCTCAAATTAGGAATGAATTGAAATATCTTATCAACTATTTTAAAATAAAAGAAAAAATATTTTTAAAAAATAAATCTTTAATTTGATAGAGCTCGTTTAGATAAGTCTTATGCCATTTGTTTTGTCTCAGTCAGACCTTGTATGTAATTATTATGAATTTTCAAATTAAATAAAGATAATAACACATTATTATTATTAATATAAATATTTATTAAAAGTGAAATAAGTAAGCAATGTAGTCTAAACAAGTCAAAGCTTTGAAAGGATCACATTAAAGTAGAGATACAGTTTCATTGTAATATATGCAAAGAAAAGAGAAATATTTAATGAAATGAGATAAATTATATGCAAAAGGCATTTTGCAAGATGCAATGGGGATCTATTACAATATCATCGATCGCCAAATTAGGTAAAAATAAAAAGTTCTCCCACAGGGTGATAAAAAAAGAAAACATAACATATAAAAATATAAAAATGTGTCTTTAACTGAATAGGCTTACCGACATTTATCAAAGAACATTTGTTTTCTGTCAATTGGACCTCGATTGGGTTATTATCAATTACCAAAGTATTGAGCTTAATAATAAAAAAAGTTTCAATATAAAGTAAATGTATATTAAAGCTGAAATGAGATAAATTGTAGCAACATAATGTAAATAATTTGGAGAGAAGCAAAGCCCACATCAATAGACAATTAGACTTTCATATTAATAAAACAAAATCAAAATAAAAAATTGAAAGAATGGGATAAATTACATAGGAATGTTGCTTTCAAAAATATTGAGAAAAATGAGGGTAACATTCTGAATCGTCAAATTAGACATGAATGAAAATATTTCAAGTGTGTGAAAAACATAAAAATAAAAGATTATAAAAAACAAAAAATGAATATTTAATTGTGTATAGCTTGTTGAGATTTGTCCAAATTTATTTGCTTCCTCTAGATCAAACCTCGTTGTGTTTTCTATGAATTATGACAGTAAATAAGCATAAACAATGATAGTTTTTGTATTAAGTAAATTTGTATTATTGCTGAGATAAGATAAATAGAAGAGTGCAGTATAAAAAAATTGTAGCAAGGTAAAGGTCAAAGGGGAGAATTAGAATTTTATAGTATAGAAAAGTTTAAATTCAATATACTACTGAGATAAAGTGGAATATTCTCGATCATCAAGTGAGTTGTGAATTGAACATGTTGTCTAATTTGTACCGAAAGCATACAAAATAGAATATTTTAAAATATTGAAAAAATCATTAGATATAACTTATTGAGTGATTCTTACGACATTTGTTTAGTAATGATTTAACCTAGTTCGGAGTAACTATAAATTTTCAAATAAATAAATATAAAGAATACATTTTTTTTTAATTTAAGGTAAACATATGTTAGAGTTGAAATGAGTCAAATTGAAGCAATGTAGTATAACCAAATCAAAGTGATTAAGTGTCATATGAGTTAATAATTAGAGTTACATAATAATATAAGAAAATTAAATTGAAATATTTTGAAGATTGAGATAAAATATATAAGAAAGTTATATTCTAAGTTAGTAAAGAGTTTAGGTGTATCATGTTTGGTTGTGAAATAAGGTAAGACTCAATAACATCCAAAAAGCATGCCAAAATGTAATAAAAATGTTTAAATTTTTTAAAATTAGTCTATAAATCAATAAAACTCTTCATAAATAATCCAATGATGTAATTAAATTTAAATAATGTTAAATTATTTTTTTAATATTATGTGAATATATATTAAAATTTAAAATGAAATAAAATGAAGCAACATAATTAAAATAACTTAAAGCAAGGAAAGACTGACAAGAGTGGAGAATCAGTGTTATCTAGTATTATAGCATTATTTCTATGAAAACTTTTAAGAAATGAGACAAATTACAAATGAAAGTTACATTTAAAGATACTATGATGGTTGAGTGTAACGTCAACAAATGTCAAACTAGGTATGAATTGAAATCCTTTCCAAAGAATGTAAAAATCCTAAAAAGTAAAATATATAAAATATAATAATAAATATTTAATTACACAGAGGACATTAAATCAAAATATTTAAAGAAATAAGGTAATTTCCTAAAGTTACATTCCCTACTACTAAAGAAGTGAAGTGTGATATTATTAATCATCAAATTATATATGAATCAAAATATATAACAAAGCATGACAAAAACCTTAAAATGTAATTATCTAAATATATAAAATGAGTTTTTCATTGAATAGAGCTCGAAAAGATTAGTCCAACATTGTTTCATCTTGATTGAATAGCATTTTGAACTACTACGATGTACTTAATTAAACAAGTATAATTAAAAAAAGAAATTATTTAAATATGCAACAAAAATATAATATAGTTCAAATGAGATAAATTAAAATAACTTAATACAACAAAATAAAAATAATGTAAAGCTCGCAGCAGTGGAGAATTATAGTTTCTTCATAATACAGTTGAGCAAAAGAAAAAAGTTGAACAAATGAGATAAAGTTTACATAAACATTGAATTCAAAGATTCTAAGAATATCAAGAACAACATCCTCGATCATTAAATTAGTCATTAATAAAAAACACTCACATATTTTTCAAGATAAAATATTTAAAAATATATATAAAAAATTTTAATTAGATAGAGCTCATTGGGAGAAGTCCAAATAATATTTATTTCATTACTATTGGCCTTAATTTTAAATTACTGAAAATTACCTAACTAAATAAACGTAAAAAAATAAAATCATTATTTTAATATTGAGCAAAGATATATCAAAACTAAAATAAGAAAAATTAAATTAATATAATATATCCAAATAATAACAATGTAATTGTTACATGAGATAAAATTTATAACTATAGAGTTATATAGCAAAGTCAAAGTTAAAAGTTGTAAGAAATCAAATAAATTATATGATAAATATGCATTATAAGATACTAGATAGCTCAGGTGTAACATCCTTTATTGTTAAACAAATTATGACTCTTAATTTTGCATAAAACGTGCCAAAATTCCTAAAAAAAAAAGTTTAAAATATATAAATTCCATTGTATATTGATAGAGTTTGCAAAGAATTGTCTATCACATCTTATTAAAGACTCATAATTTTTATAACTATGAATTACTAAAGTAAATGGTCATAAATATGAATAAATTATTTTTTTCGCACTGTTAATGCATATATATGTTTTAATGAAGTAAATTGAAGCAACATAATTTAACCAAATCAAGGTAAATATGGGTCACATGAGATGGCATTTAGAGTTACATAATGATATAACCAATTCAATGCAAAGCATTTGAACAAATCAGACAAAATATAGTCGAATGTAGCAGTGTTGATCATTAAATTTTTAGGGCCTAAAATGAATTGTGAAGGAAAGTAGCATTCCAAAAGGCTATGGAAATCATATGTAACATTATCATTTGTTAAATTAATTATGAATCAAATGTCTCATAAAGTGCCCCAAATCTCTAGAAAACGAAGTACATAAAAAGCATGAAAAAGAATATTTCATTTTGTAGAGTTTGTTAAGAAAAGACAAATAGACAACATTTATTTAAATGGGTAGAGCTTATTGAGATGAGTCTAATGGTTTTTGTTTCATCTCCATTAGACAACATTTAAAATTTCTTATGATTACGAAAGTGAAAAGGAAAAAATAATAAAAAATATTATTTTAAATATATATTTAAAGTTTAAATAAGATTAGGTAGTACAAACTAATATAACCAAATCAAAGATATATAAAGTCATATGAGATAAGATTTATTGTCGCATAGTAATATAAAAAAATCGTAGAGAAAAAGTTTAATAAATGAGATAAATTACATAGAAAAGTTGTGCTTAAAAATATTAAAGAAATTGGCTATAACATCCTTGATCATCAAAGCAGCTAAAAATTTCAATTTCTTGTAAAGTGTGTGCCAAATGCAAAAAAAAAGTGCTTAAAAAATTTGAAAAAAGAATATTTAATTGGATAGAGAACATTGAGAAAAATCCAACAACATTTGTTTTGACTCATTAGACCTAGTTTAGAATAACTATAAATTACCATGCTGAATAATAATTAGCAATATTAAATTCTTCTTTTACATTAAGTTAATATATAATAAAGTTGAACTATGGTAAATTTAAATTATTATGTGCTATAGTTTTCTGTGTTACTCATTTTGACATCGTCAACTTATTGATGAGAAGCATTTTGCAATGGAAGAAATTTTGTAATAAGTAATGTATTCAATTTAAACTTCATCAACTTTAACTAGATCCTTACATTGGCCACATTATTACTCTCTTTGTAAATATTACAATAGTGAATTATAAGAGAATCAATTTTATTCGTAATTTTCCATAAAATGTTGGACATATTGAACTTTGTCTTCAACTAAAATTGTCTCACTTTGAACATCACATTAAAATTCAATTAAACTATGATCAAGTGAATTTTTCCAAAGTTACACCTTTTTAGCCCAAAAATCAATGATTTTCTAATCAATTGTAATTGTGATTCTTTGTTTGTCACAAAATGGTAGGATTAAAACATTTTCCTATTATGGTTTTTAATAATGTCACTACAACTAGTGAATTCGATTTTATAATTAACAGCCACGTATATTTACCATCATTGTTTTTGTTTGTGAGGGCACCTGCTTTATAACTTTTTAGTTGCTGTACTTCATAAAGGAATAAAGGGTTACAAATTTGAGCTGAGCCAATGGTGGGCCTCCTAAAGTTATCTGAGCGAAAAAATCTAACAATGAATTTTAGTCATGTTATTGTTTGGATGTATCATTCCAATTGGCTAACTTCTTCAATTTTATAATCCATGGTATCTTTAACTAAACCTACATCACTTGGAACATCACATTAAAATTCAATTAAATCATGATCAAGTGAACTTTGCTTATGTAACACCTTTCAACCCCAACATCAAAGAAATTCTAATTAATTGTAATTATGATTATTTGTTGGTTACATAACTATAAGATTAAAACATTTTCTATTATGGTTTTTAATAAAGAGACTACAACTATTGTATTCCATTTTATAGTTAGTGAAACCAAGTATTTTTACCATAATTTTTTGTGTTTATGAGGGGATCAACTTTATGACATTTTAGTTACTGTACTTCATCATGGAATAAAGGGGTACTAATCTAAGCTGTGCCAATGGTGGTTCCTCATAAAGTTATATGACTGAAAAAAATCTATAAATGGATTTTGAACATGATATTGTTTAGAATTATCATACAAGTTAACTAACTTCTTCCATTTTATAATCCATGCTATCATCAACAAAACTTGTATCACTTTGAGCATTGCATTAAAATTAATTAAACTATGATCAAATGGACTTTGCTAATGTTACACCTTTTTAGCCCAAAAATTAAAGATAATGTAATTAATTTTAATTTTGATTATTTTTTTCTTACATAGTAGTAGGATTAAAAAAATTTCCCATTATAGTTTTTACTAATTCAATACAACTAGTGTATTCCATCTTATAATTCATATAACTTTTTATATTTACCATCATTTTTTGTGTTTCTGAGGGGATCTACCTTATCACTTTTTAGTTATTGTACTTCTTCAAGGAATAATGGGGTACTAATATGAGCTGAGGTAATGGTGTTTCGTTTTAAAGCTATATGAGTGAAAGAAAATCTAAAGATGGATTTTAATCATGATATTGATTAGAAGTATCATGCCAGTTGGCTGATTCCCACAAGCTATTGAGTCGAACAATTTTATTTTTTGCATTCTCTTACTTTTACCTTCTTCTAATTGAGAACTAGTTGATTAAATTAATCTTCCTTAGAGTGGGAAAAAAATTTAAACACTAGATAAAAGATAAGCTTCTTTAATTTCTCAAGAAATGGAAGGAGAAATCTAGTATAATCCACATAAGAAAGGTTTTTTTCAATAAGTCTCTAGATTACTCTCTATACTAACTACATACAAAAGAAAGCATAATTCATTGTTGGATCAAGGAATCTAATTTATTTCTTTTACTTTCCAAAATGACATATTTATTATTTATGTTATTAGGATAAGTGCATGATTTCATAGTAGTTTCTTGCACAATTTTTTTTAAGAATGTAATCATATTGTTTTAAAACATTTGGAGGCAAAAACCATTTGTATTTGTTGGATGGCTAATTTATTCTCTTTCACTTTAATGGAAATTGTGCACATTTTTTGATGTCATTCAATTAGAAGCTCATGATCTTCTTTTAAACTCTGTGTACTTTATGGATAGAAAGATCAATTGTCATTAAAGAATACATTATGATTAAAGACAAAACTTAGTTCATTTGCATCAGTCTTTGCCCCTTTGTAAAAATTTTCCTCTTCTAACCTACTAATTTCCTCTCAATTTTTTATGTTATTCATTGATGCTAAGCCACAAATTTTCTTTTAGTTAAAAGAAGGCAACATATGGAGATTAGCGGGAAACTCATCATTTTCAAACCCGAGTTGTTGGCCTCATTTTTCTTTAAAGAAATAACATGCTTTCTTAATGATTAATTTAGGCACTGAAAAGTTTTTGAAATTTATCAAGCAGTTTATTTGCAATATGAGTGGTTTTCAAGTCAGTCCTATAAACGTTTATGATGTGATCTAAATATGTTAGATGAGAAACAATAGGACATCATCTATATTAAGCATAACGTACTTCTTTGCTATACTTAATGAACTTGATGAATGCCTAGTTGAAGACTTCCATTGTTAGAATAAATAATATTTCGGAGATGACCTTTTCTTGTTTAAGAAGCAAGTTACATTGAAGAAATCATTGGGTCGACATTTTTTGTTTTTGAAAATGCATATGCTATCGAGTTCATCTTAAACCATCTAAATGAATTGCACCATAAAGTTCAAACATGTAAGAACATTGTATAAGATCTCCAATGAAAGACAATAATGTGCTCTTTTGAGATCCAAGTGGACAACAAACCCAATTTTTTTTTAGCAAAACAAATATTTCATAGGCCAATAGAATATAATTCATTTTTTCTCTTCCATTAACAAAACCTACTTCATTTTAAAGTGCTGAGCATTGGGAGAAAATTGTAATACCTACTACCAATATTTTGTGTAATAGTTTCTTTGTAAAACTACATAAATAAACAAACCAAAAGTGACTAAATGTTTTAGGACTCTGTTTTTTAGGTTTAAGGTTAAGTTTGTACTTGATATTCATTTAGAGAAAAAGGTCTCTTTTAGGAAACCTTGAGCAACATCCAATACATCATGTGTTATGATTTCTTATTAACTTGTGAATAATTGTCCATTTTATCATTCTTATCATGAAGCACTTTATTTATTCATTTGCAATGTAGCCTATCAAATTTTTGCCATTGGGAACTACTTCTTAGGCCACAAGTTTTATTCCTTTATGACTAGAGGGAGGGCTACAATTTGGTAGCTTCTCATTGTTTGTAATGTTGATAGATGTTAAAAAATATTAACTAATTTAAGATACAACATCACACATTTTATTTTCTTTTTGTTAATGAAATTTCCATGGAGTCTTTTATCTTATTCTGTTTCAGTTTTTTGCTGTTATTTTTTGGCATTAGATGGAATACTTTTTCATACTGTCTTCAAGCCATGTAATTGCTACACTTTGTTGCCAATATATTTCCTTTTTAACAATTGCATCTGAAGGGAATCATTAGCATTATTTATCATGTGCAATATCTCATTATATTGACAATTTTGAAGTAGCATTTTCTTTCTGTTTTACTGGGTCTTTTGTAGGTCTAATTGTCTCAAAAATACTTCCAAACCTATCTTAGTTTCAATAATTATGATAATCCTTCAATCTTTTTAGTTTAAAAGAAATCATCAAAATGTCAAAGAATTTATATTAGTTACAAATATCGTTCCATAATTTGCATGAATATTTATTTTGTTAGGAACTTTTTTGAAACCTAAATTATCTAGGAGTTGAGACTTCTTCTTTTACAGAATGAAGAAGCAATGAGGTATCATCAGATCATACTTTTAATTCAATAATAATCTATCCAATATTTTTTATATCCACCTTCCCTTTATTTTACCAATCCATCTAAAAATGGGGCTTAAAAAAGATTGTTCCTTTAAACTTCATTGACTTATAGAATTTGAAAATTAGTACATTCTTTTCATCTTGTAGGCAAAAATCATACTTGTGTTCATTAATAAATGTAAATCTTTAAAATCATCTCCAACAAGGTACAATGTAATCATAACCTCTATAATGTCAATAAGATTATTCTATAGTGCCCTAAACTATACTTGAGCTCTTAACATAAATGAAGGTGCAATTTGTAGATCTATTCCATAGCAAACTATCTAGTTGCAAATCATTTTGTTTCTCTTCATCAATTAATATTTTATACATTAAATCTTCCTTCTAAAATACACAAGTCTTCTTTAGACATATTGAATGCATGGCAATCAAAGTTAGATTCAAAGCTAGTTGAGACATTTTTCCCCTATGCAACATTTGCTTCGTTAGTGGAAGAAGCATGGTCTTTTTTTTTTCTAACTAGGTAAGTTAAGTTGCTCATTAAGCATTTATTTGATGACTTATTTCTCTTACAAATAAGGATGCCATTCAATAGTTCTTTGATCAACAATTAGAATGGCTTGGTTGCTTCTATGGGCACCATTCAGGCCATTTTCCTTTTTTTGACCATTTCTTTGTTTACCTTATGAACATTTACTTATGACAAGGGTAAGTACTTCTTCTTTATATTTTAGTAGGCCCAAAATACTTGTTGAATCCTCTACCTTATCACTTAACTTTTTAAGCAATTGAAAAAGAATTGTTACCTTACTTTGTTAGATCAAGTTTTAAAATTAGTCATTATGGAAACATGATTTTTTATACTCTAAGCTTTCATAAGTATGATGTGCCATCATCTAAATTAAGATTTTTTGTAGCTATAAATTTACTAATTTAATTCTTCAAAGATTTTTAACAGACTCTTATACAAATTCCTAGTCTAATGAAGCTTTAATTTTAATCCCTCGCAAAAGTTTTGTGCTATAACTAAGACTTAATAGCATCATATAAGTGATCCCTTTGCAACTTTAGCTTAACTAACTTTTATATTGCATCCACATTCCATGTTATGGTTTTCATCCAAATGTAGTTTATAAAATGAAACTCATCCATCAAGTTTATCAATTTTGAAGGCTATTTCTATTATTTGCATCATTAGCCTTGAACACGAGAAAGTAGATTAACATACTCAATTTTTTTCATAAATCCATTTTTTGTGCTCTATGAAGCAAGCTATTGATTTACCTCAGCGATCTGACTGAGGGTGTGTCTATTATACAAGTATCTCACAAGAAGGAACTAAAAACATAACTTTTGTGGAAAACTACTTGAGTAGCTTCCGTATATATTGCATGTGAAAAATATTTCTAATCATTGAATGTATAAATCTGGTGACCATTTTGGGAATTTCTTCTTTCTCAAAAATGATTTTTATCTCACTTTTAAAAATGATAGTTAATTTAACTCATAGATGCTAAGGTTTTGCAACCTCGCACAAAATATCCAAAGATTTATTATATGTGGTGTGGCCTCCAAGATCTATCATTTCAATGATTCAGGATAAGCATCTTGAGTGTATTTAAACAAAGTGAAAGAAAAGAGGAAGTGTTTACCCATCAATCAATTATTTTTTAGTATTATAGGGCGAAATATATCATTTTTCCATTATCAATAAAATGGGGACATGTTAATTGTTCAAATCACCTTCAGATCATGTCATATTACACAACCCATGTGCATGACTTGAACTATAGATGATATGATTTAATTTGAATATTGAGGATGTAATGGAAGATGTCCTTAATATCTTAGAATACAACTTTATGACACATTATATCTAATTTCCTCAAATCATACACATCATTTGGATATATTAGTTTGTAACACTAAATCTCTTCTCACAAGACCTTTATATGTTTCGATTTGGATATATTACGTTGCTTTAATTTATCTCATTTGATTTATGATATATATTAGCCTAATATTGAAAACGTATGTTATTAGTTTTGTTAATTTACATTTTAATTCCTACTAATTCCAAATGATGTCCAATGGTAATGATATAAATGTGATTAGACTTATCTTAATGAACTCTATGTAGTGCTTTATCATTCTAATGTTTTTATTAAAAAAACTTTCTAGAGTTTTGACATGTTTTATGTGTCTTTTCTGGTTGTGCCTAATTTAATAATTTTTTAAGATATGTTCATTCACTTAAGTATGTTGCAATGTAGCTTTCTCATAAAAGTTACCTTATCTTTTAAAATTATTCACTTTGAATGGTTATATTACAATGAAACTAAATTTTTCATTGCATGTGACCATTACATCTCTACGCTTTCATCGCATTAGCTTAATTCATTTTACGTCGTTCTACTTTAATATATAATTACTTAATATTAAAAGAAAAATTGTGTATTTTTTGACTTTAACAATTTTGGTAACTACTAGTAATTCCAAATGAGATTTGATGGAGAGAACCAACGTTTTTGCTTTGATTATTTTACTTTGCTATGTAACTCAAAATCACCCATCATGTTACACTCAGTCTCCTCTGTATCTTGGAATGCAACTTTTCCAAACATTTTGACTTATTTTTCAAATTTTTTGTTTTAATTTAGTTATGTAATGATATAACCCTAAATCTCCTCTAGTATGAGAATTATTTTATTTTACATGGTTATATTATTTATTTTAATTTATCTCATTCCACCTTTAATATTTATTTACAAAATATTAATATAATAATTTATTATTTAAAAGTTATCTTTATTCATAAGTTTGTAGTAATTCTAATTGAGGTTCGATCAAGACAACAGAAACCTTGTTCCACTCTTCTCGAAGAGGTTTACCTAATAAAATATAATTTTTTTACATTTCTAAAAGTATTATTTTCTAGGGTCTTGATGTGCTTTGTAAAAGATTTAGATTTGAACCCAATTTTGTAATCAAGGAAGTCACATTTGATCTCCTTACTATTTTGGATTACTAAATTCTTATATAATTTATCTCATTTCTTCAATTTTTTTATTTTAAATTTTTATATTATTTTTCTATTTTAAATCCATTATCATGTGATGGACACATTATTTTAATTTTCTAAAATTACAATTCTTGAAATTATATCTTTTTTGCATTAATATTAATGTAATTGCTTATCTTTATTTTTGTATATTTACTCTATTATTTTTTTAAAATTCTGACAGATGTCTGATCGAGGTGAAACAAATGTCATTGGATTCTTCTGGATGAGTTTTATAAAATTAAATCCATAATCCATAATATTAATTTTTATATTTTAAATAATTTTTTTTTTTTTTTTGAGATTTTTAAAAAAATCTTAAAAAATATTTCGGTTCATACTTCATTTGACAATAAAGAAGGTTGTACTCGATCTCCTTAGTATCATCAGCAAAACTTTCCTATATAATTTATCTCATTTCGTTAAAAAATTCGCCTTGGTTTGGTTATATCATTATAAAACCCTAATTATTTTCTAATATGTCCATTATATAGCACTGATTTTGTTTTTCGATGTTACTTTAATTTATTATATTTTAGCTTCAATATATATTTAATTAATATTAAAATAATAAATTATTTTTACATATGTTTAATTATTTTTTTAATTCATTGTAAATCTAACTGATGTCCGATTGAGATGAAACAAATATCATTAACTCATCTCAATTAGCTTTATCTACCTAAATATAATTTATTTTTTGATATTTTATTTCTTTGATTTCTTGCATATTTTATAAGAAATTTTATTTTGAACATAATTTTAAGATCAAAGACATTACACAATCTCCTTATTATCATGAAAAAGAATTATCCCATAAACTTTATCACTTTTTGTTAAGATTTTCACACTGATTTGGTACTACTACTATGTGACTCTAAATGTCCCCTCATGGGACATTTACAATGGTTTGATCTTGTTGTATTATTGTAGTTTAATTTATCACATTATTTGTTTTATTTACATTTAATTATTATTAACATAATAACTTATTATTTGACTCATTATAATGAGCTTTATGTAGTTAAATATTATTTTATTTTTTAAAATTATTTTCTTATGTTTTGACACCTATATAAAATATTTTAATTTGTACCTAATTTGAGATCGATGATGATGCACTCTATCACCTTAGTACTTAAGAATTCAGGTATCTAGTTCAATTTTTTCTTCTTTTTGTGAAATTATTTGCTTTAATTTAGTTATGTTACTATGAATCATTAATTATCCTCTTATGTGGCCATTATATCAGTGTGATTTGCATATATAACAATGCTAAAATTTATCTTATTTCTACTTTAAGTTATGTCTTCTTAATAATAAATAATAAATTTTTAATATTATTTACATTTATTTATTTTTATACAAAAATAATTGCAAACCGAAGTGACTGAGATCAAATAAACATCATTGGAGTCATTCTTAGTTACTCCATCAAATAAATATTGATTTTTACATGTTTTATTTTTTATAGTTTTGGCACATTTTATGATATATTTTGACTAATAAAAGATTTAATAACTGAGAATGTTTCACTCCATCTCTTTCTTAAATATCTTGGAGTACAAATTTTCCCTGCTATTTACCTTTTTAAAATTTTTATTTAATTTTTTATATTACTTTGCAACTTGTAAACCTTCCATCTAGTGAGCCTAACTCAATTTTGATTTGTTGCATTACATTCCTTAAATTTATCTCATTTCAACATTAAGTTTCCTTACCTTTATAATTATAGTTTATTTTTATTTATATTTATTTACTTTTTAATTCATTAGTGTTCCCAATAATGTCTGATTGGGAAAAAACATAAATCATTTGATAGTTCTCAAAGACCACCATCATATTAACAATAATGTTTTTTATATTGTAAAATATTTTTATTTTCTAAGGTTTTGGAACACTTTAAGAGATAATTCAGTTCGTACTTCATTTGATATTGTAAAATGTTACACTCGATCTCCTTATTATCTTTGAATGTGAGTCTCCTGCAAGATTTATCTCATTTCGTCGAATTTATCGCTTTTAATTTGTTTTATTACTATGTAATTTTATATCTTCTCAAATGTGGCCTTTATATTATTATGATTTGGTTAAATTATATTAGTTTAGTTTATCTTTTTTATCTTTAATATATTAAAATTAAAAAAAAATTATTTATTATCATTTATTTTTCTTTCTTCATAAAATTGTAATAACTACAAAGAATGTTTGCTCGATATAATACAAAAACACTGTGATTGAGTTGGCTAGCTTTATCAAATTTATTATCTTTTTAAAATTTTTAAATCTTTTATTTTATAAGGTGTTCAAATGCTTGATGAAAAATGTTTGTTGTACCTAATTTGATGATTGACGATGTCACACTATATCATCCATAATATTTACAACATTTCTTTACATTTTTAGTTTAAACTTGTTATATAATTATGTTAATATTAAAATTTTTTTGTATGAACTACACATTACTTAAACTTTGTAATATTATAATACTTTAATTTATCATATTTGACCTTCATCAAATAATTACTATAAATTAAAATAATTGTTTAGTATCATTTAAACTTATCAACTTTGGTAATTCGTAATAATTCTACAAATTTATTATTATTTATGTCTGTTTAAGTTTTTTACATAGCAACCAAGAGGAAAAAATGTCGTCTAATTAATCTCGATGAGATTTTTTAATTAAACTTTTTTTTAATTCTACAAATAATTTTTTACATTATTTTGGAAAGCTTTACAAAAACATTTCATTCATACCAGATTTGATGATTTAGGACGTCTCCCTCAATAACCTTAGTATCATGAGGTGCAACTTTCATATATTATCTCAATCCTTAAAAGTTTTTTAATACATATTATTATATTACTTTGAAACTATAATTCTCCGCTCGTGTAACCTACACATGTTTTTGGTTGCATTATATTATACATCCTTCAGTTTTCACATTTGAGCTATAATAAATATTTAATAAATATTAAAATAACAATATGTTATTATTTATGTTTAACTCATTTTTTAATTTGTATTAACTTTGATTGAGATTTAATCGAGATCAAACAAATATAATTAGTTTCATATCAAAGAGCGATGCCCAATTAAGAAAAGTTTTATATTTTTTCATATTTTATTTTCAAATTTTTTAATATTTCATTTTCCAATTGAGATTTAATGGGATATTTAAACTTTTTACTTTCTTCTATGATCGAGGATGTTATACTCAATCTCAATATCATTCAGAAATTCAACTCTACCATATAGTTTATTTTATTTCTTTAATATGATTATATTACTATGAAACTCTAATTCTCATCTTGTATGAATTTAACATCCTCTTGATTTAGGTTTGTTGCATTACTTAAAATAATATGCTTTTATCTTAAATATATATTTTCATAATATTAAAATATAATTTGTTATTTATTTTTCTAAATTTATTCAATGATTTGTAGTAATTCTATATGATGCTTATTGGAGTCAACATAAATGTTGTTGCACCATTCTCAGTTAACTCTATAAAATTAAATATTTATTTTTATGTTTTTAAAAATTTTATTTCCATTTGTTTAGGAATTCTTTGTGTGCATGTTTGCTTGATACCTTCTTTAATGTTTGATGATGTGATATTTTATCGCCATAGTTTCTTGGAATGCATGTTTCCTTTGCAATGTATTTAATGTTTTTCTAACTTTTAAGTTTTGTTTGGTTATATTAATAGGTAATTCTAAATCTCCTCTAATGTGACCTTTGCATTTCTTTTATTTTTATAGTACACTACTTCAATTTCTTTCATTTTTATGTTTAACATTTGTTTACGTAATATTTAAGTAATAATATATTATTATTTATTGTTACTTACATTGATAATTCATAGTAACTCTAAACATGATATGATAAAAGCAAAGGAACCATCAACAAACTAAACTAGAAGTATTTTATGTAATTAAATAGTCTTTGTTATATTTTATAGTATTTTTAGTTCTATTGTTTTGCATGCTTTATGAGGTATTTCAATTTGTAGCTTTTTTGATGATTGAGCCTCTTACACTAAATCTTCTCTCAATCTTGGAATGTAATGTTCCTTTACAATTTGTCTTATTTCAATTATTTTTTATTCTAAATTTGGTTATGCATGGGAATTTAAATGTTTTCTAGTGAAACCTTTTATTCACTTTGAATTTGTTTTATTTCATTGCTTCAATTTATCATATTTAAAATTTAATATATATTTCTTTAATATAAAATTAATAATTAACTAGTTTTTATTATTTTTAAATTTTTATTAATAGTAAATAAAAAAGAGGTCCATTTGATATGAAAAGAACACCATTGGGCTTTTTTTAGCAAGCTCTACCTATTTAAAAATTAACTATTAAATTTTTTGTTTTTTTTGTGGAGGTTTAACATGCATTGTAAGATATTTTTATTAGTTTTAATATAAAAATTGAAGTTTTTACATTCAATCTCCTTAATGTGTCAGAGTGTAACTTTCTTGAATAATTCATCTTGTTTATTCAAATATTTCAGTTTGATGCGGTAATTTTCCTATGTCACTATAAATTTCCTCTCGAGTGAATTTCACATCTTTTTAATTTGGATATATCACATTATTTCAATTTGTATCATTTCGACATTAATAAATTTTTTCTTGAAATTAAAATAATTATTTATCATTATTCTCTTATTTACTTAGGTAACTTATCATAATTCCAAATAAGAACTGAGAAAGAAAAAACATCGTTAAACTATCTCGATGAGTTCTATCTCATTACATGCTCTTTAAAATATTTTAAAATTATTTTTTTCTAGTGTTTTATTATGCATTATGAACCATTTTGATTTGTATGCGACATAAAGATTGAGGTTGTTATATTTTAACTCCTTAATATCTTGCAACATAGCTTTTTGATACAATTTATCTCATTTTTTAAAATTTTAATTTTATTTGGTTGAATTATATTGTAACTCAAAAATTTTTCTCATGTGACTTTAACATCACATTGATTAGGTTGCATTACATTGCTTCAATTTACTTTATTTTAGTGTTAATATATGTCTGCTCCACATTCAAATTTGAATTCATCATTATTTTTGTTAATTGATTTTTTAATTCACTATAACCCCAAATAAGGTTGGATAGAGATGAAATAGATAACCTTAGACTATTAAAAATGAGCTCTATCCATATAAATGTTCACTTTTATAATTATAAATACTTATTATAAAACTTTGGAATGTTTTACAAGTCAATAAAATATTAATTATAATTTTAATGTTAATTAGAAATATGTTAAGTTAAAATAAGATAAACTGAAGTAATATATTATAACAGAATGCTAACTACCTAAAGATTTCTTGAGATATGAATTAGAGTGTATACTAATATGTTGAACTCAAAGGAAAACATTTGAAACAGAATGATAAATTAAAGAAATTAATATAGCTAAATCAAAAGATTATAGAGGTCACACGAGTCAAAAAATGATGTTATCTTGGAATGCAATGTTCTTGAATAATTTATATCTTTTCAACATATTTTTTCTATGATTTGGTTATTTTGTACAAATAACTAATACTCAAATCATGTGACAATTAATTTTATTTGATTTACTTATATTAATTGACTTCAAATTTTGTCATTTTAGCTCTGATAAATGTTTACTTATATTAAAATATTTTTTAACTAATTATGCTTATTTAATTCTATAATTTACCAAAATTAAGAATGAGGTTTGATCGAGACAAATGCCGATAGACTCATCTTAATAAACTCTATCGAATTATGCCTTAATTTCCATAAATTAAAAATTTAATATTCTATATTACTATGAAACTCTGATTCTTTTCACAGGTCACCTTTACATCTCTATGCTTTCGTTATATTACAATACTTAATTTTACCTCATTTCTACTTTAATATATATTTACTTAATATTAAATATGAAATTATGTATTATTTGTGTTTAACTATTTTGGTAATTACTATTAATTCAAATTGAGGTCTGTTGGAAGGAATTCAATTATATTTTCTTTGATTATTTTGCATTACTATATTACTTGAATTCACATCTCATGTGACCTTTACATCACCTTAAATTTGGTTATTTTACATTCCTTCAATTTATCTCTTTATTTCTTTAATATTTGTTTATTAAATATTAAAACAATATTAATTTTATTTATAATATGTTAATTAGTTAATTCATGGTAATTCCAAATGATGTCTTATAGAGACAAAACAAATGTCATTCCAGTGATCTCAATTCGTTTAATGCAATTAATTACCATTTTTTTATTTTAAAAATCTATTTTGTAAGATTTTAGTGAATTTTATGAGACTTTTAGATTCATGATTTGATAATCAGGAATGTAACCCTCAATCTGTAGTGTATCTTGGAATAAAATGTTACCAAACAAATTGTATTATATTTTTAAATTTTTTGAATTAATTTAGTTTTGTAATTATATAACATTAAATCTCTTCTATGAATTCTATATGACTTGACTTGGTTGAATTACATTACTTTGCTTTATCTCATCCATCTTTAATATTTACTTACTAATTATTAATATAATAAAATTAACATTTTTAATAGTTAGTTTTTTAATAAGTTTGTGGTAATTCTAAATGAGGTTTTATCAAGACAAAAGAAATATTGTTAGACTCTTCTCAAATTGTTTTATCTAATTAAATATCAATTTTACATTTCTAAATGTATTATTAGGGTTGTAACAAACTTTATAAAAATTTTGATTCAGAGCTAATTTTGTAATTGAGGATGTTACAATCGACTTTTTACTATCTTAATATGCTGTATTCCAATATAACTTGTCTCATTTCTTCAAATTTTTTATTTTAATTTTTCTATAGCTTTTGTTATTCTAAATCTCCTTTCATGTGACCTACACCTTCTTTTGATTTCCTTAAATTACAATGCCTCAAATTATATCATTTGTTTGCATTAATATATATTTAATATATATTAACATAATTGCTTATTGTTATTTGTTCGTATTTACTATATTACTTTGTTAAAAATCTGATAGATCTCTAATCGAAAAGAAAAAATGTCATTAGATTCATTTTGATGAGTCTTATCAAATTAAACCCCTAATCCTTAATATTAATTTTAATATTTTTAAAAATTTTCTTTTATGTGATTTTCAAAAACATCTTAAAAACAGTTTCGACTCATACGTGATTTGATAATAGAGAAAGTCACACTCGATGTGTTTAGTGTTTTGAGCACAACATTCCTATACATTTCTCATTTCTCAAAAAGTTTCACTTTGATTTAGTTATATCATTAAAAAATTCTAATTCTTTTATTGTGTGTCCATTATATTGCTTCGATTTGGTTGTGCGATACTACAAAAATTTATCTTATGTTAGCTTCAATATTTGTTTAATTCATATTAAAATAATAAATAATTTATATTTTGTTTAATAATTTTGTTAAAACATTGTAATTATAATTGAGGTCCAAATGAGATGAAATAAACATCATAAACTCCCCTTAACGAACTCTATGTAATTAAAGATTCAATTTTATTTTTTAAATATTTTTTTATTTTTATTTTTTGTATTTTGTATTTTTACAAGATTTTTTAAATTTTAAATAAGTTTAAGATCCAGGGCATTAAACTCAATAACATTATTATCTTGGAATGCAACTATCTCATAAAATTTATCTCTTTTTGTTTACCTTTTCACTTTGAATTGGAAATATTACAATGTAAACTTAAAATCTCCCCTGATTTGACATTCACATCGCTTTGATCTTGTTGTATTATTATACTTTGATGTGTTAAATTTTAGCGCTAATTTTTTTATTAATTTTAAAATAATAACATATTGTTATTTTTGTTGAATTACTTTTTTGATTTGTGATCACTCCAATGAAGGCCAATTTTTATCATATTTGATGATCATTGACGATGCACTTGATTTCCTTAGCACCGTAGATTTCAACTAACTTATTCAATTTGTCTTATTTTTGTAAAATTGTTTGCTTTAATTTTGTTATAATACCAGGTATTTTAATTCTACTCATGTGTGACAATTATATTATTGTTATTTCGCTTTATAAGCTAAAACTTAACTCATTTCAACTTTAATATATGGCTTCTCAATATTAGATTATAATTTTTTTTATGATTACTTACATTTAGTTTCTTTTGTAGTAAGCAATAATTGCAATTTAGGTCTATGATTGAGATCAAACTAATTTCGTTTGCCTTACTCCAATAAATTAAATTATTTTTAAGGAATTTTATTTTTCATAGTTTTGGCACATTTTGTGATATATTTTCAATAATAAAAGATGTAACAAAAAAGGATTTTTCACTTGATGTCCTTAATAAATATCTTCGAATGCAACTTTTGCATACTATTTACTGTTTTTTTCAATTTTTTTGTATTTCATTTTTTTATTTTAATAAGTAGCTTTAAAACTTCCAATAAGTGATGTTAAAACCATTTTCACTATTTATACTACATTCATTCCATTTTTCTTCTTTCAACTTTAATTGTTTACTACTTTAAAATTATAATTTATTTTTATTTATGTTTAATAATTTTTGATGTCTTAAGAATTCCAAATAATGTCCGACTTAGAAAAAGCATACATCATTTGATAGTTCTCGAGGATCATTAACCTATTAACTATTCATATTTTATATTTTAAGATATTTAAGATTTTAAGATTTTCGCACACATTAAGAGACAATTCAATTCATACTTTATGTGATGATTGGGAGTGTTATGCTCGATGTCCTTAGTTTATTTGAATGTCAGTTTTCCACAAAATTTATCTCATTTTGTTAAATTTATTATTTTTTAATTTTATACCTTCTCTAATGACATTTATATTATTTTGATTTTGTTAATTTGTATTAGTTTTGTTTATCTTACGTTTGCTTTAATATTATATTACTAAATATTTAAAAGATAATTTATTATTAATTATATTCCTTGCTTCATAAATTTGTAATAACTCCAAAAAAATGTTCGCTTAACACAATAGAAACATCACTAGACTCGAGCTGACTAGCTTTATCAAAGTAAAAAATCATTTTTAAATTTTTAAAATTTTTATTTTATAATGTTATGATATGCTTTATGAAAAATGGTTATTCATACCTAATTTAATAATTGAGAATATCACACTATATCACCCATAATATTTGTTGCATTTCTTTATATTTTTTTTGTTTAACTTAGTTATATAATTATGTTAATCTAAATATCCTCTTGTATGAACTACACATTGCTCAAATTTTGTTATATTACAATACCTTCATTTATATTTTTTTACCTTCAATGGATAATTACATCAAATTAAAATAATGGTTTATTATCATTGAAGCTTATCAACTTTGTTAATTGAAAATAATTTTAAAAATTACCATTATTTGTGCCTATTTAGGTTTTCTTACATTTGGAATTGAGGGGAAAAATGTCATCTAGGTCATCTTGAAGAGCTTTTTTAATTAAATATTTTTTTTGAATTTTTTAAAATATTTTTAATGTGGTTTTGGTAAGCTTTACAAAAACTTTTCATTCTTACAAGATTTGATAATTTAGGATGTTTCACTCAATAACCTTAGCATCAAGAGGTGCAAGTTTCATATATGACTTATCTCATTTCTTCAAAGCTTTTGAATTGATTTGGTTAAATTACTTTGAAACTCAAATTCACCACAAGTGTAACTTTCATATCTTTCTTATTGCACTATATTATACCACATTAAGTTTTCATATTTGAGCTATAATATAAATTTAATAAATATTAAAATAACAACCTATTATTATTTATTTTAATTTGTAATAATTTCAATAGATATTTAATCGAGATGAAAAAAACATCAACAATCTTATATCAATGAGCTCTACCCAATTAAAAAGATTTATATTTTAAAAATTATATTTTTCAGTTTTTTACATAACTTATGTGATATTTAAATTTTTTCTTTATTTTATGATCGAGGAAGTTATAGTTGATCTCCATATCTTCATGAAGTTCAACTTTTCTATATAATTTATTTTATTTGTTTAAATTAATTATTTTATTATGAAATTGTAATTCTAATCTCATGTGACCATTACATCCTCTTGATTTAGTTTTCTTACATTGCTTAAAATGATATCTCTTTAGTTTTAATATATATTTGCATAATATTAAAATAATAATATATCATTTATTTCTCGAAATTCATTCAACAATTTGTAGTAATTCCAAATGATGTTTGTTGGATTTGAAATAAATGTTGTTTGACCATTCTTAACTAGCTCTAAGAAATTAAATATTTATTTTTATATTTTAAAATATTTTATTTTCTTTTTCTTAGACATGCTTTATAAGCATGTTTGATTAAAGCCTTTTTTATTGTTTGATGACGTTATATTTTATCTCCTTAGTATCCTTGGATGGACCTTTCCTATGCAGTGTATTTAATATTTTTTAATATTTCACTTTTATTTGGTTATACTACTAAGTGATTCTAAATCTCCTTTAATGCAACCTTTGAATTTCTTTGATTTTATATTGTACATTACTTTAATTTGTTTCATTTTAACTTCAAAATTTTTTTATTATTCTTATTTGTATTGGTAATTTGTAGTAATTCTAAACATCGTATGATAAAGGCTAAAAAATCATCATTGGACTAAACTAAACAGGCTTTATGTAGCTAAAAAGTCTTTGTTATATTTTATAGTATTTTTTGTTTTTATTATTCTACATGCTTTGTGAGGTATTTTTGTTTGTACCTTATTTGACAATTGTGCATCTTACACTCAATCTTATCATAATCGTGGAATATAATGTTCCCTTACAATTTATCACATTTCATTAATTTTCTATTTGTAAATTTGTTTTATATATGAATTTAATTCTTCTCCTGTGCAACCTTTTATTCACTTCAAATTGGTTTTATTTCATTGCTTCAATTTATCACATTTCAACTTTAACATATATTTACTTATATGAAACTAATAATTGATTATTTTTTATACCTTGTTAATTTTGTAGCAATAGTAAATCAAAAAGAGGTCCATTTGAGTTCAAAAGAACACCATTGGATTTGTTTTGACAAGCTCCATCTTTTTAAATATTAATTATTATATATCTAATTTTTTCATTTTATTGAGCTTTGCATTAGTTATGAGATATTTTGATTAGTACTTGTTAACAATTGATTTTTTTACATTCAATCTCCTTAATATATTAGAATGTAACTTTCTCGAACAATTTATATTATTTCTTCAAATTACTCAATTTGATATGGCAATTTTGCTATGTCACTGTAAATCTACTCCCACTTGAATTTTAGATCATATTAATTTGGTCATATCACATTATTTCAATTTATATCATTTCAAATTAAATAAGTTTTTCTTCAAACTAAAATAATTATTTATCATCATTTTATCTTATTTAATTAAGTAATTTATCATAACTTTAAATGAGGTCTAATAAAGACAAAACAAAATCATTGGACTCTCTCAACAGGTTTAACTGTATTAGATGCACATTATAATATTTTAAAATATTTATTTTCTAGTGTTTTAGTTCACATTATCAACCTTTTTTATTTGTATGTGATTTGATGATCAAGGTGTTACAATTTAAATCCTCAATATCTTGCGAAACAAAATTCCCACACAATTTATCTCTTTTTTTAAAATTTTATTTTTATTTAGTTGAATTTTATGTAACTCAAAATTTTTGTGCACGTGACTTTTACATCACAATGATTGGGATTTATTACTTTGCTTCAATGTATTTTTTTATTTAATATATGTTTACTTAATATTCAAATTGTAATTCAATATCATTACTATTTATTTATTTTTTTAATTCAATATAATTCAAAATATTGTTGGATTGAGGTGAATTAAATAACGTTGGACTACTAAAAACGTGATCTATGCATATAAAAATTCGTTTTTATAACTATAAATAGTTTTATAAAAATTGGTTTGTTTTACAAGTCACAAAAATATTAATTATAGTTTTAATGTTAAATAAAACTATGTTAAGCTAAAATGAGATCAACTAAAGTGATATATCATAACAAAATAAAAACTATGTACATATTGCATGAGGTAATAGTTAGATTGTATAGTAATATGTCAAATTCTATGGAAAACATTTCAAAAAATTTTATAAATTATAGAAATTAATATAACCAAATGAAATCATTATAAAGGTCATGGAAGTCAAATGAGCATGTTATCTTTGAATGCAACCCTCCTGTATAATTTATCTCATTTTCAGCATATTTTTTTCCTTGATTTGGTTATTTAGTAAAAATAGCTAATTTGAAAATCATGTTACATTTAAATTGCTTTGATTTACTTATATTAAATTGATTTAATTTGTGTCATTTTAGCTTCGCTAAATATTTACTAAATATTAAAGTTTTTTTAATTATTTATGCATCTTGAATTTGGTAATTCACAAAAATTACGAGCAAGGTTTGATCGAGAGAAAACAAATGTTGATAGACTCATCCTAATGAACTATCAAACCAAATATTAATTTACATATTTTTCAAAATTTTATATTATATATTGTTATGAAATTCAAACTCTATTTGTATGTCACCTTTAGATCTCCATGCTTTCAAAATATTACAATACCTAACTTTATTTCAATTCTACTTTAATATTAAAAGACAAATCATGCATTATTTGTGTTAAACTATTTTGGTAATTACTACTAATTCAAAATCATATATGATGGAGAGAATTTAACATTTTTTCTTTTATTTCTTTTCATTACTATGTAACTTGAATTCCCCGTTCATGTTACCTTTACATAAGTTCAAATTAGGATATTTTACATTCCATCAATCTATCTCATTGTTGCTTTAATATTTTTTTACTAGATATTAATTAAATAATTTAATATTTTTTATTTTTTGTCAATTTTTTTAATTCATGATAATTCAAAATTTTGCATTATCCAGGAAAAACAAATGTCATTCAAGTCATCCCAATGAGTTTGATGCAATTATTTGCTTATTTTTTATTTTGAAATATTTTATTTTCTAACATTTGAGTGAGTTTTATGAGACAATTAGATTCATGATTTAATTATCTTGAATGTTACACCCAATCACTTGTATATTTTGGAATACAATGCTTCCAAATAATGTTTTATATTTTTACATATTTTGCTTTAATTTAGTTTTGTTATTATATAAATTTAAATCCCCTCCTTTGTGATTTCTAAATGACTTGACTTGGCTATATTACGTTACTTCAAGTTATGTCATTCCGCCTTTACTATTTATTTACTAAATTTTAATATAACAATTTGCTTTCATTAAAAGTTATTTTTTTATTAGTTCGTGGTAATTTTAAATATTGATTCATCAAGACAAGAAATTTTGTTAAACACCTCTCAAAGAGGTTCATCTAATTAAATATTAATTTAACATTTTTAAATGTATTATTTTCTAGGGTTTTAACATGCTTTATAAAAAGGTTTATTTGAACCAGATTTTGTGATCAAGGATGTAACACTAAATCTTCCTACTATCATGGAATGCTATATTCCCATATAATTTATCTAATTTCTTCAAATTTTTTATTTTAATTTTCTTATATCGTTTTGTTATTCTAATTGCCCTATCATGTGAAACAGTTACACACGATCTTCTTACTATGTTGAGCTGAAATTTTCTGAACAATTTACATCATTTCTTACAAAGTTTCATTTTAATTTGGTTACATCACTATAAAATTTAATTCTCTTCTTGTGTGTCCATTTTATTTGTCTTATTTGGTTATATTATATTATAATAGCTTAACTTATGTTATATTCAATATATATTTAATTAAAATTGGAATAATAAATTTTTTATATTTAGGTTTAATTGTTTCATTAATTCGTTGTAATTCTAATTGAGGTTCTATTGAAATGAAATAAACATCATAAACTCTTCTTAATGAACATTATCTAATTAAATGTTCATATTTATTTTCAAAGCTTTATTTTTAAGGTTTTTTATATGTTTTACATGAAATATTAATTTGTATCGTATGTTAAGATCAAGGACATTAAACTTAATCTCTTTTTTACCTTGGAATGCAGCTATCCCATAAAATTTGTCTCACTTTGTTAGTATTTTCACTTTAATATGGTAATATTACTGTGCAACACTAAATCTCCCCTCATGTGACATTTACATTGCTTTGATCTTGTCTAATATTGTACTTTAATTTAGTTTTAATTAACATTAAAATAATTATATAATATTATTTTTGATGAATTACTTTTTAAATTGTGATAACTCCAAACGAGGCCCAATTAAACGAACAAATATTACTATACAAAACTCAATAAGCTTTATGTGGTTAAATGTTATTTTTATATTTTTAAATTTTTGTTCTTATGTTTTCATACATGCAAAATATTTCAATTTGTACCTGATTTGATGATCATAGATGGTTCATTCAATCTCCTTAGTACATTAGATTTGAGCTATCTTATTAAATTTATCTTATTTTTTTGAAATTATTTGCTTTAATTGGGTTACGTTATCAGGAACCATTAATTCTCTTCTTAAGTGACAATCATATCATTGTTATTTTGTTATATAATAATGCTAAAAGTTAACTCATTTCTATTTTAACATATGTCTTTTTAATTTTAAATTATCATTTTTTATTATTATTTACACTTAGGTTATTTTGTAAAAAGTAATAATCACAAACAAGGTCTAATTGAGATGAAACAAATATCATTGGACTTGGTCTTACTCCAATAAATTAAAATTTTTTATGTATCTTATTTTATATAGTTTTGGAACAATTAGTGATATATTTTGATTCATAAAAGATCTAACAATCAAGGATGTTTCGCTCGATCTCCTTAATAAATGTCTTGGAATACAACATTTGCATTATATTTAGGTTTTTTTAATTATTTTTATATAATATTTTGTATTATTTTGTACCTCTAATATCCTTTCAAGTGACCTTAACACCATCTCGATATGCTATATCACAATCTTTCAATTTATATTATTTTACACTTAGGAAATATTAAAACAATAATTTATTGTTATTTGTGCTTTCATGCCTCATAAATTTGTAATAGCTCCAAAAAAAAGGTTTGATCCATACAATAGAAATATCTTTGGAGTCAACTAGAATAGCTTTATCAAATTAAAAATCATTTTAACATTTTTAAATCTTTCATTTTATGAGGTTTTCATATGCTTTATGAAAAATATTTATTCGTACCTAATTTCGTGATTGAGGATGTGACATTGTAGAACCCATAATATTTGCCACATTTTTTTTTATTTTTTATTTTAACATGGTTATTTTATTATGTTAAAATAATTATTTATTATTATTTTTTCTAAATTAATTCAATGTTTTGAAGTAATTCCAAATGACATTTGTTGGAGATGAAATAAATGTCGATAGACCATTCTCAATTAGCTTTATAAAATTAAATAATTTTTTTATATTTTTAAATATTTTACATTCCTTAGTTTTGACAAGTTTTAGAAGCAATTTTGATTCATACATTCTTTAACAATTAAAGCTCTTATATTTCATCACCTTAGTATTTATGAATGTACGTTTCCCATGCAATGTATTTAAGGTTTTCAAATATTTCGCTTTTGTTTGTTTACATAACTAGGTAATTCTAAATCTCTTCTAACATGATATTTACATTGTTTTGATTTTTTTATGGTACACTACTTCAATATCATTCATTTTTAGTTTTATATTTGTTCAATTTACATTTAATTAATAATTTATTATTATTATTATTATTTTTTTGGTAATCATAGTAATTCTAAACATGGTATGATAAAGGATGAAAAACCATCTTTGCACAAAATTAGCAGGGTTTATGTAGTTAAAATTTTCTATTTTTTTGTATGCTTTATAAGATATTTTTGTTTGTACTTTATTTTATGATCGAGCATGTTAGACTCGATCTTTTGAACAACTTGGAATGTAAAGTTACTAAAATTTATCTTATTTTGCGAATTTTTTTTTTAATTTTGTTATATATGTGAATTTAAGTGTTCTCTTGTGCAACATTTTATTCACTTTGAATTTATTTTGTTACATTACTTCAATTTATCACATTTAAACTTTAATATATATTTACTTAACATTAAAATAACAATTAATCATTATTTATACTTTTTTTACATTTGTAATTCATAGTAAATAAAAAAGAGGTCCATTCAAGACAAAAGGAACATCATTGGACCTATTTCGACAAGATATATCTAATTAAATATTAATTATTAAATTTCTAACATTTTCATTTTATAGAGTTCTAGCTTTTTTTGAGATATTTTGATTATTACTAACTTTAACAATTCGGTTTTTTACATTTAATCTCCTTAATATTAATGTAACTTTCTCAAAAAATTTATTTTGTCTTAAAGTTTTTCAATTTATTATTGTACTTTTACTATGTCATTATAAATCCCGTCTCAAGTTAATTTCACATCATATTAATTTTGAAATGTCACGTCATTTCAATTTATATCATTTAAACTTCAATTAATTGTTGCTTCAAACGAAAATAATTATCTATAATTTTTTACTCTTACTTAAGTAATTTATCATAACTCTAAATGACATCTAATGAAGACAAGAAACATCATTGAACTCTCTCAATGACTTCCATCTAATTAGATGCTCATTCTAATATTTTAAAATATTTATTTATAGTATATTAGTTCACATTACTTTATGATCGAGGTTGTTAAATTCGATCTCCTTAGTATCCTGCAACCCAACTTCCCCATTCTATTTATTACATTTTTTTAAATTTTTTTTGATACGCTTGAATTATTATGTAGCTCAATTTTCTTTCATGTGAGTTTTAAATCACACTGATTGGGTGGCATTACATTGCTTTAATTTATTTTGCTTTACCTTTATTATATATCTACTTAATATTTAAATGGCAATCCATTATTATGTTTTTCTATTTATTTGGTGGTTCACTACAATTCAAAAGGATGTAGTATTGATATGAAATAAATAACATTGGATTAGTAAAAGTGAGCTATATCAAAATAAATAATAGCTTTTATAATTATAAATAATTTTTAAAAACAATTTGTATGTTGTACAAGTCCTTAAAATATAAATTATAATTTTATTATTACTTTAAAATACATTAACTTAAAATGAAATAAACTTAAGAAATGTATGATAACAAAATCAAAACTATTGAAAGATCACACATGAAAACAAATAGAGTTATATAGTAATATGACAAAAGAAATGAAAAACAATTGAAAAAACTATATAAATTAAAGAGATTAATATAACCAAATAAAAACTTCATAAAGGTAACTTGAGTCGAACGACCATGTTATCCTCGAATGCAACATTCTTGCAAAATTTATCTCTTTTCAACATATTTTTTTCTTTGATTTGGTTATTTAGTATGAATGACTAATTTTCCAATAATGTGACTTTTAAATTACATTAATTAAATTATATTAAATTATATTAAATTACATCAATTAGTATCATTTCAGCTTTAATAGAAATTTACTTAATACTAAAATATTTTTTTATTATTCATGTTAGTTTAATTTTGTAATTCACCAAAATTACGAACGAGGTTCGATCCCGACAACAAATGTTGGTAGACTGATCTTAATGAACTTTCTTTAATTAAATATTAATTTCCAAAAATTTAAAAATTTTATATTGTACATTTTTCACATGCTTTACTAACAATTAGTTCATACATAATATGATAATCAAGGTTCATAAATTTGATCTCCTGAGCACCCTAGAATGAAATTTTCTTGCAAAGTTTATGAAATTTTTCAAAATGTTTTCTTTGGTTTTATAGGATTACTATAAAAATGAAATTTTCTCTCTTTTCATTTTTTACATCACTTGGTGTATTTGTACTACATTGATTAAATTTATCTATTTTGAACTTTAATACATATATTTACATCATATTAAAATAATAATGTATAATTATTTAAATTTATTTCATTTAGTAATTCATAATAATTATAAATGAGTTCTAATCAACATGGAAAAAACTTCATTAAACTCATATTGATGAGCTCTATCAAATAACATGTTCATTCTTATGCATCTAAATTTTTTACTTTTGAGTGGGTTAAATCTCCTAATTTCATAAATATAGCTTCTTTTACAATTTATCTCATTTCTACAAATAGTTAGATTTATATTTTTATATAACAAGGAAATTTTAATTCCTTTATTGTGTTGCCATTGCAATGCTTGATTTAGATATATCTTGTTGTTTAACTTTATTTATATTCTCATTTAATATAAAAAATTATTTTTTATTAGTTATGTATAATTAATTTGGTTTTTCACTGTAATTCTAAATTAGGTCTAAATTATTTAAGCCAATGTCATTGAAGTCATTTCAAGTACCTTTATCAAATTAAATATTCATTTTTAAAATCCTTTAAATAATTTTTCCTTCAGTTTTGACATTCTATACTACATGTTTTGATTTGTACGTAATTTCTTCATTGTATGTGTTGCACTCAATCACCTTATCATCATGTAGTACAATTTTCCAAAATAATTTATCTTATTTTTATAAAATTTTTGCTTTGATTTGATTGTATTGCTATGTAACTCTAAATCTCCCCTCGTGAAGGCTTTACAACACAATGATTTTTTTATTTTATATTTCTTCAATTTAACACATTTTAGCTTTAACATATATTTTCTTAATATTAAATATTCATTTTCATTTTTTAAATTTCTTATTCTCTAAGGTCTTGTCATGTTTTATTACTATTCCTCATTCATACATGATTTGATGATTGAGAATGTCACACTAAAAATCTTTTATGCCATGTAGAGCTACTTTCCTTTAAACTTTTTTTAGCTCTTCAAATATTTCACACTAATTTGATAGTGTTCCTACAAAACTCTAGTGTGACATTTACATCAATTTTGTTTGTTTATCTGACATTATATAAATTTATCTCAATTTAGTTTTACTATTTCTTATTAAATATTAAAATATTATTTTATTATTATTTATGTTTAATTATTTTTGTATTTCATAGTAATTCCAAACGAGAATCGATTGAGGCTAAAAAATTAATTTATAGTAATTAATTTTTATATTTCTAATTATATAAGTTCTTAAAGTTTTAGCACATTATAAGTCATTTCTATTCATACTTGATTTGATGAATGGGGATGGTAATTTATCTAATTTTATCAAAATGTTTACTTAGATTAATTTATACTACTATATAGCTCTAAATCTTCTTTGGTCTAAAATTTATATCACTATGATATTTATATGTTAAATTGCTTACATTTATCTCATTTCAATTTTAATATGTAAATACTTAATATTAAAATAATTCTTTATTTATTCTTACTTTTTATTTTTTTATTCATAATAATTCCAAACAACTTTCAATCTAAACAAAATAAACATCATTGAAGTTATCTTGACATGCTCTTTTTAGTTATATATTTATTTTTATATTTATAAATATATTATTTTACACAACTATTTCATTTTTAAAGACATTTTAATTTTTATGGGGATAGGTGATCAAGGATGTTACACTTGAACTCCTTAGTATCTTAGGATACAGAATACTCAAACTATTTATCTTTCACCAAATTTTTTATTTCTATTTTGTTACATAACCATATTCCTTCAAATCTTCATTTATTTGAACTTTATATCACATTACTTTTTGTTATATTACTTTATTTCAATTTATGTTATTTTCATTGGAATATATATTTACTTAATACTAAAATAAGTTTTTATTAATATTTATTTACTTTAAAATTTTGTAGCAATTTGAAATGAGGTCTAATCGAGATTAGAAAAATGTTGTTGCTGTCTTGTCAATGTGCTCTGTGCAATTAAATATTTATTTTTATATTCCTAAATATTTAATGGTTTTGGCATACATTAGGGGACTTTTAAATTCGGATCTCACTTTATGATTGAGGATGGTTTTATCAATCTCTTTAGTATCTTATAATACCAGTTTCTTGCACAATTAATTTCTTTTTATTTAATTATTCACGTTGATTTGTATATACTATAGTAAACCTTTTAATCTCTCGTGTGACCTATACATCTCATTGATTTTGTACTTTGGTTCAATTTATCTTAATTTAACTTTAATATATATTGACTTTCTTATTATTATTTATGATTAATTAATTTGATCATTCATAATATTTTTAAACGATATTCAATCTAGATGAAACAAATGTCATTGGACTTCTCTTAATTAGCTCTATCTTATTATATTCATTTTTATATTTTTAAATATATTATTTTGTAGGAATGGGTATGATTTGCAAGTCATTTCCATTTCTGCTTTTTTAATGATCAAAGACGTTACACTATATTCCCTTAAAAGTTTTCAATGCAATATATCCACAACATTTATTTCATTTCGTCAGTGCACTTCAATTTAGTTATATTGTTATGTAGATCTAAATGTTGTGTCATGTGAGCTATACATCGTTTTGATTTGGTTATTTAGATTGCTTCAATTGGTCTCATTTCTATGTTAAGATATATTTACTTAATATTTAAATAAAAATTTATGAATATTTACTTAATTTTTAAAATTTGTCAAAATTCCAAACGTGTTTCAATCCAGATGAAATAAAAGTTGTTGGTCTCTTCTAGATAACCTTTATCCAATTAAATACAATTATAACTTTTTAAAAAATTTTATTTTCTAGAATTTTGACAAAATGTATGAGCTATTTTAACTCGTACATTATTTGACTATTGTGGATGATACAATCAATCATCTTAGTATTATAGAACGCATGTTACCAAAACAATTTATTTATTTTCTTCAAATTTTTTATTTGGTTTGGTTGTAGTACTATGTGTCTTAAAGTCACCTCTCCTATGACCATTACATAATACTGATATGGTCTTATTATGTTGGTTCAATTTATCACATTTTGCCTTTAAAATTTATTTATACTGAAATATTATTTTATTATTATTTATGTTTAATTACTTTCTTAATTCATAGTAATTCCAATTAAGTGTTTTTAAAGAAAAATAATTAATATTATATTTTTAAATAATTAATTTTCTAGTGTTTTATAAAAATGTTTTACTTGTACCTAATTTGATGACACAAAAGTTATAATTAATTTCCCTAGAATCATGGAACAAAAATTTCCCTTACTATTTATTTGGCTTCTTCAAATTTCTTAAATCACCACCTATATGACCTTCAGGCATTTTTATTTGTTTATATCACACCACTTCCATTTATCTCATTAGAAGTTTGACATATATTTACTTAATATGGAAGTAAAAGTTATTATTATTTAATTTAATAACTTATAATAACACTAAATATTGATTGATTAAGATGGAACAAATATTGTTGGGTTAATTTTGGTGAGCTCTCTCTAATTATATATTTCACTAGACATTTTGATTTGTACCAAATTTATGATCATTATTACAACATATGATCTCCTTAATCACTTTGAATGCAACTTTCCCATAAACTTAACCTGATTTGTGATGTTTTTCACATTTATTTTGTTATATTACTATGAAACTAAAAATATCCTCTCTTGTGACCATTAAATAGCTTTGATTTTGTTATAATAAATTTCTTCATTTTATTTTATTTCTACTTTAAGATATCATTATTCAATATTAAAATAATAATTTTTTAATTCTTTTACTCATTTGTTTTAGTAATTTTGTGATAATTACAAAACAACTTTATGTCTACAAGAAATAAATGCCGATGGTGTTGTTTCGATGAGCTTTATTAAATTAACTATTCCTTTTGATACATTAAATTTTTTTTTATGTTTTTTAAGTTCTATATTAGTCATTTTTTCATACATGTTTTGATGATTGATGATGTCACACTAAATCTCTTTGGAATCATAAGATGCAAATTTCTATATAACATTTCAAAGTTTTTATCTCAATTTCACTATATTACAATGCAGCTATTAATCTCCTAAACTATGAGCATTATATCATTTTTATTTTGTTATTTTACATTGCTTCAACTAATCTTATTTCATCTTTAACATATATTTATTTAATATTTAATTAATACTTTATTGTATTTTGTGCTTATTTAATTTATTAATTCATAAAAATTTTAAGCGAGGCCTTATCAAAGAGAGAAACAATTTACATAACATTTTGAATCATATCGTACTTGATAATTGATGATGTTACACTTGATATACTTATTTCTATGAATATTTCTTTCCTATGCAATTCATTTCATTGACATAAAAAATTTATTTGATCTATCTATATTACTATATAACTCAAAATATCCTCACTTGTATCCTTTATATCACTTCAATTTTGTTATGTTATGTCATTTCAATTTTTTTCATTTTGGTTTAACATATATTTTCTCAAAATAAAAATAATAATTTATTATTATCTATGCTTATCTAGTCACGATGAAACCATCATCATTATAGTTGTTTTGATCAGCCCTCCCCAATTAATTATTCTTTTTTTATTTTTTTTAACATTCTATTTTCTTGTGCTTTTACATATTTGATGAAGAAATTTCATTTATATTTAATTTGATGACTGATAATGTTAAAGACTGTGTCTTCACTATATTTTAATGCAACATTTTCATAGATTTATATCCTTTCTTCAAGTGTTTCACTTTGATTTTTTTATCTTATGATGTAACTCTAAGTCTCTTCTCAAACAAACATTAAGTTGTTTTTTATTTAGTAGCATTACATTACTTCAATTTATTTCATTTTAAATTTAATATATATCTAACTAATACTAAAATAATAATTAGTTATTATTTATTCTTGTTTACTTTGTTAATTTAAAGTAATTTCAAATATGGTTTTATGAAGATGAAACAAATGCTGTTGGACTCTTCTTGAAAAATTCTGTCAGATCGATTAATGTTTTTGATATTTTTAAATATCTTATTCTATACATTGTTTGATACATTTTATGAGATATTTTGATTCATGGTTAATTTTAAGATCGAGGTTGTTGCACGAGACCTCCTTAGTGTCTTAGAATGCATCTTTTCAGAACAATTTATCTCATATTAGTTCAAATTTTTTTATATTCTTATAATATTTAATTTTCTAGTGTTTTGGTATGCATCAAATATTTTCATTTATTGTAGATTTGATGAACAAGGATGTTACACTAAAGCTTTTTAGTATCTTAGAACGGAACATTCATGTGAAACTTTACTTATTTCTTTAAATATTTTGCTTTGATTTGATTATATTTGTTGGAAACCCCAATTCTCCTCTCACCTAACGCTTACAAATATTGATCTAGTTAATGAAATTTCATAAATTTATCTCACGTTATCTTTTTTTATATTAATTTATTATTAAAATAAAAAATTTATTATTATCTATGCTTATTTCCCTTTGTAATTATTGGTATTCCAAATGAGGTTTGATCAAAATGAGATAGATATCATTGGACTCATCCTGATGAGCTATATCTTATTAAATATTAATCTTTAAATTTTTTAAAAGCATTTTATATTATAATATTTATTCTTATTTTAGAAGCTATTTTGATTTATATTAATTTGTTAATTGATAATATTATTCTAGATCTTCCTAACTTCTTTGAATGTGACTTCTTAGTTCAATTTACTTAAATTTTTTTGAGTCCCATTTACATATCATTGATTTGTTTGTATTACATTAATTTATCTCATTTATATGTTTTTACTCTTCATATAATCATTTATCATTATTTTTGTCTAATCACTTTTCTAATTCATAGTAATTACAAACATGGCCCTATTTAGATGAAAAATATATCATTCAACTCATCTCAAATGGTCAATACAATTATAAATTTATTTATATAATTTTCATTATTTTATTTAATATGATTTTAATGTTCATTATAAGACATTTCATTTTATGACATATTATATAATTCAGGATGTTAAACTTGTTCTCCCCAATATCTTAGATTAAAACTTTCTCATAATTTTAACTCATCCCATTAAATATTTCTCTTTTATTTGGTTATATTACTATAAAACCCTAATTCCATCAATGCATGACCTTTACATTGCCCTGATTAAAATAAGTTACAACAATTCAATTTCTCTTGTTTTAGATTTAATATTAATAAATTTTCTATTAAAATAGTTCATCTTATTTATTTAAAATTTTTGTTATAATATAATTATATTACTTTAAAAATCAATTTGTCATCTGTTGTGCCTTACATCTATTGGTTTGTGTTTCATTGCTTCAATTTAAATAATTTCATTTTTTTATTTTTTATTTACATCACAATATCTAATAGAGATGAAACAAACATCGTTGACTAATCTAGATGAACTTTATTCAATTAAATATACATTTTTAATATTTAAATATTTTTTTTCTATGGCTAAAGTATTTTTTTCTAGCATTTTCTATTCTTATATGATTTGATGGTCCCATATGTTACTCTTAGTCTACTTAGTATCTTTAAATATAACTTTCTTCTATAATTATCTCATTCCTTAGACTTTTTCACTTTGATTTGTTATTCTTTCATACAATTCTAGTTACTTTACTTAAATACCTCATTTCAACTTTATATACATCTACTTAATATTTAAATAATATTTTTAATTATTATCATTATTTAATATTTTTTAATTTTTAATAATTAAAAGATATGTTTGATCAAGATGAAAAAGGAAATTGAACACATTTAAGCATGTCCAATCTGATTAATTTGACATTTTTATAATTTGTTAATATTTTATTCTCATTGGATTTGTGAAGTTTCATGAGACATTTTTAACTATGCATTATTTATTGATAAATAAATTTAACTTTAGATCTCCTTAATATTTTGGAATAGAAAAATTCCAAAATATTTATCTTATTTTTCCAAAAGTCTCACATTTATTTGCTTAAAATGGTTTATGAGCCTCACCTCTTATCGTGTGCCTTTACATTGCCTTATGCAAGTTATATTACATAACTTTAATTTTTCTCATTTTTGCTACAATATATAAATTTTATTATTATTTATTCATATTTTTTGTAATTTATAATTGTCCAAAATTTGGTGCAATTGAGATGAAACAAATATCCTTAACTCGTCTTGATGAGTTTTACAAAATTAAAAAATATTTTTTTTACATTTTAAATATTATATTTTTTGCCCCTAGGAATCCTTCATGTGATGTTTTTATCAGCACTAGATTTGATGATCAGTGATGTTACACCTGATCTCCCTATTATCATAAAATGAATTTTCCTTGCATAATTTATCTCATTTCTTCAAGGTATTTATTTCGATTTGATTATGTCAATATATAACTCTTAATCTACTCATGCAACCTTAATTAAATTTAGCTTTATTATATTACTTTAGTTCAATTTATCTTATCTTTATTTTAATACATAATTACTTAATATTATGGTAATTTTCTATAATTTCAAACAATGTCTGACCACGAAAAGGTCATTGAACTCATATAAATAATGCTTATCCAATTAAACAGTTATTTATATATTTTTTGAAATATTTTATTTGTTTTATTTTCTTGCAATTTAATGGACTTTTTCTTGAAACATTTTTTTACTATCAAGGATGTTGTATGGCCTCATTATGTTGTAGGGAAATTTTCTTGTAAGAGTTATCTCGTCTAGCTTTTAGTTTTCATTTGTTTACAAGAATATGTAACTCCAAAGAAAATCTTATGTGACGATTACTTCGATTTCATTTGGACATATTGCATTGTTATAGTTTACCTCATTTCAATAATGATGTCTATTTATATAACATTAAAAGAATAAATTATTATTTACTATTTTATAATTTGATAATATGCATTAATTCCAAATGAGATCCTTTAAAAAAAAAGACAAATTTCTATACTCATTTTGATGCACTCTTTCTAATTAAATATCGATTTGTAAAATTTTACATATTTTTTGGTACATGGTTTTAATGTGCTTTATAAGTCATTTTTCTTCGAACCTAATTTGAAGATCAAGGATGGTAAACTCTAGCTCTTTAGTTTCTTGGAGTGTTATATGCCTGTGCAATTAATCTCATTTGTTCAAAGTTTTCACTTAAATTGTGTTATACAACTATGAAACTGTACTAGTCATCTTATGTAGCTTTTATATCTCTTTGAGTTTCCAATATTATATTACTTCAATTAATCACTTTTTACAATCAATATATACTTTTTTATTATTAAAATAGTAATATTATTTTTTATTCCTATTAATTATGGACTAAAGTCTAATTGAGAAATAAATAAAATATTTATTTTAAATTTTTAAATTATTTTATTTCCAAGTTTTATGGCATACTTTTACATTTTATTTTAATTTCTTTTCTAATTTTATGATCAATGATGCTACAAATGATCTCCTTAGTATCTTAGAATGCAAAATTTTAATAAATCTTACCCCATTTTTTATTGTTTTTCTTTGGTTATAATATTATCAAAATTTAATTTTACTCTCATGAGTCCATTACATCAATTTGACTTTTTCATATGATATTTCTTAAATTTATCTCATTTTGAAATTAATATATTTTTCTTCATATTAAAAGTTTAGTTAATTAATATTGATGCTTATTTGTCTTTTGGATTAATAATAATTAGAATTGAAGTTTAATTTAGGTGAAATAAGCATCATTGGACTTGTCTTGTTTAAAAATATCTAATTGATTATTTTGTTATATTTTTTAAGGTATTTGTTCTTTATGAATTGCATTCTTTGGAAGAGATTTCACTTTTTTATTTTACCTGACGATCAAGGATGTTACCTTAGATGTTTTTACTATCTTAGAATACAACTCCTCTATATTATTTTTCTTAATCGTTAAAGTTTTGTCACCAATTTTTTTAATTTTACTAGAGAATGCAAAATCACCTATTGTGTGACCTTTGCATCACATAAATTTAGTCATATTACATTAATTCAATTTATCTTATTTTACCTTTCATATATATATTTACTTAATTGATAATCATTTATTATTATTAATCTTTATTTACTTTGATAGTTCTAGTAATTCCAAGAAAATTTTGAACAAAATGAATCAACTATCATTGTAGTTATCTTGATAAGCTCTCTCTAATTAAATAATCTTAGCTTTACTCTTTTATATATTTTATTTTATATGAGTTTGCCATATTTCACTAGTACTCTTGATTTGTACATGCTTTGATATTCAAGAATGTTACAAATGATCTCCTTAGCATCTTGAAGTGCAGTATTTCCATAAATTTATCTCTTTGCCTCAAAGTTTTTGTTTTGATTTTGTTATATAAACTTGTAATTATGAATCTTGGCTCATGTTATCTTTGCATGGCATTGTATTTCTTATATTATATTGCTTCAATATATGTCATTTTGGCTACACTTATATATTTATTAAATACTAAAAAAATAGTAAATCTTTATTTAAGCTTATTTAGTATGATAATTTCTCACAATTCATAATGAGCTTTGACATAGATGAAAACATATTATTGCATTCTTTTCTCGACCTCTATCTAATAAAATTTTTGTTTTTTAATACATTTTTAATATTTTATGTTCTTAAGTTTTGATAGTTTTATCAGACAATTTGATTCATACCTAATTTAGCAATTAAGGATGTTAGAGTAGGTCTCTTTATATCTTGGAATGCATCATTCTTATACAATTTATATCATTTCTAAAATTATTTTTGTTTGATTTAGCATTATTTTTGCAAAATTCTAATTCCCATCTAGTCTGACTTTATATATTTTTCATTTTGTTAAATTATATTAATTCAATTTAGCTTATTTTAGCTTTAATACATATATTTACTAGATATTAAAAGAATGATTTATTTTTATTTATCTTTGTTAACTTTTGAATTTAAATTTTTTTAAAAATGTGGTTCAATCAAGACAAGATAAATATTCCTTTGTATATTTTTATTATTATATTTTCTAATATTTTAGTACATTTTACTCGAGATATATATTCATAACTAATTTGCTAATTGAGGTTGTTAAATTCATCGTTTTACCATTTTGGAACATAACTTTCCAGCATAAGTTATCTTATCTGTTTAGAATTTTTAATGATGTTTTGGTTATGTTGTTATTGAACTCTACATCTTTTCTTCTCTTACCTTTGCATCACTCAATTTTTTTTAAATATTTTATTACTTTAATTTTTTAATTTCAACTTTAATATATATTTTCATAATATGAAAAAATCATTTACTTTTTATTTTTTATTTTTTTGCATTACTTTAATTCTAAATGTGGTTTCATTGAAATGAAGCAAATGTGTTTTCATCTCAACTTGCACTATCCTGTTAAATATGCTTTTCCATATTTTTGAATAATTTATTTTTTTAAACTTTGGCAAGCATATAAGATATTCTATTAATACATGATTTGATGATCGAGGATATTACACTTGATCTATTTAGTGTATTAGAATTCATCTTTCAACTATAATTTATCTCATTTTTTTAATTTTTTTCTTTGATTAAGTTATATTACTATATTTCTTTCAATTTAATGTCAAGTGATCGTTAAATTGCTTTGACTTAGCTATAATATATTTCTTCAATTTTTTTTTTGTCAGCTTTAAAACATATTGAATAAATATAAAAATAATGAAGTATTATTATCTATGGTTATATACTTAAGTAATTTGAAGTATTTTCAAATAAGGTGTGATTAAGACATCAAAAATGTCATTGGACTTATCCCAACCCTCTTTCAAAGTAAAATTTTTTTATTTTATATTTTTAAATATTTTATTTACTATTGTTTTTTCTTACTTTATGAAACGTTTTTATTCATACTTGACATGATGATTGAGGATGTTACATTTGATCCTATTAGTGTGCTAGAATTGAACTTTCCTATGCAATTTATCTCATTTTTTCTAATTTTTACTTTTATTTTATTATACTATTCTCTAACTCTAAATTTACTCTTATGTGACTTATACATCGGTTTGATTTGGATATATTACATTGCATAATTTTATCACATTTAAGTTTTAATCTATATTTGCATAATATTAAAATAATAATTAATTATTATTTATGACCATTTACTATAGTAATATGGTGCAATTATGGATAAGGTCTAATTTAACAAAAGGAAATGTCGTTTGACTCATCTCAATGAGTTCTATTAAATTAAACCTTCATTTTTGTATTTTTAAAAAAATGATTTCTTTTTTAAATTATTAGTTCATAGTAATTCTAGAGTAGTTTCAATGGAGATGAAACAAAAATGGTTTGACTCATCTTGATAAGCTCTATCCAATTAAGTACTCATGTATATATTTTTAAATATTTCATTTTCTATGACTTTTCCATGTCTTACTAATAGTTTTTGTTTGTATCTGATTTAGTGATTGAAGAAGTTACAATCAGTATCCTTAGCATCATCGAGTGCAACATTTCTCAATTGAACTCATTTCTTCAATTTTTTTATTCAATTTGGTTACATTATGATCTTTTTATAAATCTCCTACTAAGTGACTTTCCTATTACTTCGAACTATTTATACTTTATTGTACCAATTTATCTCATTTTTGTAACAATATATATTTACTTAATCTTCAAAAAATATGTAATTATTTTTATAGTTATTTATTTTTTATAATTTGTATTAATTAATAATGAGGTCAGATCTAGATGAAATAAATGTCAATAGACTGAAGTTGATGAGAACTATCCAATAAAATATTTATCATTATATTCTTAAAAATTTTAGTTTCTAAAGTTTCGTAGTTCCATGAGATAATTTGAATCATTCCTTTTTTTGGTAAATAAGGATGCTGTAGTTTCTCTCTTATAACTTGGAATGCAACTTTCTTATAAAATTTTTCCAATTTCGCCAAATGTTTTGCTTTGATTTTTCTATAATACTTTGAAACTTTAGTCAACTCTCGTATCAACTTTAATATTTATTTATTATTAAAATAATAATTAATAATTATTTATGTTTATTATAATTAGAAATTTACAATAATTTTGACATCAAATTGAGATGAAACAAACATCATCTAACTTATCTCGACGAGCTCTAATGAATTAAATATTTACTTCTGTAATTATATTATTTTATTTTCGATTGTTTGAAATACATTTTAAGATATTTTGATTTATAACTAGTTTGATAGTTGAGGATGTTACACTCAATCTCCTTGACATCTTGGAAGGTAACTTTCTTACATAATTTGTCTAATTTGTTTCATGTTTTTTCTTCATTTTTTATATTCCTATATAACTTTAAACATCTTGATATGTGTGTGACATTTGCATTACTTATATTTCATTATATTACATTTCCTTATTTATATAAATTCTATTTTAATATAAACATTTTTAATTTTAAAATAGTAATTTACTTTTATTTATGCTTTTCTTTTTTTTTCTCATGATCTTTGAGTCATTTTTATTCATATTAATTTGATGATCAAGCATATCACATGGATTTTTTAAGATGTTTCATTTTGACGTTTGTTATATTATTATATAAAAATCAAAATCTCCTCTCATGTGACCTTTACATTACTTTTGTTTGGCAATAAAATATTTCTTTAATTTGTCCTAAGTCAACTTTAATATATATTTTTGTAATACTAAAATAATAATTTATTTTTAATTACTCTTATCCACTTTAGTGATATGAATTTAGTAATAAGTTGGCCTAATCATGTCGAAGAAAAAGTCTTTGGACAAAACTCAAGACAAGTTCTATTTGATTAAATATTCATTTTTATATTTTTCAATATTTAGTTTCCTTTCTTTGTGTAACTTTATGTCAAACATGTATTTGTACCATATTTAATGATACAGGATTTTATTATCAATCTGTCTAGCTTATTGGAATATAACTTATACAATTTATTTCATTTATTCATTCTTTTGTTCTGTTATACTACCATATAACTTTAATTTAGTGATAATACATAGCCTTAATTTAGTTCATTTCATCCTTATTATATATTGACATAATATTACCAAAATAATTACCCATTATTTTGCTAATGTTTTTCCAAAATTCATAGTAATTATAAACAATGTCCAATAGAGATGAAAAAAGTCTTCAGAGTCATCTAAAAGAGATCTAACCAATTAAATATTTATTTTTATATTTTTATATGAAACTTTTCTAGGTTTGAGCTTGATTTTCAAAACATTTTTATTTTTACCTTATTTGATGATCAAATAAAATACACTCAATCTCCTTAGCAGCCTGCAATGCAACTTAGTAATGAAACTTAATACATTTCTTGAGATGTTTTGCATTTATTTGGTTATATTAGTATGAAACTCTAATTTTAATCTCTTGTGACATATACATTATTTAAATTTAGTTATATTATATTTTTTAATTGCTCTATATTTTGCTTTAAAATTATTAACGTAATATTTTAAATAATTTATTATTACTTATTTTTATTATTTTTAGTAATTGCAAATAATGTGCAATCGAGTCTTACCAAATTTTTTAGAACCTATCAATTCTTTACTAAATATTTAAGTTATATATTATTATTGTGTGTACATATTTACTTTCATAATTCATATAAATTCCAAAAGATGTCTAATTGAGTGGATTAAAACATTGTTGGACCTTTCTTAACAAACTCTATCCTACCAAATATTCATTTTAATATTTTTTAAATATCTTATTCCCTATAACTTAGGTAAGCTTTATGATCATTTCAGACATAAAGGACTTGATGATCTATTATTTACACCCAATTCTGTTAATATCTTCGATTGAAACTTTCTTGTACAAATTCTCTTTTTAATAATTTTTTTGCTTTGATTTGGTTATATTACTATGAAACAATTAGTCTAATATTTTCATCGTCGCATTTTTTGTTCTATTGATACTATATTATTTAAATTTATCTCATTTCAAATTTAATATACATATGTAATTAATATTACAGTAGCAATTTGTAATTGTTTATGCATACTTCTCATAAAAATTCATAGTAATGACAAATGAGCCTTGATCAAATTTAAAAAATATTATCAGACTCATCTTGATTAGCACTATCAAATGAAAACTTCATTTTAATATTTTTAAATAGTTTCACTTTTTCTACTTTGGCATGCTTTATGGAAACTATGTTTTGTACATTATTTCATATCCAATGATTTTATTCTCTATGTCCTTAGTTTGGTCTAGGACATAAACTCCCAAAGATTACAACTAGACACCACCCTAAACCTTTGAGTGTGCATTGCATTACAATCCCGTTTATCCAAGACCATTACATGAATTCTATGACACCATTGCACCATATTGACTTGATATTAAGATTCAAAAATGTCAAGTCCCTTATATTAATTTGTTCTCACCTCTTTCTGGTCTTACTCTTCCACCATTGAATAAGAGAATTGTGATAACTCTTCTCTCTTAACAAATTAATTGATCCAAAATCAACATGTTCAAATCATACAACCAAACACTCCCGGCAATAACATTTTTATCACTTAGATTATTTCTAATCATATCATTTCGAGTATATCTACCACATGTTCTATTTGTATACTTGAATTCACAAGCAATATTTAAAATCATATAATATTGTTTATTCCACTTGGTTTTAAAAAACTTATATGTAAACATGAGTAAGATATTTTGATCACACAATATAACAAAAGCGTTCCTCAATTCCTTCGACATGTTTGAATTAGATTATAACCATCCTATAATTTTTTCTATTTTCTTTTAAATTTATATTAGAAATAACGAAATCTCTTTTTTTTATATTTTAGTATCATATAATAGTAATCCTTAGCAATTGTACTCTTCTGGGTTTTATTAAAAATGAATTCCATATTCAGTTAAACATTATAAAATAACCTTTTTCTTAATGCTATCAACAAAAGCATCATTAAAAGTAAAAATAAGAGTGCACCATTGTGAATATAGAACCAATGCAAAAAATTACAATTGAGAAACCTTTAATCAACAATACTTGAATGCACATATGCATCATTACTTTTATATGCATGCTTTCATAACTTCAATATATCGAATGCTAAGCTTTTCCCTATCACAAGGCCTTTCAAAACACTATTATTAGACTTTTATCATTTCCCTTCAAGATTTCCTCATCAAACCCCTTAGGAAGTGAATAGTCAAAATAATTGATCTTCTAGACACAACCAAATTGAATCAACAATATATTAGTTTTGTGTCATAATTTAAGCTCTTTAAATGATAAACTTCACTTCTAAAAACTAACATCTTTGAATTTATGGAATCATACCTTACCTTTTAGAAACTTTTGTTCTTAATTTCTTTTCCTTTTTTCTGTTTTCTAAATATATTAAGAATGATCATTGCATTTTTCATCTTTTTTTAATGGCCATTATCATCATACATATTATTGTAACATGTTTTACACGTGTTTGCTTAGTAAACTATGAGCAAACACAAGAAATACAAGCATGAATGTCAATCATCTTTGAATTTGGTAGATTTCAATTAATTACTTATTATAGTTGCCAAGCATTATATAATACTAAGTATATATAGATGTATAAGCTTTCTATCTCAATTCCTCTTGTAAAGGTCTCCCCTTAAAATAGACATCAAATTATGTGCCTTTATATGATTCATATTTCCTTCATTTTAAGTATTTTACACTTACTACTATATATCTTTCCTAATTTCCAAGATTATTTCTAAATTCCCTTACTTGACCAGTTAAACTCTTTCTAATAATTTAACAACACTACTTCTCTCCCTCCTCTTCTCTTTAAGCTGTCAACTGCGATCAAAATGCTTTAATTTTATTCAAAACACCCTCATCATCCATGGTCATCCTCTCTTATACTAAATATCGATGCTTCATTTCCCTTCAACAATTAGACCTCTTTAGTTTAGTGACTTCTTTCCTTCATAATTTAATAGTTTTGCAAAAAGTTAGGTTACTATCATGTCAATTTTGTCATTACTATAAGGTTAGGAAAATTAAAAAATAAGATTTAATTAAAATTAGGAATTCTAAGATTTCTTGCTTTTTTTTAATAATTTGAACATCAAAAGTTTAGTGGTTGATTTTGTATGATTCTTCTTAACCAACTCCACCTATTTGCCAAATTTCATATATTTTAATAATATTTAATATTTTTAATAATTTAACCAAACTTAAAAATTTTTTAAATCCTCATTAACATTTGGTTCAATGACTATCACCACGCCTACCTTTTTAGACACAAAATTTTTGCTAAGCTTATACTTGTAAATTCAATGCCTTAGTAAAATTTCATAATTTTGTGAGTTTATGTAATATTTTTAATTATTTTAAAAACTTTTTAATGCTCATAAGTTAATCCTTATAAATCTTTGATCTTCTATTTTAATACTCAAAAGATTTTTTTTGTCAACATATTATCATTATATTCAAATAATTTATTCTTTTTATTTCTTAGTTTGTCTCTTCCTTCTTAGGGGTTGCTCCTTTAGTGGTATACAACTTTTGAACAATATGAAATGAAACTTTAAAGTTTTCAAAAATTCTTTAAAATTCTAAATAATTCAAAATAACAACAATTCAATTTTCTTTATATTTTGGATATTATAAATTTTCTCTATTTAAGATCATAAATCAAACCTATGATTATCATTTTTTTATTAATTTAAGCACATGATAATTTAAAATATCAAAATATTATTCAAAAAATTGCCCTCACATTATGGATGTTACAATCAAAGGGAACAATAGATCATGCTCTATCTTATTTAGTAGTTTGTTACATTTCTATTAAGTTGTTAGTCTTTGTATTTTTGTAGTGAATTAAGAAGTTACCTTTTGAAAGAATGTTAAATTTTTTATATTGATTTTGTTGTAATTTTAAAAAATATTCAAATGTATATTTGTTTTATTGTGATTTTTAAAAATGATCATGCTAATGGTTTTTTATTTAAAAAAATGTGTTTTTCAAAATCAAAAGAAATGACACAAGCCATAATTATTTTTTGACATTTTGAGGAATGTCATTTGATTTAAATAATGCTAGAGCTATTTGTTAAATGATGATTGATTTTACCTTCTAAAGTTAGAGATGCAAAAATTTAGAACATTATATAAACAATTTTTAATAAAAATTAGATCTTTAAAGACATGTAAAAAGTGTACCATGGGACTAAATATTTTGAAAGTAATTTTAGCACTTTATTGAGAAAGTTTCTTAACTTCATGGTCTCAAAAAAGAAATCTAAGTAAATCTAGACATGTTGAAGGATTTGATAAACATGCCTTCCTGAAAGGCTCATCGAGATGCTCAATATCTTGCTAAAAAAATTACCACGTTCACCCTTTTTATTTTCAAGCATGGAGAGAAACTTTAACAATTCATCAAGCTACTCTACAATATGTTTAGACAATAGTAAATCGAAGATTGTCAAAAGGCTTTTCTAGAGCTTAATAGATACTGATCTCAGCCACCAATCTTGAGCAATCTAGTCCTCAGGGAGTCTTTATGTATATATATAATTGCTTCAAGTTTTATAATTAACTCTACTTTAATTCAAGAGAATAATGGATTTCAACAACTAATCTATTATGTTACTCTCACTCAAAAAGATGTAGAGCTAAGATACTCTCTTATAAAGCATCTAACCCTAGCTTTGCTTATGTCAACCTATCAGTTATACCAATATTCACATCATAGAAGTGACAACTAATAAACCTATGAGGCACATCCTTCAACCAATAGATGTTATAAATTGGTTACAAAAGTGGGTAATTAAGCATAATGAGTTTGAACTTAACTTCATTTCCTATTCATTTATGAAATCTCAAGTTCTTAAAGGTTTTCTAATGGAGAGAAACACTTCTATTCAAAACCTAAGACCTTTGTAAACTTTTAACAACCTTTTTTGATGGAGCTTTCATGTGCGAGTCATGTAGCATTAGTTCAATCCTTCTTAGCTCTTAGTAAGTAAAGCCTAAAGGTGTTATCATACCTGTTTTCATTATCACCAACAAACAGGCTAAGCATGAAGCCTTGATTGCAAGCCACTAGTTTGCTTGAGGGCTACAAATGAAGAACTTAAAAATCTTTAGTTGTTTCCAACTCCTGGACCACAACCCAGCATGAAAAGTATGAATACTAGCTTGGCCTCTTCTCCAAAAGTATGATACTATAGATCTATTTTTTATTCATTAAGAACAAAATAAAAAAGTGTATCTATTAGCCAATAATAGAGTTTCTAGTGAAGACTTTTCTCATCTTAAGAAGTTGAGTATTGAGTTACTAAATCGCCTATTTCTTCGACCTAAAATGCCTTCTTACTGATAAATCCCTATGACACTTATCTAAAGTTTAGGATTTTAACCCTTATAAAGTTAGATGTAAAAATGGTCAAGTGATACATTCAATAATATACTTTGGTTGATTAACAATATTATCAAAAATCCTATCTCAAGACATACATAAATGTGTTCATTTATGACATTTAAAGTTTTATATCAAGCTAATAGTTATGTTTTTAAAAATCTTAGTAACTAAGAAAATCTTAGATAAGTTTGACATATTATAAAAATAATTATATTATTTTGAAACCATAATTCTTAGATGAAATCATTTGAGAGCATAAAATATTGAGCATTTCACTAAGTGAAGAAAAAAAAATTCAACCTTTTAAAACTTTTCCAAACATCCTTAATCATAAATTTAACATGTTACACTCCCTATTAGTTGACTTTATAAAAGCCCATCCATTACACGTTGTCTGATCTAAAATGATGAGCTAATTACACGTCACTAAGATGCCTTACAGATTTTTGTATTGCTACCAAGAAGGAGAAATAATAGTAATAATAATGATAATAATAATAATAATAATAAAGGACAAGCTTGGCTAACCCATTTCTCGCATAAACTCTCTTATAAATAGATAGAGGATGATCTTGAGGAGAGAGAACAAAGTTGTGATTATTTTCAATAAAAAAGACAAGAGAGAGTTAGAGAGAAAGAAATTTGAGAAAGGGAGAGTGCCCATGAGAGGACACTTAGGAGCTAAGGGAGCTTCCACAAAGCTAATGCTTATGAGAAGAGCATATCATTAAAAAATTTAAGTAAATCAAAAACTTATTTTTTCATGACAAATGAAGATGAGCGAGATGATGATAAGTGAGGAAAGAAAGTGTTTAGAAGAAAAACATCATGACAATATTATTAATAATTTGGGTGAATTCAACTAAGTTGGTTCTTATAATATTGATATGAATAAATTATCCCAAAAATCAAGTCTTAGCTAACTACTAAATATTCTAGAATGCAGGTTTCACTTGTGACCCAAGGCCTACATTAGTATATAAAATTAACCAACTACTCAAGTTAACCCAAATGACCAACAAACCCAAATTGACCAATGCTTAATTTGACACCAAGTTGATCAATAAAAATTGTGTCTCTTGAGATAAGTGACTAATAAAGTTTACTATTATGTTTAATAAAATACTTTTACTCATATTTAATCATATTTGTGATACTTAGTTCCATAATTTGGTTTCATGTACAAATTTTATGGAACATAGCTTATGTAGAAGAATCATGATGCCATTAGATGATATTATTTGAGTAAATTAAATGCCAATCATGACAAACTCTAAATAAGTATAAAGAGTTGTGCTGGAACTAAGTACAAGATCAATAAAAGATATGAATATAACATAAAATAATATACATAAGATGTCATGAGAACATGATAATGATATGTGATGATGCATATATGATGTTGGACATATGTCAATGAATATGAGATATTAGATATTTTTTAATTGATAATGTTGTCAGAACAAGCTAGACAAAATTAATGAAATTATATTAAAAATATTTGTAACACTTTAATAAGAATGGTTATATAATTATACTTCTTAGTTTCATGTATTGAAAATTGAAAGATAAAATCAAAGTTTTGGTTATAATCAAGTGCAATAGACATCAAAATCAAGAAATGATACCAATTGATTGAAATTATTTTAATAAGATGAATGAGATATTTGTGACAATGAAGTAAAGCAAAACTCTTTAATTAGTGCATTGATATTTATGACAATCAGGTCAGACAAAATCTTTTGATTGAGCACTATTAATAATTTCTGACAACAAGATAATGCAAAACCTTTTAGTTAAGCACCATGTATTAATATTATTTGTAAAAGTTGAGTCGGGAAAACCCCTCATACTAGTTATCATTCTAGGTGCATCTTAGTTGTATATTTTGATTTTCACATGTAAGCTTAAATGAAATCATAAAATAAGAGTTTTTATTATAATCAAGTTTACAATTAAATGGATAGCCAGGAAGTAATAAGCCCATTAAAAAAGACCAAAAAATCTAGAATAAATTATATGGGATATTATAATAACAAGACATTTTTATTGTGATACTTGATATAACAATGCGATACTTGATAACATTCATATAGTTTATATGAAGCATGATGTCCCCATAATTGGATGGTTTTGTCTCATTCTATATCGTTATTATCAAGTCTCAAGCACTTGCTTTGCTTACATTCTCATAACATGATATTTTTTATTGTACAAATTGTTATTATTATATGAATATTTTTTATTGATTTATATGAAGTGTCTTTTGATGATATCTTACACATTCTTAGCTTCTTTAAATATTACATTAACATGAATCATTAAAGTTATATCAATTAAAAGATTAACTATAGTATGTTTAGATAACATGGATTTTTGGCTTGAAGATATTATTTTTGAGAAAATAAGACTATGGTAGACTTGCCTTTTATTATTCAATATTTTCTAAAAAAGATAATATAATATTTTCATATGTATATATTGAGGACACCATTGGTCCCAAACAGTATGGATGAAAAGTGGTGAGAAAAAGAGTTTTTGAAGAAATTTGAGTGCTTATGTACCTTTTTAATTGTAAACTCATCATTTGATCAACAAAGTAATTTTTTGTCACATATATATATATAATTATCTTTGGTAGAAATAAATAATTAATAATAAGAATTAAGCCCTAGTGAATAAAGAAGAGGAAAAAATGTGTAAGAAACTAAGGCCATCACACCATCCTTTAGAAGTTAAAGATATGATCAAGTTGATCCATTCAAGAGAGTGTGATGGATGTGCCTCTCGCTATAAACTTTCCATGAAGATTATGTATCAAGGATTTTTTTCACCAATAATGAAAAAAAATATTACTTTATTTACCAAAAGGTGCAAAGGGTGTCAAGTTCATGCTCCCCTTTCATACTAATTATTCGCAAAGATGGAAGAAATAATTATTTATTAGTTCTTGTTAGACTATGGTATGAATTTCCATTTTTTATTTCCAATTTCTAGAAATGGAAGGAGGTTCCTTCTCGTGGCGGTTAACAACCTTTAAAAATGGATCAAAGTGAAGCCTCTTATTGGCAAGACTATTAATAAGATTTAAAGTTTTCTTTAGACAATCATTTAGAATAGGTTTAATATTTCAATAGCAATTGTTACAAATGACACAATAATGTTCCAATCTAAAGAATTTCCAGATTTATGCAAAATGTACGGTTGTGTTTTTAAGTATGCCTCAACTTCTCATCCTCACATAGATGGACAAGCCAAAGCAATGAACAAAGACATCTTAAAAATTCTAAAGCCTCGTCTTAATGATAAAAAAGGTGGGTGGGTAGGTGAACTCCTCGACATATTGTGAGCGTATTGAGCCACACATTCTGCAACACGTCAAGTTTTTATAAGGATTCAAAGCTATAATTACTATCGAGGTCAATCATTTAACAAGTTCAAAAGATTGAACTTTAAACTAGCACATCAAAAGTTGGACCTAATCTAGGAAAAGTGTCTTACGGACCATGTAAAGAAACTAAATATAAAGTAAAGTATGAAAAAATATTACATATTAAGAATTGTCCTTTCATGGTCAAAGATTTGGTTCTTGGATAATATAAGTCTTAGACAAAATAAGACCTCTCAACACTAATAAAGCCTCCATAAGCTTGCTCCAAACTAGAAAGAATTGTACTTGATCAAGGATATTCAAGGACCAAATGTCTATCAACTTCATAAAGAGGAAGATGTTGAGCTCCAACAATCAAAGAGTAAGGATCACTTAAAAAGGCTCTATATATGTTAAAAGTTCCACACTTTTCTTCTTGTGCTAACTATCAAAGGTATTATTTGACTTCCACTAAAGTTATCAATAAAATTTCATACTTAGCATCATGATTTTACATTCTCAAGATTTTTTTAACTTAAACAAAGTCAAGTCTCTTTGTTTAAATATAATATTTTGATATCTTAAGAACTAATAAAATTGTACATTAAAAGTACAGTCTTATTTGACGGCTAACTAAAAAAAATTTTATCTTAAAAGAAGTGATTTTTTGAGCTAATTCATCAATCAAAAGTTATTTGATGTCCTCAATAAAATTCCAAATTACTTGGGTTTTTATTTCTTTTGGTAGAAAATCTACATAACTATTCTCACTTGATATTGACAAATCAACTATTTGAGTTGATTACATTTAGTTGTAGTTAAATATATTTTATCCTTACAAGTCAATGTTAGTGATGATCATTCAATAATTGATATTCTCTTAAGACATGAAAACCTCATGGCAAATCCATTTATTGTTAAGTTTCTTAACCTAACTTTATAGAGTATGGATCATCATTAGAGATATGAAATTCTATCAAGAAAATATAAGTCATATCTATGTGAGTGTACTTAAAACTTAAGCCTTGAACTTTTTTAGTCATACCATATATGATCCAAAAGCTTAGTCATGCACTGATATTAAGCCCAAACCTACTTCAACAAATCCTCCAGTGGGTCACAAAAACTTGAAGCATGTTTAAGGGGAGATCCATATTTAGATATTATAGAGCTAGTTGACAAGTTCTTTTGATGTTTATTTAGATAGTTATATTTCATAAGTTAATAACCCATGAGAATAGGCCCAATAAAAGTTATTAGCATAATCAGTCCTAATCAATTCTTTATATTAAATGGTTTTTGAGTAATGTGCAAGCAATAAAAAAGCAAATGCCTTTTGATTACTTGAAATAACCATTTCAACTTGCTTTGGTTCACATCATTTGAATCAATATTTGATTAGGTTAGACATATGTGAACTTTTTATTACATGGATCTTCGTCAATATTCCATAGTAAGCATGCTTTGAGAAGCATAAATCTTACTTTCTCTTTTTATTTCCTTCATTATTGTTCCATTATGTGAAGGCTACAAATGGCAAAAACAATTCTTCCTTTCCTTCCTAATTTCATCACTAACTCATTGTATGGAGGATCAGAGTTTTTTCTTTTCCATCTTGTCTTGTTGCAAAGTGAAAATATTACTTATAACTTCTAAGTACCTAAGTATTTCCCCTTTGATCATACCATTCACTTGGGAAAAAAAAGTTTGTTTCATCTAGTTAAGTTTTGACTTGTCATTTACTCTCTCTACTTTAAACATGAAACTCACTCTTGGAGATTGTTTTCCTCTATTTAATTCTTTTACCTTATGCTTAAGCTTTCAACAAAAACACCAAAACTTAGAATCTTTTCAAGTAAGATAGCTCATTACAATGAATAAGATAACTCATTACCATGACCCTGTGTTTGGCAAAAAGAAGCAATAAAAAAGGCATAATAAGATAACTAATGGGACTTAACCAATTACAGAGACAAGGAAAATATAAACCTTCAAGAACTGTGAAAGCATGCATTGCAAATAGCATTAGTAGTTCAATCATCAAGCCCTACTTTTCGTCGATGAAGATCACACAGTACAACAAGTGACCTCCTCTCCTTTAGTTCTTCCTCTCCCTTCGAATAAGAAATCATACGTTAGTTATTATAATAAACAAAACTAAAAAAAATCAGCAAAAATACAGTATATATGCCATCACACACCTGTAGTAATGAGAAAAAAATATTTTTAAGCTTCCTTTTTTTTGCTTCACTTCTATGTTTTTTGTTCATGTGCCGAATAAAGTGCACAACATAAAAAAATGAAAATTTTTTGAGGTTTCGATCACCAACAATTTGAAGGTCCATAAATAATTCAAGAGGCACATCCAACTCAACAATATGACTATACAAATAAGCAAAACATAATTAAAAGCATAATCTATCAAAACAAACAAGAAAAATCAATAAGATGCTAGAGAACTTTAATTTATGTATAATCATTTCAATAACATAACCCTTGCAATACTAAATTATGAAAAAAAATTCATTTTGGTTGTTTTAAGATCATTTGGTTTAAGCCCATAAACTTTCATAGCCTTCATCTGGCCATTTGAAGTTGTTAAAATATTTCACATAAGCCATTTCTCTTAGCTTATAGTATATACTTCAAAACCCCACTTATCCATCTCTCCTTCCCAATTCTTTTATTTGATCTCTAGGAAACTCTATGGTCTATCTTTCCTTTTATCCTGGACGCCTCCCAACCATCTAATTCTATGACTTATCCATCTCCATTGTCCTCAAGGTAGCCAACCCATGGAAATGTTTGCCCAAAATTGTGTTAAATCTAATGCTTAGGACTTCTAAGAAGCAACGTGTTATATTGTCTAAATATACTAATAGATTAAGAAAGATGGTTTTATCAACAATGAGTTAATTGAAAAAAGTAAGGATTCCTACAACATCATGCATGGATACATATAAAGAAATAATTTTAAGAAGCTAGAATTAAATCATAAATTTGACTAAGTTAATTAACATCATGATTCTTAAGAAGATAAATGTTACTATTGTTCAACAAATTAGAAACATTGTCAAAAAACCAAGGTTTTACCAATTTTAGGATTCAAAGTTTAATACTCAAGAAAGAATTGAAATACAAATGGGTTAGTACAATTTTGGATAAGTCTATGAAAGATAATATAATGAATGTTTATTATGAGATTAAAGAGCTTAATGAAGAACATAAATGATTGTAACAGTTTCTTATTATTACTTCAATGAACAAAAAATATTTTCTTAATTTTACAAGAGAATCATCATGAACTCAAATTAATTATTTATTATAATATTTCCCTCACATGCTCGAAAAGGCATTAGAAAAGGAAAAAAGAAGCTAGAATTGGACATATTGAAATTATGAAAAACATGTATAACAAAGCAATAATGAGTGTATAAAGAGGCTTTATGTTGATAAGGTATTAGAAAAGAATAAAACTAAATTTAAATTGCATATATTAAAAATAAGTTTGCACGCCTAAGGAGAACATATTAAAGATTTCTTAATTATACTCGAATTTCATTATAGCTATGCTTTAAGTCCTTGGATGTGTTCATAAAGTTAATTTCAAAAATGTTTTCTACCTGTGCACCAAAAGCATCAAAAACATTTTGAAAATTTCTCATAACTCCCATTTTTTAACATAAAATGATAATGCTTCATAGTACTTTTACACTTCTTCTTTCATCAAACTTTCTAACAACATAAGCAACGAAAGAGAGCTTCAATTTTACACTAATTATTGATGTAATTATAAAATTCAAGATAAACCATTAATATGCATTTTTCTAATAATTTAATACCAATTGATAAGACTAAGCAAACAGATAAAGAAAAAATGAGACTAAGCAAATAGATGAAACAAAACTTAGTGTATGAACAATGACTCTGAATTTTAAATGGTATTTCTTTTTTAGTTCTTATAATAAATATGTGGAATTAATATTTAGACAAGTAATTCCAAAAAAATATTGAATGAAATAGTTATCATAAACAAAAGAAACAATAAAAAATTTACGTATTTTGAGCCTAGACTTCAAAATGATAGAGAAATTAACAAAAAAGTCATTAATATGATCCAAGCATTGAACAAATAAGATGAGAATAAAACATACTTCTAAATGTTGTGTAATCAAAATATCACACTCAAGAATGAAGGAAAATTTATAAGATTACATGGTATCAAATGTTAATGTGTGAGTACAATCACACAAATAGAATAATTACTAGAGAGATAATGCTTTTAAGTTTGAAGAGTAACTTACTATAAAGGAGAAAGTTGGCATTCTACCAATTGAAGACAATTCTAAAGAAAATCAATCTGGACGGTATGGTTATATTAAGAAGTTCACTTTTTGATTCTATAAGAAAAGTAGTAGTTTACTAAAATATTTCCTATAAAAAAGTAAAAAAATATAGAACAAAAAAAATGACTATTGACAATTAGAAATTGCTTTAACAACTTGGGATCCAGAGGAAAAGCAATTAATGAATAAAAATAATAGCATCTTAGAATCAATGTATCTAACCTCATTTGATGTCTTAAAGTACTATTCTTGTAATTATAATAACGGAATATGAATTTAGTGTTGGTAGCCTAAACCTTTTTAAGACAAGAATCTAGCAAGAGAAATATACAGCCTCACGAGAAAAAGTTAAGATTCTATATTTAAGAAATCATGGGAAAAACGCCTGTTTTGTTCTTTGTAGAGGCAAATCAAACTTTTACCTTGATCAACAATTAGAAAGGCCTAATCAAGTCTAACAAATTATCAGCAATTATAATTTTCTCTTAAAGCTCAATGAAGTGGAAGTTCCCCATTTTCTCCAACACCTAGTTCAAAAATATAACTTTAACAAGTACAAATAGAAGTTATTTCCACCTATTAAAATGTTGAATAGAAATAAGTTGAATAATGGTGACGCTCCAAATTGAAGTGTACCGAACACTATAACACATTCGTCCAAAAAAAATAAAATAAAACAACGAACCTTGTTATTGACAAGGAGGATGATATCTTGTGCTAGATTGGAACGAAAGGAAGCTTAGAGGGTCTGAACTTCGGATTGAAGGAGATGAGAGACTAATGAGGAAATTAAGTGAGGTGTGAGGGGTAGCATGTGGTCATGTGTGCCAGGAACATCGTGAGGTCACCGATATCCTTCGAGACCACCAGGTCCAACGACGAACTGAGTGCAGATTGCTGAAGGAGGAGATGTAGGGACGATTCGAATTGGTCGTAGATAAGGAGAAGCTCCACCTCGTATCCCTCTGGGTCAAGCTTTATCCTAGATTGAAGCAGAGGAAAGCTCAGCCTATCGACTGCCTTTCCAGATGCAGAGAAGGAATCCAGTAAGAGGAGGTTCGCCACCGTCGCCAGTTCTACGATCAATTAACTAAACCCTAGTGGAAAAGAAGCTCAGAAAAACCATGCTAAGGAGCTTGTGTGGTTCTGGGATGTAACATTTTTAAATACAAAAGATAATTACTATATATTAATAATTTATTAGACAAAAGAAGGGAGTATTGTTTTGAATTTTATTGGCAACACGAGGATTGCTCTACGTGTTAGTACGGGATTAAAATTTTTAAAATATTTTAATAAAAATAAATTTAATAATATATTTAATCAAAACATCTGGGTATTATCACTAAATTTTGATCATAGTAATATTTTTATTATATTATTACAAATAATAATCTATCAATAAGCACATCTTTATAGATAAAATTTTTTATAATTTTAAAATTCATAAATGTGCATCACAACTTTTTGTCATCAGTCTACAATATAGTTATATGATAAATAATAGAGATGTAAAGTTTGAGCATCCTATGATAAAAGTCAAACTCTTGATATTCTTTTACTTAATGTTAGACTCTTAAGATCCAACAGCTTAAGGTTGGACAATTAAGAGTTAGTCGTTATCGCTAGCAACGCGATCGCCTAAGGAGATAATGCACATGATTCATCCATCTCGTACCCATGTCTTGTGCATTAATCATAAACCACCATTGCCCTCAAGACAATGCTTCTGGCAACGTTGGCACCTAAGGAGGTAACTGTAAAGTTTAACTATCCTTTTGATAAAGTCTTGTGTCACCACATGCAACACAACCTCCAAGGAAATAAAAAAAGAAAGAAAATATTTGGTCATTCTTTGTAGATGCACAAACTCAAATAGGAAGCAACACTTTGGGTTTAATTGAAGGCAATAAATTTGCCAACTTGAAGAATAAACACTTTCCTAAAGAGAAATAGAATTTTAGTTAATTTTCCTTGTTTTTCTTGTCATTCTTTGTGATCCTCGACCTAGGAGACCCCAAGCTATGACATAATATTTTTATAATTGCACTCAATAAGAATTTTTACTATGTTTTTGTTGATTCTATTGTTCATATCTAACTTTTTGATTAAGAATATTATACCCAATCTCCATTGTATCATGGAATATAACTTTCACACATAGTTTATATCATTTCATCAAATGTTTCATTTTGATTATTTTATATTATAATGCAACACTAAATCTCATGTCATATGACATTTACATTACATTGATTTGGTTACATTACATTTCTTCAATATATCACATTTCTCCTTTAATATATATTTCCTTTACATTTAAATTATAGTTTATTATGATTTATCTTTATTTACTTTGGTAATGTAAAGTTTTCTAAGCTAGGTTTGATCAAGAAACAACACACATCTTTGGATTCATCTTCATGAGCTCTATCATGTGAATTATTCATTTTCATATTTTTAAATACTTTTTTAAGAATTTTGGTAAACTTTACCAAATGTTTTGATTCATTTATGATTCCACTATTGAGTATGTTGCACTTGACATTCTAACAATCTTGGAGACTAACATTGTCATACAGTTTAGATCAATGTTTCAAGTTTTCACTTAGATTTTCATGTATTATAACGATACTCTAAATAACCCTCGTAGGGCCTTCACATCGATTTGGTTTTATTATATATATATATATATATATATATATATATATATATATATATATATATATATATGTAATATTAAAAAACTAATTTATTTTCATTGTAAAATAGTTTTACTTGATACTTTTGTACTCCTAATAAAAATATTATAATTCTTACCTAACTTGATAATCATGAAAGTTACACATATTCTCTTGAGTATATTGGAATGCAACATTCTAGCAAACCTTATCTCTCGTGCTACTTTCACATGTTCTAGATTTTCTTATATTATATTGCTTTAATTTGTATCATTATAAGTTTAATAATTTTTTATTTAATAATAAAATAATAGCTCATGATTATTTATGCTCTTTTATTTTAATATGTTTTAATAATAAAATATGAGGTCTGATTAAGATGAAACAAAAGTCATTCAACTCCTCCGTGGGCACCATCTCATTATAAATATTTTTTAATTATTTTTAAATATTTTATTTTCAATCATTTTGGCACTCTTTACGAGGTATTTTATTTTCTACAAAATTTGACGATTGACAATGTTACACCAACCACCAAATCAACTTGCAATTAAATGTTCTTATACAATTTATCTCAATTCTTTAAATTGTTTGCTTTGATTTTCTTAAATTTCTATGAAGCTCTAAATCTTCTCTCTTGTAACCTTACTTCACTATAGTCTTGTTGTATTACATTATTCAAATTTATCTGACTTTAGCTTTAACATATATTTACATAATATTAAAATAACAATTAATTATTACTTTTATTTAATTACTTTGGTAATTTCAAGAAATTATAAACAAGTTTCAATGGAGATGAAAAAAATACCATTATCGTCATCTTATAGAGTTCCGCTCAATTAAAATTTCATTTCTTATAATTAAAAAAAATTTCAGAAGTTTTTATATGCTTTGCAAGTCATTTCAATCCAAACCTTGTGTGATAGTCAATGATACTACGTCACATCTTTTTAGAATCTTGCATCACAATTTTTCTATTATATTTATCACTTTTCCACAAATTTTTTTATTTGATTTGGTTATATTACTTATTAACTCAACATCTCCTACAATGTGACCTTTTAATCACTTTTATTAGTTGTAATACATTATTTTAATTTAACTCATTTAAATTATAATATATATATTTACTTATTATTAAGATGATGCTTTATTATTATTTATTCTTATTTTGTTTTGTAATTCATATTTCTATAAAATGTGTTTTGAACATGATGAAAAATAGTTGGTTTTATTTGTCTCAATATGCTCTATCTAATTAAATATTTATTTTAATATTTTTATATATTTTTTATTATATTTTTGCTTACTCTATAAGATATTTTTACTCACACTTGATTCCATCATTGAGGATGTTATACTTGATCTCCTTAGTACCTTGGAGGATAACTTTACCATACAAGTTTTTTTCAATAATTTAGCTCATTTGATCGAAGATTTTTCTTTTGTTTAGATCTATTATTATGAAACTCTAACTCTTCTATGGTGTGACATTTACATAGTTTTTATTTAGATATTATAAATTCTATTAGTTTATCTTATTTTAGCTTTATTATATATTTATCAAATAATAAAATGCAAATTTATTATTATTTATATTTAATAATAAATCCAAACAAGTTCTAATTGAGACATATCAAACATCAACACCTATCTGATTTAATAAGTTTTATAAATGTAATGTTTTATTATCCATGGTTTTTGTACTCTTATAAGATATTTTGATTCTTACAAGGTTGTTGCACACATCCTTCATAGTATTTTTTAATGCAACATTTTCGAAATAATTTATCTTATTTAATAAAAAAATATTTTATTATATTATGATGAAACTCAAATTCTCTACACATGTAAATTTAATATCACTTAGATTTTGTTATATTATATTTTTTTAATTTATTCCATTAGTATTTTGGAATACAACTTTTCTGATATAATTTATCTCATTTATTGAAATGTTTTACTTTTATTTAGTTATATTTTTATGAAACTCAAATTATCCACTCATGTAAACTTAACATCACTTTGATTTGGTCATATCTTATTGTTGCTATTTATATACTTTTTAATGTTAATACATATTTACTCTTATTTGTCATCGCAATTTACAGTAATTCCAAGCTAAGTCTGACCAAGATAAAATAATATTATTGAACATGTCTACAAGATATCTATTTTATTAAATATACATTTTTCAATTTTAAAATATTTTATTTTCTAAGATTTTTGTTTGCTTTTTATGATATTTGGATTTGTATCATATTTGGATTTCTTGAAATGTTTCACTTTATTTGGTTATATTTCTATGAAACTCAAATAATCCACTCATATAAACATAACATCACTTTGATTTCGTCATATTTTATTATTTCTATTTATAAACTGTTTAGCATTAGTAAATATTTACTCTTATTTGTCTTTACAATTTACAGTAATTCCAAGCTAAGTCAGAGCAAGATAAAATAAATATTATTGAACTCGTCTACACGAGATCAATTTTATATACATTCATTTTTGAATGTTGAAATATTTTATTTTCTTATTTTTGTTTGCTTTTTAAGATATTTGGATTTGTATAATTGAACACAACTTTCTCGTAAAATTTATCTCATTTCTACAAATGTTTCACATTGATTTCACGATATTGTTATGCAACTCGAGATTTCTTATGATGTGGCATATATATCATTTAGATTTGGTTTTGTTACATAACTTTTATTTATATCATCTTTGCTTTAATATATCTTCATTGAATATTTAAATAATTAAAGATTATTATTTATGATTATTTATATTGATAATTTGTAGTAATGCTAAATAAGGCTCTATTAAGATTAAAAAACCATGTTAGTCATATCTCACTGAGCTCTCTTTAATTGAATATTTTGTTTTTATATTTTTAAATATTTTTTCTAATATTTTTGCATGTTTTAAAATATTTTTTGATTTATACATGACTTGAAAATCGAGGATATCATTCTTTATCACCTTGGTATCTTATAATGTAATTTTTCGATACAATTATCTTATTTCTTCAAATTGTTTGTTTTGATTTGTTATATTACTATATAACCTTAAGTCACCTCCCCTATGAGGATTACATCACTATGATTTCGTTAGATTATGTTGGTTTGATTTATCTCTTTTCTACTTTAATATATGTTATCTTAATATTGAAAATTTTTTGTTATTATTATTTATTATTTTCTTCTTTTATAACAGAAGTCATTGGAGTCATTTAAACAAGCTTTACCTAATTAAAATTTCATTTATGTGTTTTTGAATCATTTATTTTTAATAGTTTGGCATGCTTTATGAAAAATTTCTATTCATATCTTATTTAATGATCATAGATGTTACGCTATCTCCTTAGGTTCGTTGAATGCAACTTTCTTATACATTTAAATTTCTTTTCTTTAATTTTTTCTTTATTTTGATATGTTAGTATCAAACTATAATCTTCTTTTGTGTGAGGTCTATCTTGCATTGATTCGGTTATGTTACATTGTTTCATTTTATCTCATCTTAGCTTTAATATATATTTATTTAAAAAATAAATAATATTTTGTAAATATATATGCTTATTTTTTTTATAATTCACAATAATCCTATACGATTCCTAATCAAAATATAACAAATATCATTAGAATCATCTCAAAGAGCTTTTTTCAATTTAATATTTATTTTTATATTTTCAAATGCTTCATTTTCTTGGCTTTTTGAATTGTTTATGAGACATTTTGATTTATATCTCATTTGATGAACCATGATGTTACACTCGATTTCATTTGATTTGGTTATATTATATTTTTTAATTTATCATATTTTAGATTTATTAAATGTTGAAATATTAATTTATGATTTTTTAAAGTTATTTAAATTAATATTTTTGAAGTAATTCAAAATATGGAAAGATTGAGAGAGAATAAACTTGGTTACACTCGTCCCGATAAGTTTTGTCTAATTAAATATTTATTTTTTAACTGTTCAAAATATTTTATTTTTAAAAGCTTTTTAACTCATTTTATTCAATTTTGTTGTATTATATTTCTATTTTATCTAATTTTAGATTTATTAGATGTTTATTAAATTTTAAAATATTAATTTATTTAAATCATTAAAGATGAAGGAATTTTTGTAAAGTATTAAATTTTTTTGAGTAACCTGAATTTCTCTGATTTTGGTTTCATTAAAACAAAGATGTGTATTTGGTTTATCTCTACTAGCTTCACCAAAAAGAAAATGGTTAGTGAAAGCCCGATCGGGGATCGAGGGTGGATGTAGGCACAGGTTTTGGTTGAAGCACCTAAAAAATATTGTGTATTTCGTTTATTATTCAGAATTTTTTTTTTCATCAATAAAAAAATTTTAAGGTCGAAAAGGTTTTTACTAATTTTTGGAAATGAAAAGTTTATTAAATAAACAATTCACTCATCCCCTCTTATTTGTTATGCCTGAAATGTTTTACATAAGTTAGACATCTACTTGGTTTTGCTAGACACGTTAATTGCCTTTTGTAATATGATCATTATGTTGTTTCATTTGTTTTGGATATTTGAGCATACCAAATGTTTTGAAACATATTGTATTTCTTTAATTTTTTATAAAAAGTACATTTCAAAATTAAAGTATTAATAAAAAATTAAAAAATAGAGGATGTGACACCCGATCCCAAGAAAGGCAAGCTTGGTCACCACAACTATGCTCCAATCTCATGCAAATCAAGCAACATGATTACTTTTATTGTACATGTGTTGCAAAGAGACAAAGATTATTGATAAAGAAACAATTTATAACATTGAGATTAATAATTGGGTTCAATTATTAGACAAGTTAACTAAGCTGTTTAATGAAGTAATCTAAAGCATCAAGAATCCTCAAGAAGTTGATTATTAAGGGTCATATATTTGACACTTACAAGGATAACATACTTGATTGTCAAGACAACCTTATCTAGTTTGGATAAAGGATTATAGCAATCTTTTCCATAATCTTCACTATAAAAGAATAGTTTTATTTTCCAAAACAAAATACTTATAATATTATCCAAATTATCGATTTAGGTACAAGGTCTTAAACAAATACCTAAGCCACCAAACACAAATTGTTAATGACACTAAATAATGTGATGAGCTAATATCAAACAAGTATCTTGAACACCCTACACATTCCAATGGAACTATATATTCATATAACATGTTTCAAGAAAACTCAATTTTATTTTTTATTTAATTTTAGTTAATCTAAACTTATTTTAAATATCATGCCATAACTTAAAATAAAATCTATATATTATATTTCTAATATAAACTAGTTCTCAAGCTATCTGTATGACTTAATATATGTACCTTATCATAAAATAAACATATAAAAGCTCCACAGAATTTTAAAAACTATGAGCAATTGTAATACAAATATTTCTTATCAAGATAACTATGTCATATATCAAAATGCACAATATAAAATGGCTTATAAGATATCTTAATTTAAAAATAAATTATCTATTAATTTAATATTATATTTATATTACAATTATCAAACTTTTCTACCTAAATCTAAGGTGAGGATTCTTAATCCACTTTCCTTTTCTTTTAGTTTTTCTATAAAGTCATAGATGCATGCACATGAGTTACTATATAATCATCAATACTTAAAATATCTAAAATTCCTTAAGGTTATATAACCCAAAGTATTCTCTCTACTTTCTCTTCTATTACAAAAACATCAACTATATGATTCCCCCATCGTATTGTACCATTTGCATCTCACTAAATCATTGTTATTAATTCTTCACTTATTGTATTATATGTCTTATCCATCAAACAGTGTGATTCCTTCAACTCCTTATGTATGGTTATCATAATCCAATCTTACTCTTTGACCTTTATCTAATCATATTGTATGAGATGCTCATGGTACAGTATCATCGCTTCAACTATGATATGATGAGATTGTTCGACCACACAATAACCTTTCTTCTTGAAACAACTTAACTATAATTGTATTATATATTCTCTTAATTGTATGATATGTTTATTAACTCCTCAAACAAATTATTGATAATCATATTGTATATTGAGTCTAATCATATAGTAAACTCACCTCCAAACAAAACATAATGCCTAAATTCAATTATATTTTACTATAAGACAACACTAAACCCCCATAATTAATTATCATAGCATTCTTAACTTTTACAATAAAATAAAACCACTAACTCCTCAATAAAAATGAATAAATTCAATAAAAAATATAATTTCAACCTTTTTTATTTTCACTCATTGTAGTAGCTTTTTAGTACGTTCTTCCCCTTCTTGATTCTTATAGTAATAGTAAGTCTCCTTTTTGTCTTCCTTACTACTCTCCTTATGACCAACGTAATTGTTTCTTCACTTTCTTGTTGTTCTCTTGAATTGAGACTTTCTTCTTCCCTCTTCTCTTTATTTATCTTTTTCTCCTTCTCCTCCATTTTTCTTTCATTAGCAACATCTCTAAACGACCTAAAACTTTTATTAATAACTTTTTAACACTAACCTTTTTAAAGATAATTGGCTTAAATTAAAAAGTATTATTTTCCATTTCTTTTTGCCAAATTTTGTGCTAAAACATTAACATGAAAACTTACCTCATCCTCCAAATTCATCGAAGAGGTAGATGTGGAATCTGAATCACATTTGATGCCTTTGAAGGCCATGGGTACTTCCGTCTTCCTTTCATGCTTTAACTTGCTTGTAGAAGCTTCTTCGTAAGTCTCCTAGTCTTCTCTATTTCAACAATGAGAAGTTCCCCAAGGAGTTCATCTAATGAAAATTTGTTGACATCTTTAGCTTCTTTAATAGCCTTTGAAAGGAGATCATATTTCTTTCGAAGGTTTCTCAAAATTTTCCATTTGGTGCGTCATTAAATCTTAAAAACATATTTTCTTTTAATACTCTCCCCACTATTCATTCTAAAATGCTCATAGTCATAGGTAAGGATGTTGATCTTCGTCTCTTTCATTTATGAGGTGCCCTCATAAGTTACTTCGAGTTTTTTCCACACCTCAAATGTCATATGCAAATTTATAATTTGTGTCACTAGGAGAAACTCCACAATGAAGATAGTTCAAGGCCCTAGCATTCAATTGAGCCAATGTTTTATGCTCAACATTAGGCTTACTATAGGGCTTGACTTCATTAATAAAAGAGTTTCTAGGAAGTTCTCAAGGCTTAGTCATAACTGCCCATAATTCTAAATCGATCGATTGAATAAAATTCTAAATTTTTTTTTCCAATATATGTAAAATTCTCCTTTAAATAAGGGAGGCTGAATTGAAGAAAAACCTTCACAAAAGGTTGCACCCATATCAAACAAAAAGGAAGCCATAAAAAAAAATCACAAAACCACAAAGAATGTGAGAAAGCCTTCACTTAGCACAAGTGGATCTTACACGTGATGTTACTCACATAATTTGGGATTCCTCTCTCTGATACCAATTAAAGTTCTTTGTGCTTAGGACAATCCCACAAGAGGGGGGTGAATTGTGGCAAATAATATTTTCATTCAATTTTTTATTTCAATTAAAACATAAATCTTTTAAGCATGAATAAGAAAGAATATTACACAAAAGATTTTTAAGGTGGTTCGACTCAAAATCGAGCCTACATCCACCCCAAATAGTGTTGGGAAAAGAACACTAAAATCACCAAATTACAAGAGAAGTTTTTTATACGGTTCACCTCAAACCTACTTGGGATTTTACCTAGGGCTAATCCCGAACCTACTTGAGTTTTTTTGGGGTCAACTCAAACCCCAGTCTTTTGCACAATTACCGAGATGCCCTTACCCCAAAGAAAGAAATACAAAAAATTGCCAAAACTTACAACAATTTTAAGAGAAATATGAGGCACACACAATACCAAAAAAAGAGGGAGGAATAAAGATTGAAAAATAGTTGAAGCAAAAACCTCCAATTTTGGGTTCTTTCTTGCAGCTTTCACTTTGTTACTTTGGAAGTACCTTATGTACTTAGAATTGCTCGATATTATGATTTGAAAGCTTTGAAATCTTAGCAATAGTAATATCTAGGAGTTCTTCATCATTCCCTATTTATAGAGGTCAATTCGAGCTCTAAATCCACTCCCAACAACTCTAAAATGAACTAAGCATTTGGGTAACCGACACAGAGCAGTCACCGTTCGATTTAAAGCCTGAAATGGACATTTCATATTCAATCTTGAATTTACCTTTTGAGATCAATCTTGGCTGTTTGATCTAGGTGGCCTTTATTTTGGCCATTGGATGGCACGTTTGTTGTGCTGCTTATATTAAAACAATTTGTCCAAAAATTAACCAAAATAGAAACTTACTAAAGTGGTTTTGCATCCTCTTGCAGATCTAGCTCAGTTTCAAATCTCCTACTAGGCATTTTACTCTATTATCATGCAGCAATTTACCTTGATTAATCTAAGCCGTCCAATCACGTCTGCTGTTCTGCCTTCTTTGATAATTGAATGGAAGTTTAGTCCCACATCGTCCAAACGTCTTTACCATGGCTTTCTATAACACGTTCGATTCATTTGTCTCTCGAGCAGTTTGGGGTTGGCACCCCCCTCCCTAGGCCAAGATTTCATCACTTGGTCCTGGTTGGCTTGATTTCATGCTTGCTCTAGTCAGCTTTCTGTGTGGGCTGAGTTCACACTTGTTTCGTTCAATAGCTGCGAGCTGATTTCTCACTTGTTCCATTGAACAGCTCTTACTATGGCCTTTGGGCTTTGCTCGCCCCTTCTAGGTCTATCAAATAATTTTTACATTATTTTATTTTTTAAATACTTAATGCCTGGACTAACAAGCCGTATGGTCGAGCTGACCCGCCCAATACTACAGTGAAAATTCCCGAGACTAAAGCAGTTTTATAGTGCTTTGTGAGAATTTTTGTGCAAAGTTTTGAGTATAAGTATACCAAAATGATTTTATATCATGATAGTACTACAAGAGTCCAAAATGACTACAAAAAAAAATTCATGAAAAATTATTCTGAAATAATTTAAAAAAATCAAATAATAATGCCTCTACTTTTCATCAATAATGCTTGGCCCAAAAATCAATATTCAAAAATAGTTAAACTTATATCATTTTCAAATATTAATACTACTAGTGTGCTACATTATCTTAAAATTTGGACAAATCAAATTCAAGAAAATTAAAGAGATATTCAAGTATAAAGATTTTGGTGCATGCCTTCAATTCCTTAAAGCTTGTCATCACTACACGAGTCTTTAAGACCACTATTTTTTACATTTAAAGTTTAAGGCTTGACTTAATTTAATATTAACAATTTCACTTAAAGCAAGCCCTCATGAGATATAAACATTTATGCTTCACTCATCAAACATAAGGGTGTAACAATCTCCCCCTTTTGATGATGGCAAGATATAAATATTGTAAATAAAAAATGTGACAAAGAAAATAGAAATAAATTTTTAAGTAGGAAAATAAGAATTAACATGCACCCCCTATCATGATGCTCTGCCTAACTCCTAACTATTATCCCCTTTGACCCTATCAAAAGGGAGTGAACCCTAGGCAATGTCTAAAATTTCTAATTGTTCCCTTAATGTTTGAAATTGCTCTGATGGTAAGGGTTTGTTAAAAATGTCAACAAATTCAAGCTTAATGGGAACATACTCTAATTCTATTAAACTTTTGGCCACTTGCTCTCTAAGTGATATCTAACATCTATGTGCTTAGTCCTAGAATGATGAACTTAATTCTTGACTAATGCTAATGTACTAATGTTATGAATTCTAATAGGTATATGTATGACTTCTAAACCATAGCCTTGAAGTTGTTGTCTTATTAGAAATCATAAGAAAAAAAATTTAGCTCACCAATCATGCTCACTTCAAATTCTTTAGTCATAAGATTTCCAAATTCTCTACATTTCTTTTTTTGTACTACAAAAAATAATATCATCAACATAAATTTAAACAATTAGGAAATCATCTCCTAATGATCAAATTGTTTGCATGTGAGGTTGCAAATTTCCATCCTCAATGTAACTTGTTTTTTTTTCTTTTTCTACTTCAAGATTTTCTAATTTTTCATTATTCTTATTCAAATCTAAGTTCTTCACTAATTTTATTTCATCTTCTAAATACTTCTCACTAACTTGTTGGATAGACTCATCAAACACAACAAATATTGTTTCCTCTACCTTATGAGATTTTAGATTAAGATTCAATATGCTTTAATAATAGACGAATACCCAAGAAGTGGATTTTTATTTTCTTCTTGGTTTTTATAGTAAAAGGTGTAAAATCTAAATTAGAAACTTACCACTAAATTAAATCATTAATTTAAGTTTTATAAGTGTCCTAGACCTATCCTAGAATGTCTCTAAATATTTTGGAGATATTTTCTTCTAGTCTTTTAACTTCTACTCTTAGGAACCCAAGAAAGCTTGGGTTAAGCAATAAATGGAGCTTGCATGTTCTCATTCTTAACTATCCATCTAAAATTTTGTTTTTGTGAATATATATTTCTTCTAAAAAAGAAATCTTTCATAGTATATTCAGGTTTACAACAACAAAAACAAACAATATTTGATGGCCCAGGCATGCTTATGTATTTAGGTCTTTCAAAATTGAAGACATGTGAAGAACAATAAACATGTGAAGCATAAGAAGTATGTGAAGTTTGTCTTACTCTAGCATGCTCAAAAAATCGCAATTTTCTTTCAAAAGTAAAATATCATGCCTTAAAGAAGTATTCTCAATGATAAGGAAAGCCTTTTCGTCACATATATGTTGATTTTCTATTCATTTCTTTTCATCTTCTTTTATAACAAAATCAAGTAATTCAACTTTTTCTTTGTAAGTCTTTTTCAATTTTTTATGAGCACTCATTAAAGAAGTCAATGCATTCATAATTTCAACATAATTATTTTCTAAAATATCTCTTGTTCAAGTGCTTACCTCTTTTTCTTCTTCTTCCTCACTTCAAGATATTGAAGATGTCTCATTTGCCATAAAACAAATCATCCATTCTTCTCCTCTACTTGAGCTTGAAACATCTGAATCTTTAGAAGCACTCCATGTAGTAGACTCACCTCCAAACAAAACATAAGGCCTAAATTCAATTATATTTTACTATAAGACAACTCTAAACCCCCATAATTAATTATCATAACATTCTTAACTTGTACAATAAAATAAAACCACCAACTCCTCTATAAAAATGAATAAATTCAATAAAAAATATAATTTCAACCATTTTTATTTTCACTCATTGTAGTATTTTTCTAGTATGTTCTTCCCCTTCTTTATTCTTATAATAATAGTAAGTCTTCTTTTTATCTTCCTTACTGCTCTCCTCATGACCAACAAAATTCTTTTCTTCTCTTTCTTGTTCTCCTCTTGAATTGAAACTTTCCTCTTCCCTCTTCTCTTTATTTTCCCTTTTTCTCCTTCTCTCCCTCCATTTTTCTTTCATTAGCTACATCTCTAAACTACCTAAAACTTTTAGTAATAACTTTTTTAACACTAATCCTGTTAAAGATAAATGGCTTAAATTAAAAAGTATTATTTTCCATTTAAATATTCATAATATATATATGTGTATTATTCAAAAAATTGTAATTAATTATGTAGGTCATAAAACATTATTAGCACACTACAATTATATTTTTCAATAAGTGTTCTTTATAATTATATCCTTTAATAAAATTTTATTTTCATTTAAAAATATGACACACTTCTCAAAATAAAATTATTATGATTTTCTTTTAATTAATAAATGTATTATTTAAAAAAAATTATTCCTTAACTTCTATAACCTAATGTACAATATGTTGAGCATCTTCTATGGCATGCACAAATCGCATATGATGTACTCTAATAAAAATGAATAATATTTGCCTCTACAACCTTAATTGCAATATGTTATGTAATTTCTATATCATTATAGAAGAATATTAAATAAGATGATATATTTGTAAATAATAGAATATTAAGGTATTTTATAAAAATGTCATGTTGAAACTAATGAGGAATAAGATTTTCAAATTCTCGGCAGTCATGGTACGGGGAGGATAAAAATTTATTTTAACTGCCCTCACTTCCCAAGCTTAATTCATTAGTGAGCTTTGAAGTGTTTAGGTCATCACGACATTGTTGTCTCGGCTTATAAATAAGTCTAGTATGCCCAATCCAATGAGCTTTTTCATATAAGAAAACTGAGAAGCAAAGTTGTGCCATAGAGGAGAGTCGCAAAGGTTTGAGTCATCGATGATGTTAGTTTTTTAGAATGACTGTAAGAAAGATTGAAAGCATCAAGGAAAGGATGTTAACTATCTAGCGGTCTCCCACACAAGCAAGGAATTTATTTAACCTTGGCGTGTTAATTATAAATCGGAGGTGCCCCCTAAACAAATATGTATTTCGTGCTGTTTTCACACGAGAAAGTTGATCATGTTTTGGCTGTTGCTCCAAACTTGCTTGGGTTCCTCATCAAATATATATTCACACTCACCTACTTGAAAATGGAGTATGGGGATCAAAATGAATGGAGAAAGTGAAATTCTTTTTACTTTCTACAATCAGTTGATCTCACAAAAGACACAAAATTAATGGATATTCCAGGAAAATATAAGAAACTCTAGAGCAAGTGGGATGTACGTATTTTGATAATGGTAAGCCTTACAATGCAAATTGTGCTCATCTTCCTTGGAAGTTTGAGAAACACATCAGCATCGAGAGCATGGATAAGAATAGCTTTTTGGAGCAACTATCTTTAAGCCAACAAGGTTGCCGACTTCGTTCTTGGCCAGCTAAGCAGCAGCATGGATGACAATATCAACAACGCCATCCTTGCATTTTGGGCACCATTCCTTCTACTTCACCTTGATGGCCCAGACACCATTACCACCTATTCCATGGAGGACAATGATCTGTGGGTTCGACACGTTCTTGCCCTCGCCTATGAGCTCATCATTGTTGTCTATGTCCTGTTCCAGTCTCTTCCAAGTAACCTCCTGCTCGCTCCCACCCTTCTCATATTCTTTGTCGCCATCGTCAAGTACGCAGAGCAGTCTTCAGCACTAACGGTTTCCGTAGCTCTGTGGCCATTTCAAGCAAGCAAAGTCAATTAAACCCAATTTCTTCCAACCGTAGGACAATGGTAGCACTTGTGTAGGACGAAAATGAAAAAGACGAATTGAACGCTTTAAAAGGAGCATTCGGTATGGACTTGGTTTGCAAGCCATTCTTCGTGGACGTTATTCCACTTGTGGACGTATACAATGTAATCGGAGACATGTTGAAGGAGATGACTGTCAAGGAAGTTTCGGGCCTGACAAGCACGGAACTCAGCTATGCCTATGATGAGATGTACACAAAGGCCATCGTTAATTGCTCACGTGCCGACGTCATCCACAGGGAGATCTGCTCCTCCAGTATCCTTCTCCCTTTCTTGTTGTTCGTTTTCTCTCCAAAGCATTGCTTTGATAATAGTGACGTCACGATCACTTATGTCCTGCTTGGAGCTACCATTTGTCTTGATACCGTGGCTTCTGTCATGTTCCTGCTTTTCGACTGGTCAGTGATCTTCCTTCTCGAATTTAAGAAACTGTGCAAGTGGGGCTTGCTTCTTGCCCATCTCTTTCTCAAAATAAGGAGAGGATTGTGGCATGAAAGAAGATGGAGGCCTTTAAGGATGCTGCAACTCAATTTGATCACCAACTGCTTCAGGAATGCAGCAGTACAGCCAAAGGAACATGTATCACCTGAATATCTGAAGAACAGGAAGATAAACAAAAAGGCACGTAGAATGGAATCCAAGCTTAGATGACCCATTAGAGCATTTCAGGAGGCAACGGTATTGTTCCCGAGCTGGACTAGTGGATTTTCATCCTAAACTTCGTATTCACAGAAGTCAGTAAAGGAAATCAACTTCTTCTAGAGATCGTCACTGCACATGCTCAGAAATGCTTACAAATATCGTGGGGGCAATTCAACAAAAAGGCAGGGCTAGCTGCACTTCGGCAAGTCGATGCCTCAGTATGGGTTGTCTTTGCATTCCTTAATTTGATAAAAGCCTTGACAGCCGATCAGCAAGTTCTAGTGTGGCACATTGCGACACAGCTATGCTAACACTGGAAGCCCCAGGAGCTGCACACGTTGCATCATCCTCATGAAACACAACCACAGTCTAAGGGGTTAAGAGAATACAAGAGCACTTGGCACTGGATGCAGGCATTGAAGTGCCTGTCCGACTATATGTTGTAACTGGTGTTGATGCTACCAGAGATAATGGCAAACATGGCAGGAGCGAGACTGTTGATTTACTGGCACGCTTGCTATGATTTAGTATAGTTCATCGAACGTCATGAAGAGGATTTGACGTCGACTGTGAACAGCGATGATGAGGTTGAGGGGAAGGCGTGCAGGCTGATGCTGACCGAACCTATATAATGGATTACATATCCATCTCTGTTTTAGATCACACGAGTGCTTGCACACCTAATTCTTGTTCTTGGGGAGGACAAAGGTGGCAAGTGATCACATAGGCATGGGCGGAGCTTTTGATGCCAGGAGTGAAGAATACTCGAGCGAGCATGCACAGCAGGGGAGGCGACATTATAACTTTTGTTTTGCTACTTGTGAAGCATGTGGGAAAGGTGGATGCATTGGATATTGGTGGATACATGATGGGTGGTGCACTGGACATGGCCAAAAAGCTACCATCCTTCATTAAACTATATTTAAGAAATTGTTCGGTTTGATAACGACTGGCGATCAAGTGTGAATAATGTATCCATAGATTCAACTTCGATAAAATCACAAATTCTCCTTCAACTGGTCTACAAAAATTTGTCCTCATAACAATATTTAAGATAATGACACTCCAAAATAAACAATCTTTCAAAGCATAGTTTTTGTACATTTGCTCATTGAGAAAGATGAAAGAAAGAAAATATAATTTATTGAAAAAAAAAATAATGTATGGATGTTTGTTCATAGAGAATAATATAATCACATAGAAATATTTTATGATAGTAAATTAATAATATCAATAACAAAAAAAATCTTATATTTCATGAAAGAACAAAAAGTTATATTTTTTTATTCTTTATATTCAAGTTGTTGTATTCATTAAAAGTTATCAAAGCATAAATATAAAGAAAAATAGTAATAATTGTTCAAAATTTATTTTATTATTTTTTTCTCATTCAATATAAATAATCTCGACAACTATTCTGTTCTTCTTTTTTTACAATTTTATTTTATTTTGGTACTTTTCTTATAAACAATTGCTTATGAATTTCATGTTTTTGTGCAAAAAATCAAATTCTTTAGAAAAAAATTTTCTTCTCTATTAGCTTAGATAATTTTTATATTAAACAAATTTTTTATTTTTATAAGACCTTCAAATTCCTTATATTTTTAAAATCCTTTAATTTATGAACTACAAAAGATATCCAACTCATATGAATGAGGTCCTAAATAAATAGTAAATAATATCTATTTTTATTTTGAAATAAAATATTTAGTTATTACAAATATCAACATGAACTAAATCAAGAGACTACATAACTTTCTAAAACTTAAGAATGATGATTATTGGTGCTTATCAAATATATAACATTCACAAATATAATCAACATTAAAAATAAAAAAAATATCATTCAATATTTTTTATTTTATAACTTAAAAATCTAACAAAATACAAATAATCATTCTAATAATATCACAACTAAGATTTATTCTTAACCTCTACTACAAATACATTACTTTTAATATGAAATTCTTTATTAAAAACACCTCATTAACACAATTCATCCTCAAATATACAAAATAATGTTATTATATTACTTATCTAATACTTAAAGAACCATAAGCTAAAAATTCAAATACTAAACAAATATCATGAACCAATTTTTTTTTATCATTTATCCTTCATTATGATTTAAAAAAGTTTCTTGACATCTATTCTATTAACTTAAGTCTTTATTCATATTCACATAAAAATTTCTAGACATTGAAACTTAAAAAAGTCCACATCATTGTAATACTAGAAGTTGAATATAAAAGTTAAATGAAATTCAAAACATTATTTCAAGTCAATCTTGGTTTACACATCCTTTACACCTCTTTAAAAGGAAAATATTAATTAACTTAAAATCTTAATCAATAATTATTGGCCTCATACATCGTACAAATATCTTTAATGATTTGGAAACTAATCAGAATGATAAAAGGGAAGCTAAGTAAAGATATAGGTCCTACCAAAAAATGTGATCCCAGAATGCTGAAATCAATTGGAGTTCCCGAGCTTCACTTCCATGCTTTCCTTCCCTTAAACTTCTTACCACCTTTCCTTTGTCGGTTTTTTTTCTTTTGACTAGAAGGAGCTGCTCTTGCTCTTTTTGTAGCCAGTGGCATCACCTTCTAGTGCTGCTTCTGCCTATTGCTTAGCCCACCAGTCTAATTAAACAATAATAACAACTTATCTCAAGTCAACCCAGACAAAAATAAGCTTTGAAATAACAAAATCACGTAACAAAACAAAAAAAAACATGATGCTCTTGCAATTAAAAATGGCAAATGTAACTATGACATACCTTTTTTTGTTTCACCACAGTTTTAGCCTCGTACTTTTCTCTATCCCCTCTGCCTGCTCAAACGAAAGCAACTCTCTCTTGATTATTGAGCTTGCTCCTGATTTGTGCCTAAACACAAGACATGATTATCATTTGTTAACCAATGAAGTTTCGTAAATTGCTTTTAAAAATGCCAAACCAACTTCGATGGGTCAAACGTCACTGTATGCACTCATCTCAAAGTAAAATAAACTTGAATACATCCAAGAGGTTCTGATTGTTCTTATTCCTGCCATTTCAATGAGATCGCTCTAAAAGAATGGCTGGTGAGAAACATCAAAGAAAGCAACCATGTTATAAGACATTAAAAGCAGGAACCTATGAACTATATTTGTGCAGCATTGAGCATAGATTTCTTCGTGCTTAAGACAATAAAATTGCTGACACGGCTCAGTAATAATGCTTTCATTAGCTAATTTCTAGATTGAATATAATTATGATGCTTTTGCTTGATGAAATAAAACTCCATTTGAATCTAATTACTTGTGCTAGAAATTACTCACTATTGCCCAATTTTACTTCAAATAATGCATGGTCAAAGTATAAAACATGACTTAATCCCCCTAACAATGTAATTAGGTTATATCCTATGATGAATTATGTGTCCAATAAAACCACGTCATCGATATTTCATCTTCGAAATACTAAGTCGACTGATACACCTGTAGGACTAACTATCTGGCTTCACTTCTCCACACATGGTCAACATTGGCATCATCAGGCCATTAAAAGACATGAAATATGCATGAATAATACACGTTGAGAAGTGAAATTAGAAGAGCCATCAAACTAATAGAAAGCAACCATCTTAGAGAATTACCTCAAGTTTAACAGGGTTCAAATGTTTTGCACTTAGCTGCTCAGACGATGGAATTTCAGAAGTTGCTACTTTATAGCCTTCATCCTTTCTTAATAGACCATGTTGAGACAAGGCCTTCTTTGGCTCTTTATTTGCCTAATAAACATTTCAATATGATTTCTCAAGTTAAACTTCTAGTCAAGACATGAAGACCCTGCATATAACTTATGCTCATTTATTTGATAATAACGGAGACTGCCTTCAATTTAAAAGCTTGGTCAAGAACATCTGCAAGGACAAGGCAATATTTGTCGAAGCCATGCTATCAATAAATATAAGATAATCGATGAGATACTAAGAAAATTGAATATAGAAGATAAAAGATGACGTCTACCTTCAGTTCTTGGATATGTTGGAAGTCTTCATTATAAACAATACCATCAGCTTCATCAGTTGAAACCTCAGTAGCCTTGATTACTGCAAGTAGTTCAAGAGAACATGGAATTGCATCAACAACATTCAGACATCCAACAAAATATCTTAGCTTCTTCTTCTTTCTATTTGACGGATCTTTCCCATCATCAGCATCTTCATCTTGCCCATCAATACGTATGGCTTGCACTTCTATTTCGTCATTCAATTCTTCAGTGTCACAAACATTAGCCAATCACCCATCATCTGAACCTTCTTAATCATTGTCATTCCTGTAGGCATCATCTTCCAAACCATCAATACCACTAGATTGTCCACTTTCAGGGAAAAATTCATTGTCAAACTCTCCATCATTTTCTATAGAATCCTCATCTTCTTCATATGCAACTCTAGCATAGATATCAATGTTACGAGTGAGGAATCATTTTCAGCTTTAGAACCATAGGATGCCATTTTATCCTCAGAACTACTATATAAAGGCTTATCATCGTCTTGTTTAACTAACTCAACATCGAGCACGTCATTGGCAACACTGACTTCTCCAAAGGCTTTTGGTCTGGGTTTTGAATCAATGGGATGACCTTAGTCTTTCTTGAACAAAAAGGAAGAGCATATCTATAAAAATGAAACAAGAAAATTGAATTTTTTTCCAAAATATAACCAATTTGTCATTCGTTTTTAATTGCACCATTAAGGATGTCATTAAAAAAAGCAAAGTAAAAAACATACCTCTATTAATAATGTGATCAAGGAGCACGCAACAATTGAAATAACTTTCTCGTGTGACTTTTAGTACAAGACAAAGTCTTGAAGAAGGTCTTCATTCATCAACTAAATCACAATGAAAAAAACAAAAAATTAAGAAAGACGATGGTAACTGCTCTTTTCATGATGTAGTAAAAAAATAAAGGAATCCAAATATTCTTATGTTGCTATGAAGACCAAGAACGAAAGAGCAACCGGTCAGTTTAAGCTGTCTGTAAATACAAATAAATCTTGCTCCTAGGTTTTGATCACCTAGAAGCATTTTTTTAGTTTCGATTAGAAATTCTATATCAGAATTGCAAACTGAAACATAGTTCATAAATTAGCACTGATATGAAAATATGAAGGGAAATCATCGTGTAAAGAGACAAGGATTTATGATGTCACGGAAGTACTTGAGTAAATATATAAGGTGCAAATTCCATAATGCATTAGTTCCAACTATCTATCTATCATGCATCTAAACCATATTACTATTCCTTTCCTTTGAATGCTTGTTTAAGATATGCAGGCACTTAAATCACATATATTTCCATCTTTTCAATGGTGTAATTCATGAAAATTTGCAGTATTTATTACTATATCGTCATGTGCACAACTAGTCTTTTACATATGCCGCTACTTCTCGAAAACTGTATTTGCCAGTATCCAAGCCATTTTAATTAAATATGTTTGCATATTTAGGTATAATTGAAAGGAAATTGCATCAAATGCAAGAGCATTAGTATGATAGCCTAAATTATTTAATTATAAAATACATTTGCATTTGTGTATTTAATGTTGAATGTAAACTGTATAAATCCAAAACTATGAAATCAATATATTTTGATGCATCTCAAAAAAAAATATCATGTGGCTAATAGCTAGATTTGAAACTTGGGCAAACCATTGAGAAAATCTTGAAATGAGATATCTGCTAGTACATTATTTGTGATTTTTTGAAGTCTTTTAATTTTTTTTAGAAATTTTTAAAAAGAAAATTAAAACAATATTTTATATAATCATCTTTATTGTTATAAAAACAATATGCTTACCATCCCCAATGCTTTTTAGCTATGCTCTATGCATGAGGAGGTCTGAGAAAAAAAAAGAAGCGCTTGGGAGAAAAGAAAAAGATAATAGCTTGTGCTTGGGTATGGAGGGCTGCAATAAGCAAAGGTTCACCTGAGAAAGTCACAGTAAAAACTACTTCAATCTGGGAAAAGAGTTTCATAAAAGAGCTCATATCTTGAATTGCATAAAAAGGATTGTTAAAAGTATACTTTTGACTGAGATTTTCCTCCCTTAGAATGCTGTTAAATTTTCTATTGAGCTGCTCGAGCGATGGTTTTGAAGTAACCAAATACTGGGTTGAATTTGGTAGTGTTGTTCAGAAAGTCTATGTCACATAACATACAATAGGCTTAATCGCACAATATGACAAGAAAAAATATATCATACAATATGAGAGAATCACCTTTACAATCGTTGGCACCTGAATTATGGGCAATGTTACAGTGATATACGATAAGAACAACTCTGTTGTCATTATTAGCTAAATTATGAGCCACGGTACGACAAGGACACTATCATCATAAGTAGAAGATACTAGGCAATGTGGGCGATGGTTCCGTAAAGCAAAAGAAGGATTTCAAAACATTTTGTAATTATGTTTGTGAATACTTATTGTATATAAATTATATAGTTTAGAAAAATAATAAAAAGACGAAAACTTAAAATAATGTTTAAGAATTTAAAAAATCTTATGAATAAAATATAAATAATTACTAACAGCATGTAATAAAAATTATAAAAAAAAAGAAAAGATAAAAAATGAAAAGGCAATAAAAGTGACATAAAAGAGTCATCATATGAACAAACTAAAACTATAATATAAGTTAGTTAAATTGATAAATTATTTTAAAATATTACTTTGGATTGTGATGTACTATGATATGAGCATACTACATAACATATTTTTATCTATACTTATGTTCTGATTTATATGACAACATGCTATAATTATATACACACACATATGGTAATTAAAAAATAAAATAAAAAGTAGAAATATATGATAGAAAAAGAAATTATAAAAAAAGAGAGAATGATTGACTAAATAAATCTAGAACACGAAAATGATGAAATAAGAATGTGATGATTTCTTTATGACCCCATCTCACGATTGTTCGATATGAGAGAATCACCTTTTGTATTGTTCGTACCTAAATTATGAGATATGAAAAAACAAAAAACCCTCCACCATGAATACAGGGTTCTAAACAAAGCTTGCAATCATACAATGGTATATGATACAATCACCCCTATTATCTGTAGTAGCTAAATTGTGAGTCATAGCACGACAAGTACAACACCATGTGACTACCAAATACTAGACAATGTGAATGATGGCTCCATGATAAATAATCTAATATAAAATCCTGTATGAGGACAGTGATCATATGAAAAAATTAAAATCTTAAGATATTATATTAGATATTTGATGCTTTTCATCACCCCAACTTAATTTTTGAATTGTGTCCTTTAGATTTGTCACATGCACTCTTTATTGTATGGTTTTCTGATATTATTGGTACATTTTAATATTAAGCCAAACGGGGAGTGACAATTAGACCATCAAAAGTGCTAATACAATAATTGTGAACTTTAGGAGTGCATGGACACTGTTTGCTTACCAACAGCTCTTTTCCACCTGCACCAAATTGGATGCTGTCAGAAAGGCACACAGTGTTGTCGCTTTCAAGGGGAGCCACTTGCTAGCCAGCACCATCTGGGAAAGAACTAAGTTGGATATAAAAATTCATCACAAAGGAAACCAAGCAAGGACAAAAGCATCCATTAAAACAACACAAAAATACTCGACAATAGTTCAAAACAATTGATAAATAAAATTGCTTCAAAGCATAACATGTTCAACAGAAACCCAATCAAATGAATAGAACACATACCAATGGCATCCTCAAGCACATCTCATGTACCACATTTAACCCAACATCAATCGCCTAATAGAACACAAGCAGCAGATTGAAATCAATACACCACCCAGTAATGACAAAATTTTCAATATCTAAAAAGACTATAAAACACCTCAGGAAGAGAACGATCATGCACAAATTGTTTCACTATTTACTCGAATTGCAAATTGGTAGGAAATTAAATTTAGTCCATCCATCACTAAACATAGCTCCACCAACAAATACAGTTAATGGAATCCAAAACCAAACCTATCATTCTTGGTATTATTATCTACTATGAATAACTCACTGCATTCATATCAAAGCAGATGTCATTTTAGGAAGGGAAATGAAATGTAATAGGCTGCCATGTACTCAAGGAATTAGCAGTGGCAACAAATTTAGATTAAAATTTTTCTCCAATCAGAACTCTTAAAAATTGGTGCAGTGGGAAAAATGCTTTCCCTAATCCAACATATTTGACGACATTCTATACCAGCCCTAAGACGTTATTCACTTTACAATTCAATCTCTGAGCAGCCAAAAGAAGAATCAAAATGAATATGCAAAGAAGTATGATTCTAATCTTAGAAAGAAATTAATTTGACAATTTCCTTTTGGGACCATAGGCTTCAAACAAAATTTCAACAATTTTTAATAAAGATTTTTAAAATTAAAAAGATCATAAAAGGAAGCACTAGCTACTGCTCAATAGATCATGACCTTGAAATTAGACCATTTTGTTAAAAAAAATACGAATTGGACTACAGGAATATTTGACATTTTTTACTTGAAAGGCTAATATATTATGCTTTACGTGGAATTAACCTCGCTTCACCAAAAAATGGACCCATTTTAAAGCTTTTCATAAATTCGTTAGCATGTCTACAAATGCCGAAAATTCCAACAATATTTAAAAATACTACATAATATTGTACAATTACAAATTTTCAAACAAAGTAGTTTTTAACAATACAGATGAACTATGAATCTAATTCAATGTTCCTCATTCAATCTTCAATTATATATATAATAATGACCCCCAACACACTCCTGCAAACAATCTGAAACCTCAAAAAGAAGTTTAAAAATAAGCAAAAAAATGATAAGGCAAGAATGAAAAGGGAAAATCTAAGAGAACAAAAAAACAGCCATCAAACTATAGGTATCACCATTCAACCAAGTAAGGGGAAGCAGACATCATTAACAATATGGAGAAAACACCATTATAGAAGCAATCACTACCAAGATATAAATCTGGTTATCTAATAGGTTCCTGCATACGGAAGACATAAAATAACTACATGGAGATCAACAAAAAAGCGTACCACCTCAAAACATTCATTGCATACTTGAAGATGAGAGAAGAGCATCCCAGCCAAGCCCTATGGAGTTAGACAAAGTATGAATTATGGCTTGGAACAAGAATTTTCAAAAAAAATGCAGGACTTCAATTCAAGGATTATTAACCAGTGCATCTTTAAGATGAATAAGAAGAGGGTAGGAGTGTGCTACTTCATTTTTTGATGATTGACGTTACTGCCTTTTCATACCGAGAACAACACGTTGCAATTTTGCCTTTTTCTTTTTCTTGCTCGAAGTAGTGCCCTTGTGTTGTGCCTAAATATGTACAAAGGTATCACTATTAGAAAAATATTTAGGAATTCCAGTACCTAAACTAATTCTACAGCAATGATCATACGAAACATGCATTAATCAATAGAAGTGTTCCATAAGTCAAGTTTTTCTTGCAACATAATTACCATCTCCAGCATTTTTGTAATCACATAGACTGTAGGTAAAAGAAAACAAAATCCTTCAAAAACTTGCTATTGAGACCTTTCAGTGGAAATAGCATGTCTTTTTCAATTTAATAGCATAAACTTCAGTTAAAACAAAAATGTAAACTCATGCTCAAAGTTCAGTAGAATAGAGAGAGCAACATGAAAATCTACAAATGGAATTGATGCAAAAGAGCTAAAATTGAGAAGATACATATCGAAGTACTGATTACCAATTTCTTTGAAATATTTTTGGTAAGCTTATATCACCCAACCAAATTATAGAGGCCATCTCTGAATATTTTTTTACTTAAGGTATAACGATGACATTTGAAAATTCTCGAATTTTCTGCATATCAACTTCTCCACCTCCAAGTGACTAGGTGATTCTTTACGATGAATGAGCATTGTCTCAAAGAACTGCTCTTTTGAATACACAAGGGCAAAAAAATATCAGAATAATATAGCAAATCAGCAAGTATGAAAACCATTTCCAATATAGCATTCCATTCAAACATGTGAAAAATAGACTTAAGCACTTATACTAACTCAAGAATATCTTCACCAAACCACAAACTTTGAGTCAATGTCTAGGCACAAAAAACTGATTGAATGTTGTCAAGTCAAATTGAACAATATTAAAGAAATTTACCCAATTTACCTAACTACAAGGCCTGATTAGAATAACACTTTAGTTTTTAATTATTTAGGATTTCTGGAACATTAATAAAGAGCATTTATTAGTAAAACAAAAGAATAACTTGCTGGAATGATTGTCCTTGTAGATGGAAATCGACATAAAACTTAAAAACTAAATACACGATTGAAACTTCTGCAACTAGAACAAAAAGGCTTTACTTTATTGAATCAAGACTTGCAAAATAGTTTCAATATAAATATTCGATCCGAAATCCAAGACCTTAGGTAAATATGTTGAAAGTCCCATCATCATCTCAAAGTTAAAGTGCAATATATGTTAATCATTGTTTGCTGACCATTAACACCACAACATATCATGGACTCTAACACCACCTAGATTATCATATGGAATAACTATGACATCATATCATGCTTATTGCATCTTCATCACTCCACACAAGAAACCAAATAAATAAATAAATTGTAGACACCAACTACATGCCTTACAAACAGCTTCCCTACTGAGAACGATTTGTGGATTTTGGATATATTCATCATCCTCATCACTTGAGGCTTCACTATCATCATCATCTCAACATGCTAATAACCAAGAAGGAAACATAGAGTCGATACCATGACCATGTGTTAGGCTAAAAGAAACAATAAAAAAGGCATAATAAGATAACTAATGGGACTTAACCAATTGCAAATATAAGGAAAATATCAACCTTCAAGAACTTTGAAAGCATGCTTTGCAAATAGCATTAGTAGCTCGATCATCAAACCATAATTTTCAAACAAGAAATCATACGTAAGTTATTATAATCAACAAAATTAAGAAAAATCAGATAAATTTGAGTATATATGACATCACGCATCTATAGCAATGAGAAAAGAATATTGTGAAGCTTCTTATTTTTTTCTTCATTTCGATGTTTTTTGTTCATGTGACGAATACTGTGCACAACATAGGAAAATGCAAGTTTTCAGTGGTTTCGATAACCAATGATCTGAAGGTCCATATATAATTCAAGAGGCACATCCAACTCAACAATCTGCCTATACAAATAAGCAAAACATAATTAAAAGCATGAACTTTCAAAACAAACAAGAAAAATCAATAACATGCTCAAGAACTTCAATTTTTAAAGAATCATTAAAAAAACATACCTCTTGCAATACTAAATAATATTAAGGAAAAAATTCCATTTTGGTTATTTTAAGATCATTTGGTTTAAGCCCATAAACATTCATAGCCTTCATCTAGGCATTTGAAGTTGGTAAAATATTTCACGTAAGCCATTTCTTTTAGCTTATAGTATACACTTAAAAACCCCAGTTATCCATCTCTCTTTCCCAATTCTTTCAGTATACCTTAGGCAACTCTATGATGTATCTTTCCATTTATCTCGGATGCCTCCCAACCATCTACTTATATGACTTGTACCTCTCCATTGTCCTCAAGGTAGCCAAATAATAGCAATGTATGTCCAAAATTGTTTTAAAGCTAATGCTTATGACATCCTATAAGCAATGTGATATATTGTCTAAATATGCTAAAAGATTAACAAAGATGGTAATATCAACAATGAGTTAATTGAAAAGAAGAAAGGATTCATGCACCATCATGGATGGATACGTATAAAGAAATAATTCCAAGAAACTAGAATTAAATCATAAATTTCACTAAGTTAATTAACATCATGATTCATAAGAAGATAAATGTTACTATTGTTCAACAAACTAAACACATTGTCAAAAAACCAAGGTATTACAATTTTAGGATTCAAGCTTCAATACTCAAGTAAGAATTGAAATAGAAATGGGTTAGTACAATTTTGGATAATTCTATAAACGATTATATAACGAATGTTTGTTATGGGATTAAAGAGCTTAATGAAGAACATAAAATGATTATAAAATTTTCTTATCATTACTTCAAGGAACAAAAAAAAATTTTCTTAATTCTACAAGGGAATCATCATAAACACAAATTAATTATTGTTATGATATTTCCCTCATATGCTCGAAAAAGCATTAGAAAAGGAGAAAAAGAAGCTAGCATTGTACATATTGATATTATGAAAAACATGTATAACAAAGCAATGATGACTGTATAAGGAGGCTCTATATTGATAAGGCATTAGGAAAGAATAAAAATAAATTAAAATTTCATATATTAAAAATAATTTTGCATGCCTCAGGAGAAGATATTAAAAATTTCTTAATTACAATTGAATTTCATTATGGCTATGCTTTAAGTCCTTGGATGTGTTCGTAAACTTAATTTCAAAAATGTTTTCTACCTATGCACTAAAAACATCAAAAACATTTTGAAAATTTCTCACAACTCCCATTTTTGCACATAAAAAGATAATGCTTCATAAGTACTTTTGCACTCCTCCTATCATAAAACTTTCTAACAACATAAGCAATAAAAGACAGCTTTAATTTTACACTTATTATTGTTGCAATTGTATAATTCAAGCTAAACCATTATTATGCATTTCTCTAATAGTTTTATACCAATTGATAAGACTAAGCAAAGAGATAAACCAAACTGAGACTAAGCAAACAGATAAAAAAACTGAGTCTATGAACAAGGACTCTCAAATTTAAATGGTATCGCATTTCTAGTTCTTATAATAAATATAAGGAATTTATATATAGACAAGTAATTCCAAAAACATATTGATTGTAATAGTTATCATAAAAAAAGGAATAATACCAAATTTACTTATTTTGAGCCTAAACCTCAAAATGATAGAAAAATTAACAAAAAAATGTCACTAATATGATCCAAGCATCGAACAAATAAGACGAAAATAAAACATACTTCTGAATGTTGTGTCATCAGAATATCACACTCGAGAATAAAGGAAAATTTATAAGATTGAATGGTATCAAATGTCAATGTATGAGTACAAACACACAAATAGAATAATTACTGTAGAGATAAAGTTTTTATTTTGAAGAGTAACTTACTATAATGGAGAAAGTTGACATTCTAATAATTAAAGATAAGCCTAAAGAAAATCAATCTAGATGGTTTGGTTATATTAAGAAGTTTACGTTACACAATATTTAGACAATCATTATCAAGAAAAAACAACTAGTTACCCTTTTCGCAGTCAAATAATTTAGTGATTGTAGATTCAAAAAGGACCATTAGATGAAACACAATTGATGATTTTTTCACTAAATGTAGTAGATATTTATTAGCACTAAAAAATAGAGTGTAGTCAAACTTAGTTGGCTGGGCTACTTCCTAATATTGTTAGTCATTTGGTGTAGGGCTTGATGATGTAATTAAACCTTCTTAAGAAGGAAGTTCATATGTTTCTTCTATTGGATAGGTTGGTTCCATTCATTTATTTCATTGACACCACACTTCTCCAATGTTGGAACTATAGGTACTCCATGCCATTGAATATATTATTTTTCATACTATCATGTCAATACAGTCATGGAAATCACTCATTTTAATCATCATTCTCTACTATGGAGGGTTGTCATCAAAGAATGCTATTGTCAAGAGGCAATGCTTAGGAACATGGTGGATGGTATCCCAACTTGAGAGTATTCTCTCTTCCCTTGTGCTATATCACTAGACATGTTGGATGTGATGACTATGAAATGAGGTGCTATTAAGTGCCTCATCTTTTTATTGATTCTTGGTTAATCTTCATAGTAGTACTTTTCATAAAGCATAAGCCATGCATGTGTAAGTATGAACAATTTCAAAATGTGAAGCTATGAATAACTCATTAAATCTGTTATTACTTATTTGACGATACATGCTACTCAGATAACTATAGTAATTTTAAGGCTAATATGTGCATCACACTTGGCCGTTTAGAAGGGATGCATTTGTAAGGTAAAAGTTTGATGCATCCTTTCTCTCGACACCTTAATGATTAATGATATCTTATAACATTGCATGGCCTCTGTGTCTGTGAAGCATCATTCCAATTTCTTCTCTATTAACTTTGTATTGTAGGATATGGGCCTACCATGGTTGTTATGGGTGATGGAGAATTAGGATTGGATTTCATAAAGGGAGTCTACAAAATGGCAATCACATCCATGCAAAGTAACCTTAAATCTTCCCTCATGTGACATTTACTTTATTTTGATTTTGTTATACTACATTTATTTAATTGATCTCATTTCAACTTTAATATATATTTACTTAATATTAAAATTATAGTGAGTACTATTTATGGTTATTTTGTTTAATAATTCATTGTAATTACACATAAGGTTTGATCAAGATGAATCAAGTTACTTTATTAATTCTTAATAACTACAAATGTTGTTTGATAGTAACTAAAACATTTCAATGAATTCATTTAAGTGAACTCTATCCAATTAAATATTTGTTTCTAATTTTTCCAATATTTTATTTCTTATTTTTTTTCACACATTTTGAGAAATGTTTATTCTTACCGTATTTCATGATCAATGATGTTACCCTTGAACTCCTAACTGTCTTGGAGAAAAAATTAGAAAATTTGTCTCATTTTTAAAAAGGTTCACATTGATTACATTCTTTTACTATGTAACTCTAATTCTTCTTTTTGATAGTATTTATATTGATCTGATAAATTTCTTTGAGAGCAACTTTAACACAAAATTTATCTCATTTTTTAAAACTTTGATTCATACCTAATTTAATGTTTGAGTCATTACCCTTGACATCATTAGTATCTTGAAATGTAGCTTTCATATTCAATTTTTCTTATTTCTTTAAGTTTTTTATTTAATTTGGTTATACTACTATGAAACTCTAATACTCCTCTTATTTAAAATTAGAAAGCTTTGATCTTGTTGACATTACTTCAATTTTTAATATTTCAACTTTATTATGTATCTATTTATTTTTAAAAAGTTATTATTATTATTATTATTTATTTTGGTAATTCAAAGTATTTTAAAATGACATCAGATTAAGAAGAAACAAATGTAGTTGGATTGACCATATTGAGCTCTAATGAATTAAACCTTTCCTTTTAAATTTTGGATTATTTTATTTTTTGGTTTTTTCATAATCAATGAGACATTTTTAATTTGTACTTAATTTCATGATTGAGAAAGTTGCACTTGATCTTTGTAATATTGTATGTGATTTTAAGCACGAAGATGTTACACTTGGTATCATTGATATATTGGAATGCAACTTTCTCATAGAATTTATCTCTTTTATTCAAAATATTTGCAATAATTTACTTGTATTACTATAAAATTTTAATTCTAGTTCACCTTGCGAGACATTTTAGTTTGTACTAGATTTGATGATAACGATGCAACAATCAATCTCCAAATTATCTTAGAATTCAACTTCCCACAAAAATTTACTTTATCTCTTGAATTCTTTTCTTTGATTTGGTTATATTAATTTGTAACTATAAATCTTTTATTGCGTGATCATTACAATTTTTTTTATTTAATTATATTACATTGTTTTAATTTATCATAATTATATTATAATATATTTTTACTTAATATTAAAATATTATTTTATATTATTATGTTTTCAAGTATTTTATTTTCTAAGGTTTTAGCATATTTTATGAGTCATCTTTTTTTGCCTAATTTGACAATTGGGGATCTTACACTTATCTCAAAAGTACATTGGAGTGCAACTTTTATGTATAATGTATCTCACTTTTTTAAATGTTTTCCTTTGAATTGGATTTATTATTATATCCCTAGTTCTCCTTTGATACGACCCTTACATTGATTAGGTTTTGCTGCTTTAAAATATTTTAATTTATATAATTTCAACTCTTATATATATTTACTTAACAAAAAAAATATTATTATTTATATTCATTTACTTTAGTAATTTGTAGTAATTTCAAAGAAGGTTTGATCAAGACAAAACAAATGTAGTTGGATGCATATCAAAGAGCTTTACCAAGAAAAATATTCATTTTCTATATTTCTAATGTTTTTATTTTTTTATAGTATTAGCACATTTTATGAAATATTTCAATTCATTAATTTGATGATTGAAGATGTTACACTTGTTTTTCTTAATGTCATATAATGTAATTTTTCTGTACACTTTATTTAATTACTCCAAATTATTTCTCTTTTATGTGGTTGTTAATATTAAACTCAAATTCTCCTCCTATGTGACCTTTATAAGGATTTATTTTTGGCATATTATATAAATTTAATTTATCTTATTTCAGTTGCAACATATATTAACTTAAAATGAAAATAATAACTTTTTATTATTAGTGCTATTTACTTTTGTAATTCATAGTAATTATAGATAAGGTCAAATTAAGATGACATAAATATCATTAGGCTTGTCTTGAAGAGTTCTAGCAATATTCATTTTTGAATAAATTTAATTTTTTAATTACTTAATATTTTAGCATGCATTGTGAGATTTTTTTTAATTCTTACCTGATTTGTTAATTGAGGGTACTATATTCTATTTTCTTGGTGTCTTTGAATGTAGCTTTCTCTATATGAGTTTTCTCATTTTCATCAGGTTTTTCACTTGGATTTGGTTATATTACTATGGAAGTCTATTTATCAACTTGTGTGACTTTTACAAAGCTTTGGTTTTGTAATGTTACATTTTTTTCAATTTATCTCATTTTATCTTCATTATATATTTAATAAATATTTAAATAATAATTTATAATTTCTTTTATTTGTTGGTTTCGATAATTTGTGGTAATTCTGAATGAAGCTTAATCAAGATGAAACAAACCTTAATAGACACTTCTTGACTTGACAAGCTATCTCTAATTATATACATATATATATATATTATATTTTTTTATGTTGTATGAGACATTTTTGTTCAATTCTGACATGATACAGAATTTTGCAAACAATCAAGTGAGTTAGAATTTTACTCTCTAATAAAATATGTCATATTTTTTAAACATTTTACTTTGATTTGGTTATATTACATTGCGTCAATGAATAACTAATCAAGATAGAAGAAACATCATTGTATTCATCTTGATGACCTCTATCTGATTAATTATACTTTTTTATGCTTTTAAATAGTTATTTCCTAGGGTTCTAACTTTTTATGATGAATTTCAATTTTTACCAAATGTTATGAATATGAATATTACAGTCAATCTCTTTAATATCTTGGAATGCAACATTCTAAAAAAAATATATCATTAAATAAAGTTTTGCTTTTATTTTGTTATATTCTTATTTAACTCTAAATTCCTCACATATGACCATTGTATCAGATTGATTTGGTTGCATTACATTGCTTCAATTTGTATCATTTTTATTTTAATAGATATTTTGCTTACAAAAAATACCATTTTTAATTATTTATACTTCTTGCTTTGTTAATTCCTAAAAAATCCAAATGAGATCTGATTGATAAAAGGTAAATGTCTTTGGACTCATTTGATGATAAAATATTTTTTATATTTTTAATCCTTTTATTTATGTTTTTAAAATATTTTTTTCTAAGGGTTTTGTAGATTTTATAAAACATTTTGATTTGTACCTCATTTGATGATTAAATTATTTTTTATATTTTTAAATATTTTATATTTTAGTATTTTTGTAGGCTTTATGAAATATTCTTATTCATAAATGTGAATGTTACCTTTGCATGTCTTTTATTTTGTTATATTATGTTTACTTAATGTATCCCATTTCAATTTTAATTTATATTCACTTAATATTAAATTAATAAATTAGTTTTATTTAAGCTTATTTACTTTAGTAATACACATTAATTTCAAATAATATCTAGCTAAGATGGAACTAATGCTATTGGACTCATTTTGGTAAGCATTTTCCATCTCATTTTTCTACTTTCATTTGCATATGTTATAATGTAATGCCATGTCTGCTCTCATGTGACCTTTATAATACTTTTATTTGGTTATGTTCATATGTATTTATGGACATTTAAATTGAAATTTTAGTAATTTTCAATGTGTTGTGTTCCAAACAAAAAAATGTCATTAGACTCATCTAGATGTTCTCTATATGATTAAATATTTATTTTCAATATTTAAAACATGTTATTTTCTATGTTTTTTTGAATGTTTTATATGATATTTCTATTTATACATGATTTGATGATTGAATGTGTTTAGCTCTATCTCATTTATGCATTAGAATACAATTTTAGCATATAATTTATCTCATTGCTTTAATTTTTTTATTTTATTATATTTTTATGTAATTCAAAACCTCCATTATTGTGACCATTACATCGCCTATATTTGTTTATATTTTATTACTTCATCTTATCTTATTTTAACTTTACTATATAATGCTTAATATTAAAAAATAATTTGTTATAATTTATGCATGTTCACTTTCATAATTTGCAATAATTTATAAATAAGGTGTAAACAAGAGGGGATAAATGTCGTTGTACTCATCTTATTAATAATCTACAACTAAATATTGATTATAAACTTTAAAATATTTAATTTTCTAGGATTTAAGCATACTCTGATAGTCATTTTGATTCATATATCCTTTGATGATCAAGAATGCTACACTTGATCTACTCAACATCATGGAATGCAAATTTTACAATCCAAGATACAAAGAATATTGAGTGAAACATTCTCGATTATCAGGTCATGTATGAACAGAGATGTCTCATAAACCATAGCAAAATTCTAAAAAATTTAAAAATTAAAAGCAAAACTTCTATTGGATGGAGCTCAATGAGATGAGTCAAATGACATTGATTTTAGCTCAATCTGCATGAGATACATTGAAATAAAGTAAATTATCAAAATCAAAACCTATAATGGTCACATAAACAAAAAATTAAACTTTCTAACATTATCAAATCAAAGCAAAAAATTTGAAAAGATGTAATAAATTATATGATCAAACTATATTCTAAGATATCTTTGGAGATTTAATGTAACATCCATGAATGTTAAATCATGTATGAATCAAAAGATCTCTTAATGACAATCGACTTCATTCTCAAATCTATTGTTTATTAAAATTTGTCACACTTCGTATTTTTTTTTTCAACGTTACAAAGGTAACAAACTCAAATTTCCAATGTCAAATGGTTACAATATATTTCTTCAAATAATCTCATTTTAATTTGAATTGATATTTACCTAATATAAAAATAATAATTTAATATTATTTATTTTATTTTCTTTGTTAATTCACCGTAATTCCAAACGATGTGTCATGTAGACTAAACAAATGTTGTTAGACTCATCTTGATGATCTTTCTGCAAGTAAATATTTATTTTTATATATTTAAATATTTTTTCTATTATTTTTATAACTTATATGAGACATTTTTATCTTTAACTAATTTTATGATTTAGAATTTTACAAACATTCCCCATGTAATTTTGAATGAACATTTATATATATTTTTTCACATTTTAAAAATTTAATATTTTTATTTTGTTGTATTATTATGAAAATCTATGTCCTCTCTCAAGTGTACACATCACTTTGATTTGGATATAGTACATTAATTGAATTTATTTTATTTGATCATATATATAATATATAGTAAATAATAAAACAAAAATTTAATATTATTTATACCAATTTACTTTCATATGTCACAGTAATTCCAAATGAGTTTTGTTCAAGGTGAAATAAAGGCTATTCTACTAACATGTGAGCTATATCCAATTTAATATTCATTTCTCTATTTTAAACTTTTTTTATTTTTTGTTATTTTTTTAATTTTTTCTTGTTTTATACCACATTTAGCAATTGAGGATATTATAGTCAATCAATATTATATCTTGGAATGTAAATTTCCTATGTAATTTATCTTTTTTTTCAAACTTTTTATTTATATTTTGTTAAATTAGTTTGTAATCTTAAATCTCCTCTCATGTGACCATCATATTTCTTAGATTTTGCTATATTACATTGCTTCAATTTATCTTTTTTTAGCTTTAATATATATTTTATTTATATAAAAAAATAATTTTTTATCATTTAAAATTATTTATTTTTGTAAATTGCAATAAATCCTAGAAAGGAATAATCAAAGCAAAGATGCATCATTTGACTCGTCTTAACTATTTCTTTCAAATGAAATATTCAATTTAAATATTTTTTAAATATTTTGTTTTCAAAGGTTTTGTCATGCTTTATGAGCTATTTTCATTCGTACTTGATTTGATGTAGTATGTTACACTTAATCTCCTCAGTATCATATAATGTAACTTTCTGATATAATTAGTCAACTTTATTTAAATATTTCCAAAAGGGATTTCATCAACACAAAAGAAACATCATTGGAAGCGTCTTGACGAACTCTATCAAATTAAATATTATTATTATATTTTTTTAAATATGTAAGTTTCTGGAGTTTTTCACGGCTTTTTAGACTTTTTTATTTGCAGCTCATTTTTTTATTGACGATGTTCCCATTGATTTTCCTAGTTTGTGACATTCACATACAAGTTATCTTTTTTCTTAATGCTTCGACTTGATTTTGTTATATTACTTATAAACTATAATTCTTCTCATATGATTTCTATATTATTTTTATTTTGTTATATTGCATTGCTTAAATTTATATCATTTTACATTTATTATATATTTATAAAATATCAAAGTATTAATTTGTTGTAATTATACTTATTAATTCATGGTAATTCATAGTAATTAAATTTGAAGACAAATAGAGATGAAATAAATATCATTGCACTCATCCTGATGAACTATATAAAATTAAATATTAATTTTTTTATTTCTAAATACTTTAATTTATTATGTTTTAAAATGATTTAGTAGACTTTTTGATTTATACCTAATATGATGATCTAGTGCATTATAATTGTTCTCCTCATTTTTTTGTAATGCAACTTTTTCTTACAATTTATCTAATTTATACAAATATTTCACTTTGATTTATTTATATTACTATGTAACACTAAATCCCCTCTACTATGAATATTACATCACATTGATTTTGTTATATTAAATTTCTTAAATTGATCCCCATTCAACGTTAATATATATTTATGAAATATTAAGATAATATGTTTTATTATTTATCTATACTTATTACTATAATTGACAGTAGTTAAAAAACATGTCATATAAAAAAAATAAAAATCTTTGGACTCATCTCAACAACTATATATTTATTTTATATTTTTAAATATTTTACTTTTATAGGTTTATGGTTTCTTTATAAATATTTTGATTCAAACCTTATGTGATGATTGTTGATGTTATGCTCCATTAACTTAGTATCTTCAAATGTAACTTTCTCAAAAAAAATATCTCAATTCTTCACATTTTTTAGTTTGATTTGGCCATATTATTATAAAAATATAAATGAATTTTAGTGTGATCATTAAATTGCTTCAATTTCATACATTATATTTATTCAGTTTATCTCTTTTAAGAAATAGAATTTATTTACTAAATTTTAAAATAATAATTTATTATTATTTCTTCTTTTGTTTTTTGTAATTCGTAGAAATCCCAAGCAATTTGTGATCAAGACCAAAGAAATGTCACCTCACATTTTCTAATGTTTTTACATATTTTACAAGGAAATTTTATTCATACCTAATGCGATGTTCGAGGGTGTTAGACTCGATGTCCTTATTATCTTTGAATGTAACTTTCTTGTATAGTTTATCTCATTTTTTCAATTTTTTAAAATTTTGTTATAATATCATGTTACTCTAAACTTATTATCTTTTGTTCTTTACATCACATTGACAAACTTATAATATATTAGTTAGATATATTTCATTTTAGTTATTATATATATATTTAGTTAATATTGAAATAATAGGTCTTTTATTTATCATTATTTACATATGTAATTCACAGAAATTGTAAACTATGTTTGACTGAAACAAAATAATGTTAAAGTTATTTTGACGTGCTTTATCCATTTAAATATGGCTTTATGTATTTAAATATTTTAATTTCTAGGACTTTCACATGATTTATGAGTCATTTTTATTTGTACAAGATATGATGATCAATATTGTTAAACTAAATCCCTTTAGTATCTTTGAGTGTAACCTATCTATACAATTTATCTTATTTCTTTAATGTTTTTGTTTTGATTTAGTTATATTACTATGAAACACTTACTCTCCTATAATGTGACTTTTAAATAAATTTCATTCGGTTATAACACATTCATTAAATTTATCTCATTTTTTTCATATATCTTTACTTAAAATAACAAAATTTTTTAAATTATTTTTTAATTATTAGATAATTAGAAAAAATAGAAAATAACGTTGGATGAAGATGAAACAAATGCCATTAGATTAAACTAGAATGCCTCTATCCAATCAAATATTCATTTTAAAATTTTTAAAAATTTTACTTCCTAAGTTTTCCTCTTCCTTCGTGAGAAATTTTTATTTGCACCATATTTTATAATCAATGATGTTAGAGTTGATCTCCTTTGTATTTTGGAATGCAGCACTACAATCAATTTATCAAATTTCATTAATTTTTTCTTCAATTTGCTTATATTAGCATTAAACTTTAATTCTCCTCTAATGCGACCTTTATATTTCTTTTATTTATTATATTAAATTATATCAATTTATCTCATTTCAACTTTAATATATATTATATTGTTATTAAAAAGATAACTTATTTTTATTTATGTTTATTTAAATTTTTAATTAAACAGAAATTTTAAGTAAAGTCTCATCAAGATGAAAATAACATTTTTTAACTTGTCTTGAGAAGCTTTATCTAAATAAATTTTCATTTTTTTATATCTTTGATAATTAATTTTCTTATTATTTTACATATTTTAAAGGAAATATTAATTTGTATCTAATTTGATAAACGAGTATGATAGACTAGATCTCCATAATATGTTTGAGTGCAACTTTCTTGCATAAATTTATCTAATTTATCTCAATGTTTCTCTTTGGTTTGTTTATAGTAATTGAAATACAAATTCTTGTTTCAAGTGAGCTTTATATCAATTTGATTGTGTTATAGCACATTATTTAAATTGATCTCAATTCAACATTATTTTTAATTTATTTAATATTAAAAAATAATTTATTAATATTTATGGTTATTTGACTTGGTAATTTGTAGTAATTCCAATTGATTTAGACAAACAAATATCGTTAGACTCATATTGATGAGCTCTATCCAATTAAATATTTATTTTTATATTTTTAAAATATTTTAATGTCTAAGATTTTTGTATGCTTTACGAGATGTTTTTATTCAGACTTGATTTGTTTATAAAGGATATAACACTCAATCGTCTTAGTATCTTGGAGTGTGACTTTCACAAATAATGTATCTTACATCTTCAGTTCTTTCTCTTTTATTTGTTTATGTTACCATGTAACTCTAACTCTCCCTTCATATAACCTTAGCATTTATTTTAATTTGGATGTTTTACTTTGCTTAAATTTATCTCATTTCAAAGTTAATGAACATTTTGCAAATAATAAATCCATACTCAATTTTTATTTATGCTTATTTATTTTGTTAATTTGTAGTAACTTTAAATAAGATCTAATTTGTACCAAACAAATATTGTTGGACTCATTTCAAAGGTCTCTATGTTATTAAATATTCAATTTTCTTTTCAAAAAGTATTTTTTTAAATGTCTATAACATACAGTATAAGATGATTTTATTTGTACTTAATTTGATAATAAAAAATTTTACACTCAACCTTAATATATTAGAATGCCACTTTCTAGTGCAATTTATTATTTTTTTCAAATTTTTTACATTCATTTGGTTATCTTAAATAATAATCCCTGATTTCTTGTGATGTAACCATTACCCCATTTTCATTTAGTTATATTATATTACTTCAATATATTTCATTTCAACTTTAACATTTACTTAATAATAAAATAATAATTTATCTCTTATTTTTCTAATATATTTTAGCCTTTAGTAAGAATTACAATAGAGATTTGTTCGAGTTGCAACTGACATCATTAGACTATCCTGTCAATATCTATCTAATTTAATATTCATTATTGAATTCTTAAATATTTAATTTTTAAGGACATAGCCATTTCGAGGCATTTTTATATATGTAAGATTAGGTGATTGATTATGTTTGCATTGACGTACTCAATATTTCAAAATACTACTTTCCTGTACAATTTATGCCATTTTTTAAAATTTTCTTCGTTGGTTTTGTCGTAGTATTGTGAAACTCTAAATAACCTCTCATTTGATCATCACATCATTTTGATTTAGTATATTACATTCTTTTAGTTTATATCCTTTTAACTTTAATTTTCATTTAGTTAATATTAAAATAATAATTTTTATTATTTATACATATTATTATGTTAATTTGCAATAATTCCAAATGTGGTCTAATCTAAATGAAATAAATGCCATTGTACCCATAATGGTGAGCTTTATTAAATAATTTATATATTTTAAAATTATTTATATTTTAAGTCTTTGGCATGCTTAAAATCTCTTTATTTGTACATGATTTGATGACTAACAATGTAACACTTGATCTCCTTTTTGTGATGGAATGCAACATTTTTCCAAACAATTTCTTTTTTTCAAATGTTTTAGTTTAAATTCTATTATATTACTATAAAACCTTAATTCTCTTCTCGTGTGACCTATATATCACTTTGCTTTGGTTATATTATTTTGCTTCAATTTATCTCATTTTAGTTTTATTATATATCTAATTAATATTTAAATAATAATTTATTACTTTTCATTATTTATGTTCGTAATTGCTAGTGATTTAATGTTTTAAGATGTTACACAAGGCTTTATTTATGTCTTTGAATGCAAGTTTTCAATTTAATTTATCTTATTTCTTCAACTTTTTTTTACTAATTTTCTTATATTTATAGAAATCTATAATTCTCCTCTCGTGCTACCTTTACATGGTTTTGATTTGATGGTATTATATTATTTTTATTTATACAATTTAGGTTTTAATATATTTTTACTTAATGTTGTAATAAAATTTATTAATTTCTATTTTTAATTATATTAGTAATTCATAGTGATTCCAAATGATTTCCTAGTAAGCCAAAACAAACACGATTAACTTTTTTGAAAGAATTTTAATCATATAAATATTAATTTTGTATTTTTAAATATTTTGTTATCTAGGTTTTGGTGTTATTTATGAGGTTTTCTTATTCTTTTCTTATTTTTCAATGAACAATGTTACACTCAATGACCTTACTACCTTAGAATGTTGCTTTCCAACAATATTTATCTTAATTTCTTAATTTTTTTTATTTTTATTTGGTTATATAATTGTTATATGGTTAATTAATTTAAAATTTTATCGTAATTCTAGAAGTGGTTTGATTAAGATAAGCAAACATCATCAATCGTGTCTCTATAGGTTCTTTCCAATTTCTATTTATTTTTTATCTTTTTAAATTTTTTTAAATTTTTTAGAGTTTTGGCAAGTATTTCTAGATAATTCAATTTGATTCAATTTCATAATAGTAGATGTTATATTTTTTTCTCTTCAGTATCTTGGAACATAACTTTATCACATAACTTATCTTCTTTTTCAAATATTTCATTTTTATTAATTTATATAGCTTTGAAAATCTTAATCTCCTCTAGTGTGATATTTAGAACACTTTGAATTAGTTATAATACTTTGCTTCAATTTTTGTAATTTTAACTTCAATATATAATTACTTAACATTAAAAAAGAAATTTAATAATTTCGATGTTTAATTATATTTTTAATTCATAGAAATTCGATAGTTTGCTTGAGTGAGATGAATCAAACATCATTACTATCATCTCCTCTAGCTTTACCAAATTAGCTATTCATTTTTATATTTATAAGTGTTCTTTTTTCTAAGAATTTGACACATATTATGGGACATTAAAATTTGTACCTTAATTGATGATTAAAGATGTTACACTTGATCACCTATGTATATTTGAGTATACGTTTCCCTTATAATTTATCACATTTCATAAATTGTTTTGCTTTTATTTTGTTATATTAATATGCAACTCTAAATCTCCTCTCCCTTCTTTTACATTAATATATGTTGGTTATATTATATTGCTTCAACATATCGCAATTAAATTATAAAATATATTCACTTAATATTAAAAGAATATTTATTATTAATGTTTAATTATATGGTAATTTACTATAATTCTAAATGAGGATTGATCAATAATAAATAAAAGTTATTGGGCTCGACTTAGACAACTCATCAAATTCAATATTTTTTTTTATATTTTTAAATATTATATTTTTGTGGCTTTGATATTCTTTATAAAGCAATTCTATTCATATCTTATTTGATGATTGAGGATGTTAACCTCCATATGCTTGGCACTTTAGAAAGTAACTTTTGTTAACAACTTATTACATTTCCTCAAATGTTTTCATCTCACGTGACCTTTACATCACTTTCATTTGGCTATATTAGTTTTATTTACTCTATCTCATTTTTATTTTAACATATATTTACATAACATTAATATAATAATTTATTATTATTTAAGCATATTTACTTTAGTAATTTTTATAATTTAAACTAGTTCAAATTAAATCAAAACAAATGTTGTTTGAATAATCTCATATATCTATATGTTATTTAATTTTAATTTCATATTTTTAAATTTTTTGTTATGCTTTGGTTCAATTTATTAGGAATTTTGATTCATACCACATTACTGTCAAGGATATTGCATTTGATCTCCTTAATATATTGGTACACAGCTATTTCATATAATTTATCTAATATTTTTAAAGTTTTTATTTTTATTTTGTTATATTCTATTAAACACTTATTGTATTACAGTGTGACCTTTATACCTACTTTAATTGGTAATAATATAGGGTTTTAAATTAACTTTTTTCAACTTTAACATGTCTTTTAATATCTAGATAATAACTTATTATGATTTAAAAATAATCACTTTGGTAATTCTTAGTAATTCTAAACAAAGGGCATATTTGATGACAAATTTCATTGGACTCATGTAGATGAGCTTTATCAAATTAAGTACCATTTTTTTATTTTTTAACTTTTTTCGAAGATTTTGACATCATTTAAAAGATATTTTGATTTGTTCCTAATTAGATGGCCAAGTTTGTTACACTCGATCTCCTTAGAATGTTGAGATGAAACTTTTCATTCAAAATTTATCTCATTTTTTCAAATTTATTTTCTTTTTTTTATTTATATTACTACGAAACGTTTAATGCTCTATCATCTAAGCTTCACATTGATTCGATTTGTGTATATTACATCACTACAATTTATATGATGTAATCTTTAATATTTTTTATAGTATAAATCTTTATTTTTTATTATTTTTTCTTACTTGTTATGGTAGTTTATAGTATTACCAAATGAGGTATCATTGAGATAAAACAAGAATGAATTAGTGATCTCCAAGAGCTCCATCTAATTTTTAATTTTTAATTTTTTAAACATTTTTTATTTTAAGATAATTAGCATATTAATAAATTCTATCAATTCATATTTGATGTGATGATCGAGGATGTTACACTCGATCTTCTTGATATCTTGGAATATAACTTTTATTTTAAAATAATCTAATTTGTTGAAATATTTCCATTTAATTTTGTAATATTATTGTTAAACTCTTATTCTCTTATTATGAGATCTTTGTATCACTTTTATTTCATTAAAATGCATTAATTTAATTTAAATCTTTTTAGCTTTATTACAAATTTAATTAATATTTAAATAACAAAAATATGTTTTAAGTTTATTAACTTTGGTGATTTGTAGTTATACCAAGTGAGGAAAATTGAGATAAATTAAACATTTTTTATATTTTTACTTTTTTTTATTTTCAAAAGTTTTGGAACACTTTACCAGAAATTTCAATTCATTCATGACTTAATGGTTGATGTTGTTTTACATGATCTCCTTAGCATCTTGCAACTGAATTTTCTCATATAATTTTACCCATTTCTTCAAATGTTTTAATTTTATTTAGTTTTACTCTTATGAAACTTTTATTACTCTAAGCAGTGGCCTTTACATCACCTTAATTTGTTGTATTACATTGCTTATTTTAGGTGTAACATCTTTGATCATCAAAATAACTTAAAATAAAAATACCTTATAAAACATGGAGAATGAAGAACATAAAATTTTGAAAAACAAAATCGAATATGTAATTTAATGAAGTTCATCAAAATGAGACAAAGGCCACTTGTTTTGTTTTGATTGGACCTCTTTTGTTTCTTAAAACTTCTCACTTTGATTTTGTTATATTACTATGAATTCTATTTCTTATATCTTGTGATATTTATATTACCTTGAAATTAATTATTTTATTTTTCTTTAGTTTATCTTCTTTAAGCTTTATTATATCTTTACTTAAAACTAGAGTAATAAATTATTTTTATTTATTATTTTTATAATGGTGATTGGCAGGATTTCAAATGAGGTGTGATCACAATGAAACAAATATCTTTGGGCTTGATTTGGATAGTTTTATCAATTTAAATTTAATTTTATAGTTTAAAATACTTTTTATGATGGCTCATTTTACGTGATATTTCTATTTATACCTGATTTGATGATTGTGGATGTTACACTAGATCTCTAAAATAGTATGGAAGGCAACTTTCTAAGTTAAGTTTTTTCATTTCTTTTAATATTTTTTTTATTTAGTGATATTTTTTTGAAATTCAAATTCTTCTCTTATGAGAGTTTAACATCTTTTGATTTGGTTGTTTTAGATTCTTGAAATTATTTTTATTTCAAGTTTAAAACACACACACACACACATCTTTATATACTTAATCTTAAAATAATAATTTATTATTATATATAATTATTTATTAATGTAATTCTTAGTAGCTCAAAATATGCTCTAGTTAAGATAAAACAAAAGTCATTAGACACATGATGACAACATTTTTAAAAGTTTTACCTTTTAGGATTTTGTCATGCCTTACAAGGCTTTTCAGTTCATACGTTATTTAATGATAGAGGTTATTAAAAGTAATCTTTTTAAAAACTTGGAATGCAACTTTTCACTACAAATCTCTTATTTCTTCAACTGTTCCAGTTAGATATGGTTTTATTACTATGCAACTTTGAATCTCCTCTTTTGTAACTTTCATACTACTATGATTTGGTTATACCACATTACTAAAAAAATTAATTATTATTTGTAAATGTTTAGCTTTATAATTTGCAACAATTAAAAACTGAGTCTGATTGAGATGAAACAAACAATATTTGACTCATCTTGACAACTTCTAGCCAATTAAATATAATTATTATAATCATACTTATTTTTTTTTCATTTTTTAACATGCTTTATGAGAAATTTTTATTTGTACCAAATTTTTTCTTAAAATATATGTTACACTCAATTTTATCAATACTTAGTAATGTAAATTTTCTATATAAATTATTTCATTTTGTCAAATATTTTGCATTGACATGGTTTTATTAAGTTGTAAATCCAAATCTCTGATCATGTGGCCTTCACAATATTTTTATTAGTTTGTATTACAGTGCTTCAATATATGTTATTTTAGCATTAATTTTTGTTTACCTCATATTAAAATAACATATCAATATTATTTTTGATTATTTTTTTTGGTAATTCATAGTAACTCAAAACGTGGTGTGATAGAGATGAAACAAATGTCATTGGGGTCATCTCAATGAGTTTTGTCAAAAATAATTTTCATTTTTATTTAATATAAATATTTTAAATTTGGTAGTTTTGGCACATTTTATAAAGTATTTTGACAAGTTTCTAAATTACATTTTGAGGATGTTATACATGAGCTCCTTAATATGTTGTAATTAACTTTCTTATACAAATTATCCCACTCATTAACATTTTTTGTTTTTGATATGGTAATATTACTAAATAACCATAAATCTTCTCTTGTGTGACCTTTATATTACCTTGTATTGGTTAGATTATATTATTTTAATTTATCTCATTTCTTTTTTAATATTTATTTACTTAACACTTAAAAATATTTGTTATTATTTAAGATTTTTTAATTTTATAATATTTTGTAATTCTAAACATACTGAAATCTAGAAGGAACAAATGTCATTGGACTTGACTTAATAAGCTCTATACATTTAATTTTTTATTTTTCCTACACTTTGAATTATTTCATTTTCTAGTGGTTTTTAATGCCTAATAAGATTTTTTGTTTTATAACTATTTTTTTGTTTGAGTATGTTACACACAATCTCCAGAGTATCTTGGAAAGGAACTTTCCCACACAATTTTTCTGATTTATTAACATTTTTCACTTTGATTTAGTTTTATTGTATGAAACTCTAATTATCCTCTAGTTTTCTCTTTATATTACTTTGTTTTGTTTACAAAATAGTACTTTAATTTAACTAATTTCTACTTTAATCAATAGTAACCTAACACAATTAGTTATTATTTATGCTTAATTACTTCAATAAATTGTAGAAATTTCAATCGAGTTCCGTTAGAGACCAAACAAAAATCATTGGGCAAATCTTAACTAGCTCTATCCAATTAATTATTCAATCTTATAAGTTTAACATATTTTATTTTTTAAAAGTTTGGTAGGCTTTATGAGATATTTTGATTCATACCTAATTTGATGATAGAGATTTTTAAATTTTTGTATCTCAGAATGGAACTTTCTTATAGATTTAAATTAGTTAATTTTTCACATAAATTATTCCTTAATTTATTTAATTTTAGCTTTCATATATATATATATATATATATATATATATATATATATATATATATATATATATATATATATATATATATATATATATATGGTTAATATTTAAATAGTAATTAGTTATTATTTATGCATATATACAAGGATATTTAATTGTTATTCCAACAAAAGGTATTAAAGATGAAACAAATGTGACTGGACTCCCCTCAATTTGTTATATCAAATTTAATGTTTATTTTTATATTTCGAAATCATTTAACTTTAAGGATTTTTGTAAGTTTTGCATGACATTTTAATTGTTACCTAAATTGATTTTAAAGGAAGCATTCATTCTCAATATAGTCCTAGAATGTAAGTTTCTCATATAATTAATCTCATTTCTTAAAATGTTTTGCTTTGATTTAGTTATATTATAGACATTGAATCTTAGATAGTGTGACCTTTGCATCTTTCTTATTTTCTTATATTTAATTACTTCAATTTCTCTAATTTAAACTTTTTTATTTTTATATAATATTAATATAATAACTAATTACTTTTTATGTTTAATTACTTTAGTAAGTTTCCATAATGTTGAAACTAAATTAATAAAAAAGAAAAGAAATCATTTGACTTGCCTTAAAGCATGCTACCTAATTAAAAATTAATTTTTTTGTTTTCATACATTTTACTTTTAAAGGTTTTGGAATACTTTTTAAGACATTTTGATGTGAACATACTTTGTAATTGAGAATGTTAGTCTCAATCACCTTAGCATCTTGGAATGTAATTTTCATGTCTAATTTCTTATTTCTATAAATGTTTTGCTTTGATTTGGTTATATTATTATGTAACTCTAAATCTTATCCCATGTGACTTTCACATCACTTTGATTTGATTATATAACATTACTTCAATATATCATATTATAGGTTTAATATATAATTATTTAATATATAAATAATAATTTATTATTATTTATGTTTATTTATCTTGATAATTTGTATTAATTTCGAATGATGTTGGATTTAGAGAAAATGAAGGATGTTAATCGTTTCTTGAAGAGCTCTAACCAATTAAATATTAAATTTTTATTTCTTAAAAGATATTTTAGGATTTTGGCATGATTTATGAGACATTTAGATTCACACCATATTTAATAATCGTATATGTAGCACTCAATCTCCTTAGTATCTTAGAATACAATGTTTTCTTAAATTTTATCCAATTCTTCAAAATTTTTACTTCCATTTCAATACATTTTTGTGGAACACTTATTCTCCTCTTGTGTAGCGTTTAGAATTATTTGATTTGGAAACATTACATTACTTAAAGTTATCATTTCTTTTAAATAAATGTCAACTTAATAACAAAATAATAATTTTTTAATTTAAGCTCATTTAATTTGATAATTCATAGTACTTACAAACAAAGTCTGATCGTGATGTAATGAATGTTGTTGCACTCATCTCGAGAAGCACTATACATATAAATATTAATTTCTATATTATAAATTTTTTTATTATCTTGGATTTTTCTTGTTTCATATGATATTTTAATATGTATCTAATTTGATGATTGTGTAAGTTTCACCTCATCTGTTTAGATTGTTAGAATGCATCCCTGTTATATAATTTATCTCATTTCTTGAAATGTTTTGCTTCGATTTGGTTATTTTACTCTGTCACTCTAAATCTTCTATTGTGTGACTTTTATATTGCTTTGATTTAGTCATATTATATTTTAGTAGTTTATTTCATTTAAACTATAATATTTGTTTACATCATATTTCTTTGATTTTTTGCAAAATAGTGCTTTAATTTCTAATTACTACTTTAAAATATATTTTTGTCATTAAAATAATAATTCATTATTATTTATGTTTTAAATAGTTTGGAAATTTACAAAATTACAAATGAGGTCCATTTGATATAGATCAAACATCTTGGAATGCAACTTTTTAGTCTAAGTAAGCTTATTTTTTCAAAGTTTTCTTTCATTTGGTTATATTATCATATAGCTCTAAATCCCCTATCATGTAACTTTCATATCACTTTAATTTTATTATATTACATAACTTAAATTTATCTAATTTAAACTTTAAAATCCCCTCTCATGTTTGTTTCATATCACTTTAAATTGATTATAATGCATTGCTTAAATTTATGTAATTTAAGTTTTATTATAAATTTTCTTGTCATTACAAATGTTCAATTACCTCAATAATTGACACTAACTCTCTATAAATCCAAATGTGGCTAATTAAGACAAAATAAATGTTATTGTTTTTGTCTAAAAGAACCATATCCAATCAAATATTTCTTGAAAAGTTTTTAAATATCCTTTTTCCGAAAGTTTTAAAATTTCTTACGAGATAGTTTGATTGAGCATAATTTGATGATAAAGAATGTTGCATTTGACTTCCTTAGTGTTTGGAACAAAACTTTCTTGCATAATTTACCTTATTTCTTTAATTTATTTGTTTGGATTATTTATATTAATATGTAAGTCTAATTGTCATCTCGTCTGACAATCACATCACTTTGATATGCTTATATTACATTGCTTAAGTTTTTCTCACTTCAGCTTTAATATATATTTACTTAATATTTATGTAATTATTTTTAAATTTTCATGTTTAATTACGTTGTCAATTTTTTATATTCCCTGTTAGAGTTTGTTTGAGACAAAACAAACATCATTAGTCAAGTCTCAGAAAGCTTTATCAAATTCAATATTCAATTTCTATTTCTAGTTATCTTATTATCTAAAGTTTTTTTTAATTTTTTTGAGAAACTTTTCAATTTTAACCTATTTAATGTTTTAGAATGTTACACTCACTGTCCATGATCTCTTAGAAAGCAATTTTTCTAAACAATTTATCTCAATTGTTAAAAATTTTCTGTTTAATTTAGTTATATTACTATGAAACTTTTCTCCCCCATTGCTTCCCATTAGTTTACATTGATTTGTTTATATTACCTTACTTCAATTTATCTCATTTTATCTTTAATATGCATTTACTTAATAATAACATAGAAATTTATTACTATTTATTTTATATAATTGCAAAATTTATTGTTATTCTAAATGAGATTCATCTTAGATGAAACAAATGTCACTAGACTTGTCTTGCTTACTATATTGAATTAAATACTCAATTTTATATCTTTAAACTTCTGGTCTTTTAAGGTTTTGGTAAGTTTTATGAGGTATTTTTATTCATACCTGATTTGTTAATCAAGGAAGTTGCATTCATTCTCTATGGTATCTTGGAATTCTAGTTTTCTAATAATTTATATCATTTCTTAAAATTGTTTGCTTTGACTTGTGTCATATTACTATGTAGATTTGAATCTTAACACATTTACCTTTCAATCACCTTAATTTTGCCATATTTTATAACTTTAATTAATCTTATTTCAACTTTATATCGATTGACATGATATTAAAATAATAATTTATTATTATTTAAGTTTAATTATTTTAGTAATTTATCATAAGTTTGTTGTTGGACAATTGGAAATGAAACAAGTTTCATTTGACTTATCTCAAAGCATGCTGCCTAATTAAATATTCATTTTAGGTTTTCATATATTTGTTTTTCAAAGTTTTTACATGCTTTGTAAGAAATTTTAGTACAAACTATATTTGACAGTCGAGGATATTACTCTTAATCATCTTAGTATCTTAGAATGCAACATTTAGTACAATTTATCTTATTCCTTGAAATATTTTACATTGATTTGGTTATATTAGTATTTAACTATAAATCTTCTCCTATGTGACTTTTTAATCAGTTTGACATTGTCATAACACATTACTTGAATATATGTCATTTTATGTTTAAAACATATTTATATTGTATTAAAATAAAAATTTGTTGTTATTTATTATTATTTATTTGAGAATTTAGGGTAATTCCAATTGATGTGTAATTGAGACAAAATGAAGGTCCTTAAACTTGTTTAGAAGAGCTATACCAAATTAAATATTAATTTTATATTTTTAAAAAAATAATTTTATGGTTTTGGCATAATTTATGAGATATTTCGATTCCTACAGACTTTGATATCTAAAAATGTTAAACTCGATCTCCTTAGTGACATGAAATACAACTATTTTATATAATTTATCTAATTTCTATACTTTTTTCATTTCAATTTGGTAAAATTATTGTGGAGCAGTTATTCTCCTCTCAAGTGGCCTTTAAATTGATTTTTTTGGCGACATTATATTGCTTAAATTTATGTCATTTCTTTATAAATTATTGGTAATTAGTATTTTTAAAAAAATATTTTTATTTAAACTTATTTTATTTAATCATTATGAAATGAATGTCATTGGACTAGTCTCTTTTTCTTCTTCTTCATCATCTTCATATTCTTCGTCTTCTTCTTCATCATCTGCTTCGTCTTCTTCTTCTGCTTCTGCTTCCTCTTCATCATCATCATCTTCTTCTTCTTTTTCTTCTTTTTCTAATTCTTCTACTTCTTCTACTACTCTTTCTTGTTGTTCATCTTCTTTTTTTGTATTGATCATCTCTTTATTAATAATTCTTATTCATTTCTTATTCTTATTAATCACAATACAAAATTTAACAAAAAAAGAAAAAAATTAAGTTTAATTTTTAATATTTTTAAATATTTTATTTCTATGATATAGATATGCTTTATCAGTTATTCTTATTTGAACCTAGTATCATGATCAACAATGTTATAGTATCTCTTTAGAATGGCTGAATGCATTCTTTTCATACAATTTATCACATTTTGAAATTTTTTTTTATTTGGTTTGGTAATATTACTATGTCACTCTAAATCTATACTTGTGTGATATTCATATTGCTTTGATTTAATTATATTATTTTGATTCATTTTGTTTCATTTAGAATTAATGTTTTTTTACATCATATTAAAACAATAATTTGCTATTACTTATGCTTACTTATTTTGGTACTTCATAGTAATTGCCAAGTATGTTCAAAGGAGATGAGATTAAATTTTATGAACTTGTCTTGATGAGCTCTAACTAATTAAATATTAATTATTATATTTTAAAAAAAATTATTTTTTCAAGGTTTGGCATGATTAATGAAACATTATCATTTGTACTTGATATAATGATTGGAGATCCCACACTTGATCTCCATATATCTTTGAATGAAACTTTCTTATACAATTTAATTAATATATTCAAGTTTTCACTTTCATTTAGAAATGTTAAAAAGAAACTCAAATTCTTCTCTCATGTGCCACTTACATTGACTTAGTTTTGTTACGATACATTGATTTAATTGAGCTCATTTCAACTTTATTATATATTTACTAAATACAAAATTTATAATGTTTATTATTTAGGGTTATTTAATTTTTTGATTTTGTTACTTTCTAATGACGTATGATTTAGATGAAACAAACATCATTTACGCATATCAGTGAGATCTATCTAATTGAATATTTATTTTAATATTCTTATTTTGTTTTATTTCCTAAAGTTTTCCACATTTTATGAGACATTCAATTTGTACATAATTTAATGGTAAAAAAGTTATACTTGATCTCTTTAGTATCTTGGAATGCAACTTTTCTGAAACATCATCTCTTTTCTAAAAAAATGTTACTATTGATCTCTTTACTATGTAACTCTAACCATCATCTTGTCTAACATTCACAGTACATTGATTTTGATGTATTAAATCACTTCAATTTATCTCTTTTTAATTTCAAAATAGTTTTTCTTAATAATAAAACAATAGTTTATTATTTTTATCATTATTTATTTTTGTTGCTCGAAGATTCTATGGAGATCTATCAAAATTAAATATTCATTTTTTTATTTAAGATAGTCTAAGTTTTTAGAACGTAACATTTCTATTTGTACCAATTTTGATAACCGAGGACATTACGATCTGTATAGAATCTTGGAATTTAGCAGTCTCATATAATTTATCTCATTCTTTTAATTGTTTTTCCTTTATTTGGTTATTTTATTATGATACACTTATTCTCTTCTCTTATGACCTTTACATTTTTTTTAATTTCAAGTATTATTTCCTTAATTTATCTCACTTCAATTATAATATTTATTTATTATATCCAAAAAAATATTAGTTTATGCTTAATTTAAGCTAATTAATTTGGTAATTCATGAAAATTCTAAACAAGGTTTGATAAAAGAGAAAGGAACAATTTATTATTATTTATCTTTTTTTACATTTGTGAATCGCAAAAATATCAAATAAGATCCGATTAAAGCCAAATAAATTTCGTTGGACTCGTCTAAATGAGTTATTTAAAATAAAATATACATTTTAGATATTTTTATATATTTTATTTTCAATAGTTTTTGCATAATTTATGAGGTATTTTTATTTGTACTTAATTTCATAATCAAGTATGTTATGCTTATTCTCCTTTGTATCATTTAATGTAACTTTCCCATTCAATTGATCTACTTTTTTCAAAGTTTTTCATTTGATTTGATTAAATTACTATGTAACTATAAATCATCTCTCGCATTACATTTACATCACTTTAATTTTAATATATAATATTATTTCAATTTATAACATTTTTTATTTAATATATATTTACTTAATATTGAAATAATAATTTCTTTATTTATAGTAATTTACATTAGTAATTCACGATAATTCTAATCAATATTTGGTTGGGTTGATATAAACATATTCAGACTTATCTTGAAAGCTCAATCAAATAAACCATTAATTTCTATATTATAAAAAAAATTTATTTTTATATGTTTTCTATTTTTTATAAGATACTTTGAAACATTAATTAGGAATTAAAATATTCCATACAGTTTATCTCATTTCTCCAAAATCATTGCTTTGATTTAGTTATAATACTATGCAACACTAAGCCTTTTCTTATGTGAGCTTTACATCACTTCGATTTGCTTTTATTACATTGATTCAAGTTTTCTAATTTTTAATTTATAATATATTTACATAATATTAAAAATAATAATAATTACTATCTATGACTGTTTAGTTTAGTAATATGTAGTAATTCTAAATAGAATTTGATCAAGATAAACGAAGCATAATTCGACACATCTTAATGATTTATATAAAATTAAAAATTCTTGTTTGTTTTTCTAAAACTTTTATTTCCTAATAGTCTTTTGCACCTTTTTAGATATTTTATTCTAGTTGATTTTATGATCAAGGTGTTACACTTGAGCTGTTTCTTGTTTGTTTTTCTAAAATGTTTATTTCCTAATAGTGTTTTGCACCTTTTTAGATATTTTATTCTAGTTGATTTTATGATCAAGGTGTTACACTTGAGCTCCTTACTGTCTTAGTTGTAACATTTCTTTACAGTCATCTTCTTTTTATTTCAAATATTTTAACTTGATTAAGTTAAATTAATTTAAAAATATAATTCTCTTTTTTATAAGACATTACATTTCTTCAATATATGTTATTATGGATTTATTATTTATTTTTTAAATATTAAAATATTAATGTGTTATTAATTTATTAATACTTATTTAGTTAATTCATAGTAATTCAAAATGAGGTGAAACATAGATGAAACAAACATTGTTAGACTCATCTCGATTAATTATATTAGATGAAATATTAAATTTTATATTTCTAAATATTTAATTTCAATGTCTTTCGACGTGATTTATTATAGTTTTTGATTAATGTCGAACTTTATGATTGAATATGTCACACTTAATCTCCTTATTATTTAACAATGTAACTTTATCATACAATTTGTTCCATTTATTTAAATGTTTTACTTTGATTTCTTTATATCACTACGTAACTCTAAATCTCTTCTATTATGAACATTACATCACTTTATTTTGGCTATATTAAATTACTTAAACTTATCTCAATTTAACTTTAATATATATTTACTATCCTAGTTCATAGTAATTGAAAAATAGGTCATATAGAGATGAAAGAAAAATTGTTGAACTCATCCCCACTAACTCTATATAATAATATATTTATTTGAAATTTAAATATTTTATTTTCAAGGGTTTATACATGCTTTACAAATATTTTGATTCATAACTAATTTGATGATCAATGATATTATGCTTAATCTTTTTAGAATCTTAGAATGCAACTTCCTTGAAAACTTTGACATATTTCTTCAAATGTTTTTCATTGTTTTAGTTATATTACTATGTAAATCTCAAATAATTTTACCATAACTTTTAAATTAATCTATTTTGATTATATTATATTCCTACAATTTTATCTCATTTAAGCTTTAGGATTTATTTGTTTAATTTTAAAATAATAATTTTCAATTATTTCTTCTTTTGATTTTATTAATTTGTAGCAATTTTGAGCAAGCTCTAATCGGGACGAAAGAAATGTCATTGCACTCAACTTGTTGATTTTTATCTAATTATATATCTATATCTATAACTTTTAATATTTGTTTTCTATTATTTTGAGATGTTTTATAAAGCAATTATCATATCTGATTTTATGGTGGAGGATGTTTCACTCAATCGCCATAGTATCTCAAAATATTACTTTCTTGTAAAACTTATATCATTTCCTGAAATTGTTTATTTTGAATGTCTTATACTGCTATGTAATTGTAAATATTATCTGTTATGAGTTTTGCATTTTTTTATTTGGATATATTATATTTCTCAATTTTTTCTCAAATCAACTTTAATATATGTTGACATAAAATTAAAATAACAATTTTATTTTATTCACCCTTATTTAAAATTTTAATTCACAATAGTTAAAAACTTGAATCAATCAAGAAAAAACAAATGTCATTATATTTATGTTAAGGACCTCTATCTAATTAAAAATTAATTTACTAATTTTTAAATATTATGTTAATTACGAATTTGGCATGCTTTACGAGTAATTGTGATACTCAAATTATTTTACGACTAAGGATATTCAACTTGATCTTTTTAGTATCTTGGAATGTAACAGTTTTGTACAATTTAGTTCATTTCTTCAAAGTTTTAATTTAGATTTTGTTATATTACTATGAAATACAAATTCATCTATCATGTGACCTTTAAGCTCAATTTTATTATTTTACATTGTTCAAATTTAACTCCTTTTATATTATATATATTTTATTTAATATTAAATAATAACTTATTTTTATTTCTACTTATTAACATTGGTGGTTCATAGTAATTCTAGATAACGTCTGATCGACACTAGGTAAACATCATCAAACATGTCTCGAAAAGCTCTATCCAATTAAATATTCTTTTCTCTTTTATTAAATATCTTTTTTTAAGGTTTTGGGACGTTTAATTTGGTATTTTGATTTGTATCATAATTGAAGATAAAAGATGCTACTATTGATCTCTATAGTATCATAGATTACAACTTTTCCATCTGATTTACCTAATATCTTCAAGTTTTTCGTTTTGATTGAATTATATTGCTATGAAACTATAATTCTCTCCATGTGTGTCCTTTCAATCACTTTGATTTATTCATATTACATTGCTTAAATTTATCCCATTTTAGCTTTAATTTTAATAAAAATGATAATTTATTTTATTTTTTTATTATTTAGTTTGTTAATTAATAATAATTCCAAATGAGGTCTATTCAAGATCAAATAATTTTCATTAAACTCCTTTTAACAAGAAATAATTAATTAAATGTTTATTTTTATCTTTTTAAATATTTATTTTCTAGGGTTTTTGTATGTTTTATGAGAAATTTTGATTATACCTTATTTGATGACCAAGGATGTCGCACATGGCCACAACAGTATCTTGGAATGACACTTTCCAAAATAATTTATCACATTTCTTCACATTTTGGCTTTACTTAAGTTATAATATTATCTTAATCTAAACTTACTTTGTTTTGACCCTTACATCACATTGACTTGGTCATAATATTTTGGTCAAATCATATCATTTTAGGTGCTATATATATTCTTTTCTTAACATCAATATAATAGTTTATTTTAATTTATCATTTTCTACTTCAATAATTTATAGTATACTAAAATAGGTTTAAATAAAATAAAATAAATAATGATGGAGTTATCTTCTTGAGCTATATCCATTTAAATACTATTTTATATATCTAAATATTTAAATATCTAGAATTTGAGTTACGTGCCATTTTGAATCGTAATTCATTTGATGATCTTGATAGATATACTTAAACTCTATGTTATCTTGGAATGTAATTTTCTCACATAATTTTTCTTCTTTCTTTAAGTTTTTTTATTCAATTTGTTTATATTATTATGAAAACATTACTTTTAATGCAACATTTACATTTATTTGATTATATTACATTACTTAAACTTAGCTCATTTATTTTTTCAGTATATCTTCACTTAATACTAAATACTAATATATTATTAGTTTTTTAATTAGTAAGATAAATTAATATTAGTTGTAAATGAGATTGAATGAGGATGAAAAAATGTCATTATACTAGACAAGATAAGCTCCATTAAATTTAATATTTATATTAATATTTTTTTTTAATATTTATTTTCTATGATTTTGTCAAGCTTTATTAGACATTTATATTCATAACAATTTTATAATCAAGGATGTTGCATTTAATCTTCTTTGTAACATAGAATGTGGTTTTCTTATATAATTTCTTTAATTTCTTTAAACTCTCTCCTTTTTTTGCTTATATTACTATTAAAATTTAATTCTCCTCTATTATGACCTTTTTATTTTATTTTATTATATTACATTATATCAATTTCTATCATTTTAGTTTTAATATATGTTATATTAATATTAAAACAATGTCTCATTAATATTTAAAGTTATTTATAATGTTAATTAAATAAAAATTCTAAGCAAGATCTGATCATGTTGAAATTAACATTATTTTACTCTTCTTGAAGAGATTTATCCCAATACATGTTTATTTTTTATTTTTTAAATTATTATTTTATGTTTATTGAAATTTTTTCAAAAAAAATATTGGTTCTCATCTAATTTAGCAATCGATTAGTTTAGGAACAATCTCTTTGGATGTTTGAAAGCAATTTTCTAACATAATTCATTGGATTTTTTTAAATGTTTCTCTTTGTTTTGTTTATTTTAGTATGAAACACTAATTATTCACTTTTGTGACCTTTGCATCACTTTGATTAGGCAATGATACATTGTTTAAATTTTTCTCTAGTCAATATTATAGATATTTATTCAATATTAAAATAATAATCCATTGATGTTTAAGATCATTTAATATAGTAATTCATAATTTTTATACATGATGTCAAATCAAGAAAAAAATTCTTTTATATGAAAATTAAAGAGTTATATCAAATTAAATATTTATTTTTAATATTTTTAAATATTTGATTTTAAGATTTTACTTTGTCACGAGATATTTTAATTTGCATTATAATTGATGATAGAGGATATAACACTTAATCTTATTAGTATCTTGGAGGGTAACTTGGATTATTTATCTCACATTTTATAATTTTCTCTTTGATTTGGTTGTATTAGTATATAACTAAATCTTCTATCATATGACCTTACTATTGCTTTGAATTTGATACATTACTGTGCTTCAATTTATCTCATTAAACTTCAATAAATATTTATTAAATAAAAAAAAACTATTAAATTATTACTTATTCTTATTTAATTGATTAATTCAAATTAAATTTATGTAAGATCTAATTCATGCGAAACAATGTCGTTGCAGTTTTTCAATAATCTTTACTTAAATAAATATTAATTTTTTAATTTAAAATATATTGTTTTCATGCTTTTAACATAATTAATAAAATAATTTAATTGGAACTAGATCTAACACTTAAATATTTTACATAGTCTTTTTAGTACATTAGAATGCTACTTCCAAGGACAACTTATCTTATGTTTTCAATATTTTTGTTTTGATTTAGTTTATTACGTTGTAACTCAAAATCATCTATTGTGTGACCATTACATTTTTTTATTTTGTTATAATTTATTTAATGATAATAAAATAATAATTTATTTTTCTTTATGCTTTTTTACTTTGTAAGAATTCACAATGAGATTTGATTGAGATGAAATAAACATTATTGAACTCATCTAGTCATGCCCTTTTCAAAGAAGTATTCATTGTTAAATTATTTTTTATTTTATTTTTAAATGTTTTGGAAAAATTTATGCGACATTTTGATTCATATCTAATTTGAATATTGAGGATGTCTGTCTCGATCTCCTTAGTGTATTCCAATGCAATTTTTTGTATAATTTATCTCATTTTATTAAAATTTTTACTTTGATTTCGTTATAGAATTATGAAACTCTTAAGTCACATCTCATATGACCATTACTTTTTTATTTTTAGTTGTATTATATAAATAATTTATATAGTTTTTTCTTTGACATTTTCTAATTAATATAGAATACTATTATGATATTATTTATGTATTTTTATTCAAGTAATTTTAATAATTTCAAATGATGTCTAATCATGATGAAGTAAATATCATTGGACTCATCTTGATATTCTCTATTAATTATATATTAATTTTTATGTCATTAAATGTTTTATTTTATAGGCTCTTATCATGCTTAATAAATCCTTTAAATTTTTGCCTGATTTGATAATCAACAATGTTACTTTGCATCTCAACTTTGTCTATTACAAGTCGATTATTTTCTTGAAAAATTTTAATTATTAATTGGTTATATTACTATAAAACCCTAATTCTACTCTCATGTGATGGACACATCACCTTGATTTGGTTATATTACATTGCTTCAACTTATCTCACTTTAGATTTATTATATATTTAGTTAAATATTAAAATAATAATTTATTTTTTTGTTATTTGCCTTCATAATCTGTAGTAATTTTGAACAAGTTCCGATTAACATAAAACAAATGTCTTGCACTAATCTTGATGAGCTTTATACAATTAAATATTAATTTATTTATTTTTTATATTTAATTTTCTAAGGACTAAGAAAGCCTTATCAGACATTCATTTTGCACCTGATTTTATAATATAAAATGTTGCATAGGACTTGCTTACAAGCTTGGAATGAAATTTTTTTATGCATAATTTATCTAATTTCTTTAACATTTTCACATTGATTTTCTTATATTTATAGAAAACTATAATTCTCCTCTCTTATTATAGTTACATATGATTGATTTGCTTGCATTACATTCTGTTAATTGACATAATTAGAAATTTAATACATTTTTACCTAATACTAAAAGAATTTTTTGTGTTTACTTATATTATTAATTCATAGTAATTCCAAATGAGTTTTTAGCAAGATGAAACAAAAATTATTGACTTGTCTTGATGAGTTTTATCCAAGTAAATATTAATTTAATATTTTTATAATATTTTTAATTTCTTGTGTTTTTGCATCTTTTATGTGTTTTTATTATTTGTTCCTCACTTTTTGTTATGATCGTTACACACTATCTCCTTAGTATCTAGGAATGTAACATTTTCATAAAATTTATCTCATTTTTTAGATTAGATTTTATTTAGTTATATTACTACTTAATACTAATTCAGCTCTTCTATAGTTTTTATATCACTTTGAATTTTTTGTTGTATTACTACAATTTAACTCATTTAAGTATTAAAATATTTTTACTTGGTATTTAAATAATAGTTTATAAATATTTATGACTAATTAATAGTAGATGTTAAACTTAATAGTAGATGTTAAACTTAATCTCTATTGTATCTTGGAATGTAACTTTTCCTTAAAGTTTATCTCATGTTTTGAAAATGTTTTGTATATTTGGTTATATAACTATGAAAATCTTACTCTCTTATAGTGTGATCTCTTGAATTCTTTTATTTTTGCTATAACACTTTTCTTCAATTTATTTCATTTTAGCATGAATATATACTTAGTTAATTATATTTTTAACTCATAGTAATTTCTAATAAGGTCCATTGAAGATGTAAAAAATATCAATGGATTATTCTTAATGAGGTCTTCCTAATTACCTATTTATTCTAAGTTCTAGCATGAATTTTTGATATTATAATTTGTACCTAATTTGATGATGAAGGATGTTATACTCGATCACCATTGTCTATTGGAGTACAACATTTCTCTATAATTTATCACATTTCATCAAAGTTTTACTTTGATAGTTTACATTAATTTTTAATTCTATATCTACTATCATGTGAGCTTTACATCACTTTAATTTTGCTAAATTTTCAAATTTTTCAACTTGATTTAGTCATAATATTATGAATCTCTTATTAACGTCACCACTACCATTTTCCTCACATTGATTTTGCTATTTTTTATTGCTTCAACTTATCTAATTTTTGTATTAATATATATTTACCTTTTTTCAAATAGCATTTTATTATAATTTTTTCTTATTCGCTTTGTTAACTGATGGAAATTCTAATTGATGTGCGATTAAGAAATAGTGAATGTTGTTGGACTCAGCTCGATAAGCTCTATCTAATTAAATATTCAACTTTATGATTTATATGTTTAATTTTTAGTAGTTTTTATACATTTTAAGAGATAATTTGATTCAAACATGATATTTTGATTAATGATGTTGCATTTGATCTCTTTAGCATCTCAGAATGAAACTTTTTTATGTAATATATCTCATTTCTACAAAGTTTTTTTTTATTTTCTTTTACTACTATGACACTTTAATTCTCCCCTAAATGCATTGTTATATTTCTTTTATTTGGTTATATTAAATTGTTTTAATTTTTTTATTTGAACTTTAATAAATATATATATATATAATTAAAATATTAATTTATTCTTATTTAGTTTTTCAAAATTTTAAATATTAAAACATTGAATTATTATTATTAAAATAGTACATTATTATCATTAAAATATTTAATTATTATTATTAAAATAGTAAATTATTATTATTATTTATTTTATTTTATTATAAACAAGGTTTTTCCGAAGGGAAACAAAAGTTCTTGGACCCATCTTGATTAACTTTATCCAATAAAAAATTTATTTTCTTATATTTTTAAATACTTTATTTCTATGAATTTTTTCTTTTTTTACAAGTCAATTTTTTCATACCAAATTTGATGATGTAGTATGCTACACTTGATCTCATGAGTATTTGGTTATATTACCATGCAACATTAAATCTCCATTTCTGTAGCCTTCAAATTGCTAGTTTAGATACATGATAATTCTATTATTTAAGTCATTTCAATTTTAACATATGTTTACTTCATATTGAAGTAGTTGTTTTTATTAATCATGTAGATTTCCCTTGGAAATTTGTTTTATTTCTAAATGAGGCCTGATAGATATGAAAAAAACATTGTGCTTGCTTATACAAACTTTATCCAATAAAATATTCATTTTGATTTTCTTAAAATATTTTATTATCTAGGTTTTTTGTATGCTTTTTAAAATTTTTTGAATCATACCTTATTTGACAATCGATGACGTTACACTTGATCTTCTATGTATCTTGGAAAACAAATTTCTTATATATATTAACCCATTTCTCTAAATTTCTTGTTTCAATTAATTTATTTAACTATTTAACTCTAAATCATCTCTCGAATGAATATTTCATTTAATTTTATAATATTACGTTGCTTCAATTTATTCATCTCTTCTTTAATATATATTTACTTAATAATAAAATAGTAACTGTTTTATTAATTCTTATTTATTTTGGTAATTCATTGTAATTCAAAATGTGGTCCAATTGAAACAAAAGGGCATTAGTCTCATCTCACCAATCATTATGAAATTATATTTTCTTTTTTATATTTTTAAAATTCGTTTTTCAATGATTCTTTTCATTTTACATCACATTCTTGATTTGTACCAATTTTGGAGATTGAGGATCTTACACACAATCTCCTTGGTACTTTGGAATATAGTTTTAAAAAACTTTTATCACATTTCTTAAGACTTTTCACCTTGATTTTGTTATATTACTATGAATTCTATTTCTCATATCTTGTGAGATTTATGTTGCTTTAAATTGGTTGTACGGTTTTGCTTTCAGTATATCTCATTTGTGTATTGTTAAATTTTTAGTTAAAATTAGAATAATAATTTATTTTTTTTTATGGTTTTTACATTTGTAATTGGCAATAATTCCAATCGAGCAATTATGGAGAGGAAACAAATATCTTTGTGGTCAATGTGCCTAGTTATATACAATTAAATGTTTATAAATATATTTTTATTGTTGACCATTTTATGAGAAATTTGGTTTCGTACTTGATTTGACGATCAAAGATTTTACACTCACCTCCTAAGTATTGTGGTGGGAAATTTTTTAATTAAATTTATCTCAATTCTTCAAACTTTGTTTTTTGATTTGGTTATATTTCTTTGAAACTATAATCCTCCTGTCGTTTGACCATTGCATCATTTTGATTGTTTTATGTTATATTAATTAAAATTATCTTGTTTCAACTTTAGTATATATATATATACTTATTTTAAAATAATAATTTATTATTATTAATAGTAATTTACCAAAGTAATTTGTTAAAGTTCCAATTAAGATCGAATTGAGATGATACAAATGTTAGTAGATTCGTGTTGATAATATTGTTAAAAGTTTAATTTTTATTTATTTTGTTATGCTTTATAAGATTTTTAGTCCATACATTATTTTATGACAAAGGAGTTACACTTGATCCCTTAATATATTGGAATGTAGTTTTTTGTTTCACTTTATCTTTTGTTTTTAACAGCTCCACTTATTTTGGTTATATTACGATGCAACACAAAATCTCCTCTTCCATGACTTTAACATCGCTATGATTTTGTTACATTACATCTCTTTAATTTACATCTTTCAAGAATTAATATTTATTTTCTTAATATTATAATATAACTTGTTATTATTTGTGTTTGCCTATTTTTTCCAATTCCTAGTAATTGAAAAATAGGTACGATCTAGATGAAACAAATGGTCTTTTACCTGTCTCAATGGGTTTTAACTAATTAAATATAATTAATATTTTTTAAAATATTTTATTATCCTTTTTTTAGCATGTTTTACGAGAAATTTTTACCTGTAACTGATTTTATGTGCAGGTATTTTAAACTGAATCTCACTAATATCTAATAAAATATATTTCTTGCATCAATTATCTCATTTTTTAAAATATTTTGCATTGATTTAGTTTTAATGCTATATAAATCCAAAGCTCCTATCATGTGACCTTCACAAAGCTATTATTTCTATATAGTATATTGCTTCAATTTATATTATTTTTAGCTTTAATATAAATTTACTTCAAATCAAGCTAATAAATTATTATTATTTTCTCTTATTTAGTTTGGTAATTCTTAGTAGTTCAAAATTTAGAATGGTTGAGATGAAATAGATGTATTTAGGCTCATCTCAATGAGCTTTATCAAACTAAATATTTATTTTTATATATTTTTAAATTTTTTATATTCAAAAATTTTGGCATGTTTTATAAAAAAGTTTTAAGTACCTAAATTGACTATTGAGTATAGTATCTAAATCACCTTAGTATGTTGGAAAGCAACTTTGTCATATAACTTCTATTCAAATTATTTTCTTTGATTTAATTATATTGTTGTATAACTATAAATCTTCTCTCATGTGACTTTTATATCACTTTGAAATAGCTATATTATATTATTTTAATTCATCTTATTTCAAATATGAATATATATTTACTTAATGCTAAAATTTATTTATTATTATTTAAGCTCCATTAATTTGATAATTTGTTGTACTTACAAACTAGGTCTTATCAAGATGGAACAAATGTCATTGGTCTTTACCTAATGTGTTCTATCCAATTAATAATTCATTTTTTTATACTTTTAAGTATTTTATTTTTTAGGTTTTATTCATGCTTAATAAGAATTTTTTATTTGTAATGTGTCTTTTCCCATTAAATTTATCTCACTTATTCAATTTTTTTTCTTTAATTTAATTTTATAATATCGAAACTATAATTATTCTATAATTTTCTATTTATATTGCTTTGATTTGTTTATAGAACAACGATTTAATTTAACTAATTATTAACATAATATATAATAACTTAATATTAAAATAACAAATTATTATTATTTATTTTTAATTAATTTGGTAATTTGTAGAAATTTTGAATGAGATCTATTAGAGGCAAAATAAAAGTCATTGCACTAATCCTAACAAGTATCAAACTAAATTTTCATTCTTATAAGTTTAAAATATTTTATTTTTTTTTTAGCAATTTGGCATGCTTTATAGAAAATTTTGATTAGTACCTAACTGATGATAGATTATATTACATCAATCTCCTTAGTAACTTAGAATGCAAAATTCTCGTGTAATTAATCTAATTTCTTAAAATGTTTTTCTTTGATTAGGATATATTACAATGCAATTCTAAATATCCTTTTGTGTGGCAATTATATAACTTTAATTTGCTTGAATTCAACTTATTTCAAACTTTAATAGATATTTATTTAATATTAAAATAATAGTGCTTTATTTTTTTTGCTTATGTTTTTTAGTAATTCATAATAAACCTCCATAATTCCAAATGAGGACAGATAGAGACAAAAGAAATGTCATAGTAATTGTCTCAAAAAGCTCTATTCAACAAAATATTCATTTTTTATGTTTTTAAATATTTTATTTTCTACAGTTTTGGAATGTTTTACGATATATTTTGATTGAACTTAATTTAATGATCAATGATTTTGTAATTTATCTCAGATTTTGGAATAGAACTTTTTGTTGAAATTTACTTTATTTCATCAAATTGTTTTGCTTTCATTTGACCATATCATTATGTAACTCGAATTCTCCTCTAGTGTGACCATAGCATCACTTTGGTTTTGTTATTTTACATAGCTTTAATTTGTTTCACTTTAATTTAAATAAATATTTACTTAATATTAAATGAATTATGTATTATTTTTTTTATTTCATTATTTTGTTAATTTTTGGTATCCAAAAATGATGTCTTATTAAGAAAAAAGAAACATCACCAGTCTAGTCTCGATGAGCTATTTCCAATTAAATACTTATTTTTTTATTTTTTAAATATTTTATTTTCTAAAGGATTTTATTAAATTAAATAATATGTCAATTTGAACCTATTTAATTATAAAAGAATGCTACAGTCGATCTCTTTGATGTCCTAAAGTACAACATTTTTGCATTCTCAATTGTTTAAATTTTTTTCTATGATTTTGCTATATTATTACGAAACGTTAATTCTATTCTAGTGTGGCCCATTACTTTGCATTAATTTTTTTTATATTATCTTGCTTCAATTTCTCTCATTTTTGATTTAATATATATTTACTTAATATTAAAATAATAATTTTTGGTTATTTATGTTTATATATTTAGATAATTCTTAGTTATTCTAAACGAAGTTTGTTAGAGTTGAAACAAATGTCACTCGAATCCTCTTGATTTGTTATATCAAATTTAATATTTACATTTAAATATTTAAATTTTTTATTTTTTAGGGTTTTGATAAGTTTTATGTCATTGTTATTTACAACTAATTTGATGCTGATGAAAGCATTGAATCTCCATAATATGCTAGAATGCAAGTTTCTTATTCATTTGATCACATTTTGTAAAATATTTTTCCTTTAATTTTGTTATATTATTATATTACTTTTAATCTCAACTTGTGTGATTTTTAAAACTTTTTATTTTGTTATATTTACTCTGTTTAATTAATCATATTTAAACTTTAAATAATATTTAAGTAATATTAAAATAATATTTATTATTATTTATGCTAAATTACTTAGTAATTTTTCATAATTTTTAAGCTAGACTAATTACAATGAAATAAATGTCATTTGAGTCATCTCAAAACATGCAACTTAATTAAATATTCATTTTTAGGTTACATATAATTGTTTTGAAAGTTTTAGAATGATTTGTAATAAATTTTTATGTGGACAAAATTTCGTGATCGAGGATTTTACTCTCGATCACCTTAATATCTTAGACTACAACTTACATGTACAATTTAACTTATTTCTTCAGATACTTTTTTTTTATTTTATTATATTACAATGTAACCTTATATCTCATCTTATATAACTTTTAATCACATTTATTTATTTATATTACATTCCTTCAGTGTAGCTCATTTTAAGTTTGATATATATTTATTTAATATTTAAATAATAATTTGTTATTATTTATGCTTATTTACATTTTGAACTTATGGTCATTTCAAATGATATTCGATTGAGACAAAACAAAAGTGATTAAATGTTTTTTAACAGCTTTATGCATTCAATTTTATATCTTTTTCAAAGATATTATATGGTTTTGGCTTAATTTATGAGACATTCTGATTCATGTCGTATTTTGAAAATGAAGATGTCATACTTGATCTCCTTAGTATATTGGATTACAATTTTTTTTGTACAATAGATGTAATTTCTTCAAATATTTTTCTATGATTTGGTTACGTTACTGTGGAACACTTATTGTCCACTGATGTGGCCTTTAGAATCATCTGATTTCCTAATATTATGTTATTGACTTTTATCACATTTTTTGGATAAATGTTAACATAATATTAAAATAATAATTTATTTTTATTTAAGCTTATTTAATTTTATAATTCATAGTAACTGTAATCAGTCTAATCATGATCAAATGATTGTTATTGGCCTCATTTAAAAAAGCTTTATCCAATTAAATATTAATTTTTATATTTTTAAATATTTTATTTTCTATTATTTTGGCATGCTTTTTGAGATCTTTTTATTTGTATTTATTTGATCATAGAATGTGTTAGACTTGAACACTTTAGAATGTTGGAATGTATCCTTTCCATAATATTTTTCATTTCCTTAAATATTTCCCTTTGTTATGATTATAGTATTATGTCATTCTAAATCATCTCTTGTGTGGCAATAACATTGCCATCATTTAGATATATTATATTACAACAATTTATTTAATTTAAAGTTTAATATTTTTTACGTCATATTAAAATAATAACTTATTATTATTTATTTTTATTAATTTTGGTACTTCATATTAATTCTAAAGGAGTTTTATCTAATTGAAAATTTATTTTTATATTTTAAAAATGTCTATTTTTAGAAGTTTGGCACTCTTAACAAAGCATTTTAATTTATATTTTATCTGATGATAAGAAATGCTATACTATATCTTCTTAATATCATGGAATGTAACTTTACTATACAATTCAACTCATCTAATAAAAAATTGTCACTTTAATTTAGTTATATTAATATGAAACTTAAATTCATTTCTTGTGTGACCTTTACATAGATTTTGTTTTATTATAATAATTGATTAAACTTATCTGATTTCAACATTATTATATATTTACTTAATGTTAAATTAACCATGTTTTTTATTTCTTAAAGTTATTTCATATTTTAATTTGTAGTATTTCTAAATGAGGTATGATAGAGATGAAACAAACATCATGGGACTCATCTTGATAAGCTCTATCATACGAAATATTCATTTTTATATTTTTATATTTTTAATTTTTTTATATTCCAAAGTTTTGCCACACTTTGTGTGACAATTCTATCTAATTTAATGTTCAAGGATTTTACACTCGATCTCGTTAGTATCTTGGAATACAACTTTCCAATAAAATTAATTTCAATCTTTCAAAATTTTTTATTTCACTTATATCACTATGCAACACCAAATATTATTTTGTATAACATTCATGTTACAACAATTTTATAACATTGTATTGTTTTAGTTTATGTCATTTCATCTTTAATATAGTTTGGCTAAATAATAAACGAATTGTTTATCATTTATTTATCACTATTAATTTTTTTATTAGAAGTATTTCTAAATCAGTTTTGATTGAGATTAAACAAATATCAATGGAAACAAATGAGAGAAGTCTAAATAGTTAAATACTCAACTTTATATTTGAAAGAATTTTATTTTTTAAGATTTTAGAAACTTTACATGAAATTTTGATTTGTACCAATTTTTACAATCGAAGATGATACAATCACCTTAGCATAATAGAATTTCACTATCCCATATAATTTGTCTCATTTTTTTAAATATTTTACATTGATTTGGTTATGTTATCATGATACACTAATTCTCTTCTCTTATGACCGTTACATTGTTTTTATTTTCTTATATTATAACTATTTAATTTATTTCATTTTAGTAATAACAAATATTTGTTTACTTTTAAAATAAAATTTTATTTTTATTAAAGATTATTTAATTTTGTAATTCTTAAAAATTCTAAACAACATCTGATAAAAGATATACCAATGTTGTTGGACTTAGCTCAACTAGCACTATCAAAGTTAAATTTAATTTTTATATTTTTAAATATTATATTTTATATTATTTTAACATATTTTAAAAGAAGTTTTTTTAATAATTAATTTGTTGATAGAAAAAGTTATATTCATTTTCCTTAGTATCTCAGAATGTAATGTTTCTATGTAAATTCTCATTTCTTCAAGTCTTATCTCTTTGATTTTCTTATATTACTATGAAACTCTAAGTCTTCATTCATTAGACATTTTCAACACTTTGATTTGGTTTATTACTTTTTTTAGTTTATCTTTGTTTTGCTTTAAAATATATTTCATTTCTTTCTTATAATTTATACTTATTTTTCTTTATTTGGTTTGATGGAGAAGAAACAAAAGTCATTGGACACATCTAGAGAAACTCCATCCAATTACATATTCTTTTTTAATATTTGGAAATATTTTTTTTATTGTTTTGTCATGTTTTAGAAGGCATTTCAATTTGTAACTAATTTGATAATCAAGTATGTTACACTTGATCTCATTAGTATTTTGGAACATAAATTTTTTGTATAATGTAACTCAATTCTTTGAATTATACTATTGTGTAACTCTAATATCATTTCTTATGACCTTCATGTAACCATTATTTGGCTATGTTGCAATTTTTTAATTTATACAATTCAACATTAAAGATATTATTACTTCATATTAAAATTATAATTTATTTTTATCAGTTACTTTAGGAATTTGTAATAACTACAAACTAGATCTAACGGAGGTGAAGCAAACATCATTTTACTTATTTCTAAGAGCTGTATCCAATTAAACATTCAGTTTTAATATTTTTAAGAGTTTTAGATACTAATGTTTTGATAGGGTTTGCAAAATATTTTGATTCATACTTCATTTGATGATCCATGATATTGCACTCTATCTACTTTGCATCTAGAAAAACAACTTTACTATAGAATTTATCACATTTCTTATTTTTATTTTGTTATATCACTATTTTACTCTGAATGTACTCTAATATGACCATTTCATCACTTTGATTTTGTTATATTATATTGCTTTCATTTATCTCATTTCTTCCTTAATATATACTTAATATCAAAATAGTAATTTATTTTTATTAATTTTATTTCATTAATTAGTTCACTAATATTATAGATAAGGCCTAATTGAGACAAAATAGATATCATTAGACTTGTCTTTGTGAGTTGTACCAAATAATTATTTCATTTTTATGTTTTGAATATTTTATTTGTTTTGGATCTTCCTTTTTTTATAAGAAATCTCATTTTGTATGGTTTTTTAATAATTTACCAAGTCAACTCAATCTCCATAGTGTCTTGGAATATAGCCTTCCTTTAAATTTTATCTCATTTCTAAAAATGTTTAACTTTGATTTCATTGTATAATCATTAAACACTAATTCTACTATCTTGTGACATTTTATATTGCTTCGAATTAGTTTTATTTAATTATTTCAGTTTATCTCATTTAATATTAATTAAATTCTTATGAATATTAAAGTTATAATTTATTTTTATTTAAGTTTTTTTAATTTTGGCAATTCACAATAATTATAATTGATGTTCAATCGAGATAAAGAAAACATTATAGGAATCACCTTGAAATGTTCAACAAAATTAAATATTTACCTTTTCATTTTTTTACATAATATTTTCTTCATTTTCTATCTTTGTACAATTCATTTTTATTTATGCGTGATTTAAAATTTGAGGATGTCACATTAGATCTCCTTAATGTCATGTAAGCAAATTTTGATATACAATTATTCCATTTTTTTCAAGTCTTTTTCCTCGATTTGGTTATGTTGTCATGAAAGTCTAATTCTACTCATATGATCTTTACGTCATCTTGATTTGGTTACATTATAATACTTCAAATTGTTATATTTTAACTTTAATATATCATTACTTTATCTTAAAATAATACTTTGTTTTTACAATGGTTATTTAATTTTATAATTTTCATTAGTTCCAAAGTGAATACGTATGGAGATAAAAGCAAATATCATTGGACTCATCTTAATGAGCTTTATCCAATTAAATATTCATTTTAATGTTTTTAAATGTTTTATTTACTAGTTTTTGCCATGCATTGTGACACTTTTTAATTTGTACCTTTGTTTATTATTGAGGAGTTACACTCAATCTCCTTAATATATTGGAATACAACTTTCCCTTACAATATATCTCAACTTCATCAAATGCTTTTCTTAGATTTAGTTATCTTATTATTTTAAACTAAATCTCATATTGTGTGATTTTCACATCCAATCATTTGGCCATATAACATTGCTTCAATTTTTATCTTTTTAGCTTTAATCTTAATTTATTTCAAAAGAAAATAAGAATTTATTATTATTTATGATTATTTTTTTATTCACATTAAATACAAAAAACTTTTCATAGAGATTAAGGAAATGTCATTGCTCACGTCTTGATGAAAGATATTTAAGTTAATATTTATTCTTATATTTTTAAATACTTTATTTTTTAGTGTTTTTACAATAATGAAATTTTTTTTATTCTTACCTTATTTGGCGATCTATGATGTTACAATAATGTTTCTATTAATTTGTAATTATTTTATAGTTTGACCTTTTCATTACTTTTTAATTATACTACATTGATTCAATTTATCTTATTTTAGTTTTATTATATTTTTAAGTAGTATTAAGATAATAATTTATGATTGTTTATGGTTATTTAATTTTTTAATTTATTGTAATTCAAAAAAATGTCTGATTCAAGAGAAACAAATATCATTGATCTCTCTCGTTGAGCTCTATTATATTTTCAAATACTTTATGTGTACGATTTTTGCATTCTTTATGACATGTTTCAATTCGTACTTCATTTAATTATTTAAGATTTATACTAAATCTCCTTAGTATCTTAAAAGACAACATCCCTATATAATTTAGCTAATTTCTTTAAAATTTCTATATTTTTTTCCTATATAATTATCCAACATCAAATCTCATTTCATGTGACCTTTGCAACGTGTTTCTATGGTTGGGTTATTTAGCTGAAATTTATATTATTTTAACATTAATATTTGATTTCTTAATACTATAATAATAATTTACTATTATTATGTTTATTTAAATTTAGTAATTTTTAGTTATTCCAATAGAGGTCTTATTGAGATAGAACAAAGGTCATTGAACACATTTTGAAAAGCTCCATGTAATTAAAAACACATTGTTATATTTTTAAACATAACCTCTTTTAAGATTTTGTATAAGTTTATTGCTCATTTTAGTTCATAACAAATTTGATGAATGAGGTTATTAAACTTGACCTCCTTTTTCTTTTAGAATACAACTTTTAGACACAACTTACAGCATATCTTCAAATATTTTATCTTCATTTTGTTAGATTACAATGTCACTTCAATAATCCTCTTATGTAACATTTATATCACAATGATTTAGTTATATTACATTGTTTCAAATTATTTCATTTCAACTTAAATGTATATTTACTTAACATCAAAATAATAATTTATTATTATGTATGCTTAATTACTTTAGTAATTCCCATTAATTCTATACTAGATTTGAGTGAGTTGAAATAATCAACATTGGTAATTCTAGTCTTTTAGAATGCTTTACATGATATTTCAATTTGTATTTTACTTGATGGTCAAGGATATTACATTTGAACTCCATTGTATCTTGGAATGTAACTTTCCTTTGTAGTTTAACACATTTCTTAAATCTTACTTTTATTTGGTCACATTATTATTAAATTATAATTCCACTCTCATGTGACGATTACATGAATTTGATTATGGTAGATTACACTACTTCAATTTATCTTTCCTAAACTTTAATATATAACATTTAATATTAAAATAATATTATGTAATTATTTATTTAATTTGTAGTAATTCCAAATGTGGCTTGATGGTGACATCACAATTGTTGTTAGACTCATATCGATGATCTCTATAAATATCCATAATTTTATTCTATTTTTTATTTTTTAGGGCCTTTTCATTTTTTACAAGACAATTTCATTTGTATTTAATTTTAAGCTTGATGATAATACACTCAATCTTCTAAGTATCTTAAATGCAACATTGCCATAAAAAGTATATTATTTTCTTAAAGTTTTTGCTTTGATTTGGTTATATTACTATGCATCTTGAAATCTCATCTCATGTGACATTTATATGGTATTTATTTGGCTATATTAAGTTGCTTCCATTTATATGTTTTCTTGCTTTAGTATGTTGTTTTAATGTTTAAAAATAGTGCAACATTTTTTATGCTTATTTATTTTTTTATGTTTATTATTTCCAAATATGGATTGATCGAGATGTAATGATTGTCATTTAACTCGTCTTGATAAATTTTATATAATTAAATATTTTCAATATTTTTATTTTTTTATTTTCTAAAGTTTTTACAAACTTTACAAGGCATTTCTATTCATACCTCGTTTGATAATCAAGGGTGATACACTCCATCTATTCAATATATTGGAAAACAACATTTTAATATAATCTATCTCAATTGTCCAAATGTTTTGCTTTAATTTGGTTATGTTATCTTGTAACTCTAAATAGAACCTTTTAGGATCTTTACATCATTTTTACTTCATGATATTATATTTCTTTAATTTACTTAATTTCAACTTTAATATAAATTTAATTAACATTAATATCATAATTGATTATTATTTATGTCAGTTTTCCAATATAATTCACATGAATTCCTAACGAGGTCCCAAGCAGACAAAATAAATGTCATTGGTCACGTGTTGAGATGATCAATCGAATTAACTTTTATTTCTTATATTTTTAAATATTTTATTTTGTAGAATTTTCCATGCTTTATGAAGTTTGTAGAATAGTATCTGATTTTATGATCAAGGATGTTACACTCTATTTCCAGGGCATCATGGAATGTCACTTTCCCATCAATTTATCTAAGCTCATCAAATTTTTTGCTTTCATTTGGTTATATTACTATGCATTTCTAAATCTTCCATTTTGATATATTTATATCACATTGAATTTCTTATCTAACATTACATAAATTTATCTTATTTCAACTTTAATAAATATTTACTCAGTATTAAAATAATGATTTACTACTATCTCATTTCAAACATGTTTGATAAAGATGAACTTTATCAAATTAAATCACTTTTTTATTCTTTTAAATATTTCATATTTTTGTGACTTTTCTTTCTTTATAAAATATTTTGATTTGTCACTGATTTGGTGATCGGGATGTTACATTCAATCTCCTTAGTACCTGAGAATGCAACTTTTTTATACAATTGATCTCATTTTTTAAAATTTCTCTCTTTGATTTGGTTATATTAATATGTTACTCTAAACCTCCCCTTGTATAGTCATTATATCAACTTGACTTGGTTAATTATATTTTATGAATTTATCTTATTTTAGCTTTAAAATAAATTTTTTTTATTATTTATGTATTTCTCTTTTTTACAATTTCTATTATTCCTAATGATGTCTAATGGAGACAAAGCAAATGTCATTGGAGTCATCTTATTGAGCTCTGTCTAATTAAATATTTATTTTTATGTATTTTTAATATTTGTTCTTATAATGTTTAACATGCTTTATGAGACATTTAGATTCATAGCTAAATTTATGATCAAGCATACACAGGATCGCCATAATATCTTATAATACAACTTTTTGACACAATTTATCTTATTTCTTCGAATCTTTTTCTTTGATTTGGATATATTACAATGCAACTCCAATTCTCTCTTCATTTGGCCGTTACATCTCTTTGATTTTGTGACATTACATTTCTTCAATTTATGTCACTTCAATTTATATAAATATTTATTTAATATTAAAGTAATTATTAGTTATTTGTGTCTATGGTTTATGATAAGTGTTAAACTACTGCAGTTTAATGCTATTCAACTAAATCTAAACTCTTTATTTTTAAATATTTTATTTTTTATGGTTTTGGCACATTTTATAAGATATTTTAATTTTTACCTAATTTGGTGATTGATGATTTTTCACTTGATCTCCTTAGTATCTTTAAATGTAACTTTTTCTTGCAATTTGTCATTTATTCAAATCTTTCACTTTGATTTACTTAATTTAAATTATAACTCTAATTTTCCTCTCATGTGACAATGACATCACTATGATTATGTTGCATTATACCCTATTTAATATATCATATTTTTTGTTAATATATATTTACTTAATGTTAAAAAAATATTTTTTTATTATTTATTCTTATTTATGTAGATAATTCATAATAATTCCAAAGAAGGTTCAATGGTGACAAAACAAACGTAATTGGACTCCTCTTGCCTAACTCTATCCAATTAAATACTTGTTATATATTAACAAATATTTATTGTTTAGAAGTTCAACATGTTTTATGAGATATTTCAATTTGTATCATATTTGATGGTTGCACAAGATACGCTCAATTTCCTTAGTACCATTAAATAGTTTTTTCTTATATCATTTTTCTCATTTTTTCAATTTTTTGTTTTAATTTGTTATGTTAATATGAAGCTCTAATTCTTGTCCATTGTCACCTTTAAATTCCTTCAATTAGGCTATATTATAACACTTTTATTTATTTCATTTCAATTTTAATATACATCTTCTTAATATTAATATAATAATGTGATATTATTTATGTTTAAAATAATGATTTGTTATCACTAATTTCAAATGAAGTCCTTTGGCAAAAAACAAAAGGCGTTAGATTCCTCCATCAAGCATCATTGAATTAATTTTTTGTTTCTTATATTAAAAGAAATTTTATTTTCTAAGGTTTTGACTTATTTTATATGTTATTTTGATTCATATCTAATTTTAGGATCAAGCATGTCACACTCAATCTCTTTGGTATCTTGGAATACTATTTTCCTACAGAATTTCACATTTCTTCAAATGTTTTGTTTTCTTAGATTTTATTAATAAGTAATTCTAGATCACATCTCTTGTAACCCTTACATCACTTTGACTTTGTTACATTATATTTCTTCAATTTATCTCAATTTAGCTTTAATATATGCTTGCTTAGTATTAGAATAGAATTTTATTGTTTTTAAGCTTAATTAATTTAGTAATACGTAGTAATTAATGTCGAGGTGCAAACAAGTGAAACAAATGTTGTTTGACTTATTTTGATGAGTTTTATCTTATTAAATATATTTTTTATATTTGTAAAATTTTATTTCCAAGGGTTTTTTCTTATTTTTTGAGAAATTTGAATTCATACTTGATTTTATGATTAAGAGTGCAACAATCACAAAACCTTTATCTCATTTTTTCAAATATTTCAATTTAATTTGGTTATATTTCTTTGTAACTATAAATGTTCTCTTGTGTAACCATTAAATTGAATTGATTTCAGTATATTGCATTGCATACATTTATCTATGTTTTTTTCATATTTTATCGCATGTTTATTCATCTCTTAGTTTAGAATAAAGGATATTATACATAAAGTCCTTCATATCTTTGATTGCAACTTTCCTGTATAATTTTTCTAATTTCTTCAAATTTTTCTCTTTGATTTAGTTATACTTCTACAAAAGATTAATTCTTCTCTCATGTCATATTTACATCGCTTTTATTGGATTTTTTTACATTGCTCTAATTTATAGCATGTTGATTTAATATTAGTTTATTAAATTTGAAAGTAATAATTTATTATTATTAGTGTTTAATTCATTTTTAGTGTTTAGGAAGAATTTTAATGAGTATGAAAAAAATGTTGCTGCACTTGTCCTTACAAGATCTATCCAATCAAATAATGATTTATATATTTTTAAAATTTTTATTTTCCATGTTTTTTTTGCATATTTTGCAAGTTATTTTTGTTTGTACCTAGCCTAGTGATGGAGGATGTTGCACTCAAACTCCCTATATCTTAGAATACATCATTCTCACATAATCTATCTCATTTTTTTAAACATTTTTCTTTGATTTCATTATATTTCTACGTAACTTGAACTCTCCTTTGTGTGGCTTTTTCATCTTTTTAATTTGCTATATTACAATACTTCAATTAATCTTATTTTATTTTAACATTAATATTTACTTAATATTAAGAAAAAGCTTTATTATTTTTATCCTAATTTTTTTTGTAAATCACTACAGTTAAAAATGTGGTCAGTAAGAGTTGAAATGAATTTTGCTGGACTCATCTCGATGTGATTTATCCAAATAAATATACATTTTTATATTTTTAAATATCTTATTTTCTATGGCTTTTTATTGTTTTATGAGATTTTTAGTTTCATACCCTTTTGGATGGTTGAGGAAGTTACATTCAATCCCCTTAACATACTAAGGTGCAACATTTTATAGAATTTATCACAGTTATTTAAAAAACTTTTTATTTTTTGTTATATTATTTTGGATCTCTAAATCTTCTCATATGTGGCGTTTGCATTGATTTTTTTAGTTATATTATGTTTCACTAACATATCTTATTTCATTTTTTAAAAAATATTATCTTAAAAGCTTTAAAAAACAATTTATTATTATTTATGCATATTTAGTTTGGTAATTCATAGTATTTCTAAACTAGATTTGATTGAGAGGAAAAAATGTCATTTGACTTAAATCAATATGGCTGAACTATTTCAATAATATTTTTATATTCTTCAAAATTTTATGTTATCTATGTTTGGCACATTTTGTCCAACATTTTATTTTATAAATGGTTTTATGATCAAGGAAGTTATATTGGATCTCCTTTCTAACATGAAAAAAATGTTATTGTAATATTTATGTTATTTCATAACATTTATCATCATAATTTGGTAATATGACCATGCAACTCTAAATTTCTTTTCATGCGAAATATACATCATAATTATTTGGTTAAATTACTTTGATTTTGTTTACCTCCTTTTAACTTGAATATATATTTCCAAAATTTTTAAATAATAATATATTATTATTTATGTTTAAAGTACAATGTTTTGTACAATTTATCTCATTTTCTTAAAAACTTTACTTATGTTACATTATATTATTATATAACTCTAAATCTTATCTCCTTTGACCTTCACATCATTATGATTTCATTATGTTAAATTACAGAAATTTAAATCATTTTAGGTTTAATATATATTTGTTACAAACTAAAATAATATTTTATTAATATTTAAGTTTATTTACTTTTGTAAATCTATGTAATTCTAAATGAGGTTTCTTTATGATAGAACAAACATCATTGGACTTGCTCGATGAGTTCTATCAAATTTAAATATTAATTTTTATATTTTTATATATTTTACATTCTAAAGCTTTGAATCACTTTACAAACTTTTTGATTCATCTCTGATTTCTTGATTAAAGATATTGCACTCGATTTCTTTAATATCTTGGAATACAACGTTGTCATCTAATTTATCTCATTTCTTTAAACTTGTAATTTTCATATGGTTATATTGCTATTTAATTTTAATTCCTCTCCTTTCTTATGCTTACATCACCTTAATTTTTTAATATTATATTTCTTTAATTTATCTCATTTTTTATAAATATTTATTTATATTGTATTAAAATAGTACTTTCTTCATATTTATGTTTATTTATCTTGGTAATTAATGACAATTTAAAATATTGTCATATTAAGATATAACAAATGTCTCTAAACTATTCTCTATAAACTCTATTTAATTAAAAGTATTATTTTTTATGTTTTTTAAAATTGTATTTTTTAGGTTTTACATCTTTTACGAGGCTATTCGATTTGTACCTTTTGAGAAATGGCAATTTTACTCTTGATCTCTTTAATATCTAGGAATATAACTTTCTAAAAAATTTTATCTCTTTTTTTAAGCTATTTTTTCAATGATTTGGTTATTTTATTTTGAAAGTTATCTTAGTGACTTGATTTTGTTATATTATAGTAATTTAATTAATATAAAAAAGAGTTAAATATTATTATTTGTTTTAATTCTATTTTATAATTTGAAATAATTCCCAATTAGGTCTGATCGAGCTAAAAGAAAATCATTGAACTTCTCTTAATGAGCACCATCCATTTAAAAGTTTATTTTTTATCTTTATGTATTTTTTTAAGGTTTTGGCCCACTTTATAAGACCTTTTGATTCATACTTAATTTGTAAAAGGTATTGTTTCAGTCAAAGTCTTTAGTATCTTGGGATGCAACTTTCTTCTATAATTTATATTAGAACGTTAATCTAATTTTCTAATCTTTTGAACTTTACATTACCTTCATTTGGTGATATTAGATTATTCTAATTTATGTCATTTTAGTTCTAATATATATTTTCGAATGTTAAAAGAAATTATTATTATTTATGTTTAAATAATTTTGTAATTCTTGATAATTCGAAATGAGGTCTAATAAATATAGAATAAATATCATTTGGCTCATCTTAATTCAAATAAAAATATTTTTTCATATTTTTAGATATTTCAAATTTGATCTCCTTAACATCTTGGAATTAAACTTTCCTATATAAATTATCTTATTTCATCAAATGTTTTACTTTTATTTGGCTATATTATTATGTAATTAGAATCTCCTCTATTGTGACTTTTGAATCACTTTGATTTGGCTGTGTAACATTTCTTTTCTTTATCTTATTTCAAATTTAACATATATTTAATTATTATTAAAATAATAAATTGATATTATTTTTTATGATTTAATTTGATAATTCATAGTAATCATAAAAAAGATCTAATTAAGATAAAACAAATGTCATTAGATGAGACTTATGAGCTCTATCCAACTAAATATCAAATTTTTATTTTTAAAAAATTTATGTTCTTGGTCATTGACAACTTTATTATACATTTTTATTGGTACTTAATTTAATGATCAATAATATAATCCTTGATGTCCATAGAATCTTTGAATGCTACTTTCTTTAATAATTTAGGTCATTTCTTAAAGGTTTTAGCATTGATTTGGCTGTAAAAATATGTAACTCTAATCAAATTTCATGTTAGCCTCACATTGCTTTTATTTCTTCGCATTACATTACATAGATATATGTAATTTCTACTTTAATATATAATTGTTTTATATTTAAATAATACTTATATCAATATTTATGCTAGTTTATTTTGATAATTTATAATAATTCAAAATATATGTGATCGAGATGAAATAAACATCACTTGACATGTCTCGATGAGTTCTATCCAATTTACTATTTGTTTTAACTTTTTTAAATATTTTATTTTTAATAATATTGCACCCATTATTAGATATCTTGATTTATATCAAATTTTATGACTGGGGATGTTGCACTCAATCTCCATTATATCTTTAAATGAAACTTTACTATATAATTTATCTTATTTCTTTAGATTTTTCACATTGTTTTGGTTATATTACTATGCAACTCTGGATCTTTTCTCATTTGACCATTACAGTGCTTCGATTTGGTATGTAATATAAACTCTAAATCTCCTTTTATTTAAGATATAATATATATTTACCTAATATTTATTAATTTTTTTATTCTTATTTACTTTTGTAATTAGCAATAATTCTAAATGAGGTATGATTTAGACAAAACAAATATCATTAGACTCTTCTTGATGAGCTCTATCCAATTAAATATTTAATTTTATATTATAAAATATTTTATTATCTGAAGTTTTTATATTAATTATGAGGCATTTTCATTTGTACCATATTTTATGATTGATGATGTTAGGCTCAATTTCCTTTGTTTATTGGAATGAAAAATTCAAGTATAACTTTTCTCTTTTTTTGAAAAGTTTTACTTTTATTTGGTTATGTTGTTATGCTATCCAAATTTCCTATAGTGTGATCATTACAACTTGTTGATTTCTTTATGTCACATTTTTTAAATTTATCTATTTCTTACATTAACACATATTTATTAAATATAAAATAATAATTATTTATAATGATGTGTTTTTATTATCATAACTCATAGGGATTATAAATGAAGTGCAATGTATATAAAATGATTATCGTTGGCCTTGAATCGATGAGGTCTAGCCAATTATAATTTTTTAATATATTCAAATATTTTTATTTTCATTATTTTGGCATACCTTAGAAGACATTGCCACTCATATCTAATTAAACATTGAGAATGTTACACTTAATGTATATAGAGTTTAAGAATGCAATTTTTTGCATAATTTATCTCATTTCATGAAATCATTTTTTTATTTGGTTATATTGTTGTGAAACTCTAATTCTTATCTTGTATGATGTTTAAATTACTTTGATTTATTTATATTACATTACGTAATTTATCATATTTCATCTTTAATATATATCTACTTAATATTATAAAATAATTTTTTGTTGTTTATGCCTATTTGCTATGGTGAATTGTAGTAATTCCAAATAGGGTTTGATTGAGATAAAATAAACATCATTGGACTCCTCTTAATAAACTCTATCTCATCAATTTTGTTTATAACTTTAAATTTTTTCTTATGATACAGCATGATTTATCAAAAATGTAGATCTATACCCACTTTGATGATCAAGGATGTTATACTAAATCTCCTTAGTATCTGAGAATATAATATTTCCACACAATTTATCTCATTTTTCAAATTTTTTTCATTCCTTTCATTTGTTTATGCTACTATGTATCTCTAAATTCCACACTTGTGATCTTTACTTCACTTTGCTTTAGTTATATTTCATTTCTTAAATTTATGTCATTTAAGGATTATTATAAATTTAATAAATATTAATTCTTGTCATCACTGTGGTAATTCAAAGAAGTTACAAACATGGTTAGATCAATATTGAACAAACATTGTTAGGCTCGTCTGAATTATATATTTTTAATTATGTCTTAGGGTTTTTACACACTTTTTAACACAATTTTATTCATATAAGATTTGATTTTTGATTGTATCACATTTGAACTCCTTTGTATTTGGAATACAGCTTTCCTACATAATTTATCCCATTTTTTCAAATCTTTAATTGAAATAAAACTGTAGTTCTTCTCTCATGTGAATTTCAAATTACTTTAATTTTCTTATATTACATTATTACAACTTATCTAATGTCAATTTTAATATATATCTACTTATTTTAAAATAATAATTTATTTATACTTTTATTCAGTTATTTTTGTGATACATAGTAATTCCCAATGTGGTTTAATGGAAATTAAATAAATGTCATTTGATTCATCTCGAATATCTCTGTATATTATTCTTTTTCATATTTTTCAATATTTTCTTTTCTAAGATTTTGGCATGTTTTAGGAGTATTTTAGATTCATGCATGATTCTATGTTTTAAGATGTGTTAAGTCACCCTTCTGTTTGATAAATAACGCCATAAATATTTATTATTTTAATGTAACAGGATTTTTTTAGTGTGAGTTAGGTTTAGTTATCAAAAAAAGCCATGCACTTTTACAGATAATTAATTAGTTGTCTTTAATGTGTCTTGAAGTTTTTATCAAGTTTCAAGGTTTGAAGACAATTGCATCAAATTTAAAAATAGTTCTTTCTCATTATGAAATAGATTGTTTGCATGTTGATTATTAACCATAAAGCACATGTCTCCATTCAAATCATTTAAAATATTAATTAAAACAACCCTTGGTTTAAGAAACATAATATTTTTTTAAAGATTTAATTCATTCAAGTTCTACCTAAACTTTTCCTTAACTTCAAAACCATTGGATTTCATTTCATTTAATTCTTTTATTGTTTAGTCCTACTTATATATCTTTACTAAATTTCATATTAAACTTTTGCTATATCAAAAAAATAATTCTATTTAAAGTTTCATAACTGAAATAGAAAAACTATCTTAACCACATCCTAAGCATACACCCAAGCAAAAAGCTCTTCGGCCACCAAGTGCTTGTGGGTGCTCACAAGGCTCAAGTTAGCAAACCGACAAGAACGAAGTTAGGTCAAGCAGAATCTTCATCATGGTGCAATCCTAAAACCTAGTTGGGGTTAAGTAGATAGAGGATTGAGCCATGCAAAGTAAAATGAAGAATATAATAGGTCAGGACAAACCAAGAATCATGTTAAACTTTAATGCATATAGATGGCCCATGTGATGAAATCTTGAGCTCACAAGGGAATCAAGCATTAATTTTAGCTCAAATTAAAAGTACGTGAAAGCTTATATATATAATAAGCTATGTCGATATTCCATAGTACGGGGCTAGACTTTTTTCCCAAGTTCAATGCTTTAGTGCCATTGAGTGATTTTTTACCATCCGATAATTGGTTCAATGTCCCTATTTTACGTGTATATAAGCTTTTCTTTAAAGTTCAGATTGTGTAGCCGTCATCTCCTATGAATTTAATGGATGGCATGATTTCTTTTTCCATTATCCTTAAATCATGCAGCTCCAAGTTATCCATTTTGAATCTTACAATGAAAATTATTCTCATATTTATCATTGATTAATCAAATGATGAGGGTAACATCTGATGTGATCAGATGAGCCAGATATATTCTATCTTGATCAAACATCCGTAACACCTCCCCTCATTGAGTCTATGATCTAATGGCCCAGAACTTCTCAGATTAGATCCAAAAACTTTAGTCAATCCCACCAAATAGCTAATTGCCTAGCAATTATTGAAGCTATTGCATGATCATTTTGAAAGAAATGTTTAACGTATTCAGAATAACTTTTAATGTTATTTAGTAATATTTTTTGGAATACATTTTCTTTAACATTCTAGTTAATCGGATCAAACTTTTCTCTATATGCCTAACCATTGTTAATGAAATTGATAATGTATGCAAAAATTATTTTAACATCACAAAAAAGCATTATATGATATTTTTTTGATGTAAACTCTCATAATAGTACACTATAGTTTGGTACAACTCAAAATTAAAAATTCTTCTAGCTAAGCCTAACAATTTTAAAATTTCAATAATCACTTCTCAACAAAATTCTATGCTCATTGTGCCCTGCTATTTTCATAATTATAGAAAGTCCCATATTTTTATTAAAAAGTTTTCTTTGTTGTATTTACCTTTTCTTTTAGGTTGTGAGTCTTGGAATTTACAAAAGCCTGTGTTTCAATTGGTTTCATAAACAACTTAGTTAGGGTTGAGCTTTTAAAAAGCCTAAGTTATATATAAACTCACAAATGCTAGTAGGCTAAAGGAGACTTACAAGGAAAATCCTCACGTAAGCTGGATGTGAACTATAAAGAAAAATATTAAGTAGATTTGAGGTGAACCATAATGAAAAACCTCAAGTAGTTTAGATGTGAATTATAAAAAAACCTCAAGTAATGACTTGCTTAAAGGAGGAGTTTTTTTGACCTTGAATAAGATTGGATGGAAGTTTTAGTTTGGACCAAATGACCTAAAATCTTTGTTGTACAATTTTAGTTTTATTTTAATTTTTATTAGTCATAAAAGTTACAAAATTATTGAAGTTATCAACAAACATAAAATTGTTTTTGTGAAAATTTTTTGAAAAATTAAAATTATCAAAAATTAAAAAACATTTACAGATGCTTGTTTCATCCTCTCTCTTGTGAGATTCACAGACACCTATTTTACAATAGGATGTTACACTTGATCTTTAAAGTATCATGGAATGTTGGAGTACCACACAATTTATCTCAATTTTTCAAAATTTGTTTTATTTGTTTATATTACTATGTCACTCAAAATTACTTCTTTGGTGGCTATTATGTTGCATTGATTTTGTTATATAACATTGATTTAATTCATCTCATGTTACCTGTACTAAATATTTAATTTATACCAAAATTATAATTTATTATTATTTTTACCAATTTAGTTTTATAATTTATAATAAATAAAAAAGTTCTAATCAAGTTGAGAAAAAATCCTTTTGAATTCAACTCGATGAACCCTAACTAATTAAACATCATTTTTTAAAAATTTTACATATTTTATTTTTTAGTGTTTGGCCCACTTGTGTGGCATTTTTATTCATACAAGATTTGATGATAGATGATGGTACTTTTAATCTTCATAGCATCTTGGAATGCAGCTTCTCCTAGCAATTTCTTGAATTTTTTCAAATCTTTCATTTTGATGTTGTAATATTATTATGAAACTATAGTTCTCCTTGCGTGACGTTTATATCACTTTGAATTTTTTGTTATAGTCATTAGATATATCTTATTTTAGCTTTAATATCTAACAACTTAATACTAAAATAATAATTTATTATTAGTTATGTATGTACATTTGGAAATTCATAAAAATTCCAAACAAGGGTAAACCAAGAAAAATAATAGTCATTAGACATGTCTCAATGAGCTCTATCCAATTAAAAATTTATTTTTTATTTTTTTAATGTTTTGTTTCTAATGATTTTAACATGTCTTATAAATATTTTGACTTGCACCTAATTTAAAGAACAATGATGTTACACTTAATGCCTTTAGGATCGTAGAGTGTAGTTTTCTAATAAAATTTATTTCATCTCTTAAACTTTTTTGCTTTGATTTAGTTGCATTTAATACTTCAAGTTATCTCATTTAAACTTTAATATATTTTTTACTTTATATTAAAATTTAATTTATTATTATTTATGTTTATTTGTTTTGTTAATTCCTTGAAATTCTAAAAGAGGCTTAGTGTAGACAAAACAAATGTTGATGAATTTCCTTGAACAAGCTCTATCTAATTAAAAATTTTTTTTTATTTTCTAAAATTTTTTTATGAGAAATTACAATTCCAACCATATTAGGTGATCGATTTTACTACTCTCGATCTCATTAATATCTTATAAGACAACTTTTTTGTATTATTTATCTTATTTCTTCTAACTTTTTGGCTTAGTTTAGGTTTAATTACAACGAAACTCTAACTCTCATGTCACATTTATATCACTTTGATTTGGTTATATTATATTATTTTAATTTATCGTCTTTAAACTCCAAAATATATCTACTTAATATTAAAATAAAAGTTTGCTATTGTTATGCTTATTTACTTTTGTAGTTAGTAGTAATGTCAAAGGAAGTTCGATTGAGGTGAAAAGAATTACATTGAACTTATCTCGATGAGTGTTGTCTAATTAGAGATTGAGATTTTATGTTTAAATGTTTTTTCTAGAATTTATCATGTTTTATAAGAAATTTAGATTCATACCTAGTTTTGTGATCGATAATATTACACTCAGTATTCCTAATATCTTAGAATGTAACTTTCCCAAATAATTTATCTAATTTATTGAAATATTTTTCTTTGATTAGGTCATATCACTATATGTATCTCTACATCTATTTTAGTGAGACCTTTTTTTTATTACTTTGTCTTAGACATATTTCATTTCTTTAATTTATCTTATTTTAGATTTAATAGATATTTGCTTAATCTTAAAATATTAATTTCTTATTTTTTATGATTATTTCTTTTGGAAAATCATAGTAACTCCAAATGAGGTCCTGCTGAGATGAATCAAAAGTCATTGGACTCATCTTAAGAAGTTCTATCCAATTAAAGATAAATTACATATTTTCAAAAGTTTATTTTATAGGGTTTTGACATATTTTATAAGTCATTTTATTTTCTACCTTATTTGATAATTGAGGATGTAGTACTTGATCTTCTTAGTATCTTGGACAGCAAAATTTTCTATGTAATTTTTAATATTTCTTGAGTTTTTTTTACTTTAATTGGGTGATGTTACTATGCAATTATAAAAATGCATATATGTAACATTTAAATCAAATTGATTTAGTTATATTACATAGCTTTACTTTTTATCATTTTAGCTTTCAGAAATATTTTCTTAATATTAAAATACTTTTTTATTTATGTTTAATTTCTTCACAATTTATTGTAATTCTAAATGAGGTCAAAATGAGATGAAATAAATGTAGTTGCACTCATCTTGAAGACTATATCAAATTAATCACTTATTTTGAATTTTTTAAATAATTTTATTTTTTAAATGTATTCTTTGATTAACGAGACATTTTCATTCAAACATGATTTTATGATGAAAGATGTTACACTTCAATATTTTAATATGCTGGAATGTAGCTTTACGATATACCTTATGTCATTTCTTCAAATGTTTGGCTTTTGTTTGATCATATTATTGGCTTACTCTAAATCTTTTATTGTGCACCTTTTACATTTCTTTATTTTTGCTGTATTGCATTGCTTCAATTTATTGCATCTTATCTATAATTTATATTTACTACAATTTAATATCATAATTTTATATTTTCTCTACTTATAAACTTTCATAAATTTTGGTATTATAAATAAGGTCTAATTAAGATGAATTCTAACATTGTTGGACTAGTATTAATAAGCTCTATCGAATTAATTTTTTTTAAGTTATTTTAATTATTTTTAATAGGGTTTTGGATCTATTTATCAGATATTTTGATTCATGGTTGATTAGAGTTAGAGGCTATTATACTCAATCTCCTTAGTTTTTTATTTGGTTTTGCTATTTTACTACATCTCCAAATTTCTGCTCGTGTGACCTTTACATCACATTTATTTGCTTATGTTGTGTTGCTTCAATTTCTCTTATTTCATATTTAACATATATTTTGGTAAAACTCAAATAATAATTCACCTTTATTTATGTTTATCTCCATTTGTTATTTATAATAAAATCAAAAAGATGTTTGATGGAGAAGAAATAAAAGTCATTCGACTAATCTCGATGGGTACTATCCATTTAGATATTCATTTTTATATTTTTATATTTTATTTCCAAGGAGTTTTGCACACTTTATAAGATATTTCAATTGTTAAATGATTTAATATTCAAAGATATTACGTTCAATCTCTTCAATATCTCGAAATTAAACATCCGTGTACAATATATCATATTTATTAATTTTTTTTGCTTTGGTCTGGTTATGTTATTGTGTGAGTCTAAATCTCTTCTCTTGTGATCTTTACATCATAGTAATTTAGTCATATTATATTGCTTCAATTATGTTGTTTTTGTTATATTTTATCTTAACATTAAAAAAATAATTTGTTGTTAGTTATGTTTAAGTACGTAGTTAATTGACAAAAATTTTAAATGATGTCCATTGAAGATGAAACAATGGTCAATTGACTCAGTTTGACAAACTTTATCAAATTAAATATTTATGTTTATAATTTGAAATATTTGTTACAAAGTTTGACATGTTTTATGAGTTATTTTGATTCTTACCAGATTTGATGATAGAGAGTGTTACACTCACTATAATTTATATCTAAGGATGCAACTTTTAGGTGTATATTTTCACATTGATTCAAATCTTTTATTTTGATTTGGTTATATTATTACGTAACTCTATATTCCTCTCATGTTATGTTTATAGTGCTTTGGTTTAATTTTACGATATTGGTTCAATTTATCAAATTTTAGCTTTACCATATATATACTTAATATTAAAATAATAATTGTTTATTATTTATTTATTTCCACATTCGTAAGTCACAATAATCATAGTTGATTTAATAATCGAGGATGTTATGTTTGAGATCTCTAATATCTCGAGAAGTAGTTTTCTTGTGCCATTTATCTCATTATTCAAATTTTTCAATTTGATTTGGATATATTACTATGTAATCCTAAATCTCCTCTTGTATGACTTTTACATCACCTTAATTTTGTTATATTAAATTACTTTAACTGATCTACTATTCACCTTTAACGTAATTTAATTAATATTAAAATAATATTGTTTTATTATTTATGTTAGATTTTTTTTGTAGTTCTTAGTAATTATAAAACAAATCTAATTGAGAATAAACAAACATCATTTGACCTATCTCATCAAGCATTATCATAATAAATAATCCTTTTATATTTTAATTTTTTATTTTCTAATGTTTTGGCAAGTTTTATTAGACATTTCAATCCATTTCTAATTACGTTATTAAGGATGTTAAACTTGATCTCCCTAGTATCTTAGGAAGTACTTTCCTCATATAATTTTAATTACTTGTAAATTAGTTTTTCTTTAATTGGCTCATATTATTTTGAAAAAATAATTCTCTTACCATGAGATCTTGATAACTCTTTGATTTTAATGTAGTATATTACTATAATTTATAAAATTTCAATTTTAATAAATATTTAGTTAATATTTAATAATTTATTTATTATTACTTAGTTTAATTAGTTTGATCATCTACAGTAACTATGAACAAGGTCTAAACATAACAAAACAAATCTCATTATACTCAGCTAGATGAGCTCTAATAAAAAAGTTTTCATCAAAGCATTTTTTTAAATTTTTTTCTAGGCTTCGAAATGTTTTATGAGATTTGTTTATTTCTACTTGCATTTATGGTTGAGCATTTTATACTCGATTTCCTAATTTTCATGGAATAGATCTTTCGAGTATCGGTATCTCATTCCTTCTATTTTTTTGTTCCCTTTGGTTATGTTACAATAAAACTCTAAATCTCTTCTCATGTGACTTTTCCATTGTTTTAATTCGCTTATATCATATTAAGATAATTTATCTCATTTCTATTTCATGCATATTTACTAAATATTAAAATAATTATTTTTTATTTTTAAATGCACAATTAATTTGGTAATTTTTTAGTAGTTCAAAAAGAGCTTTGATTGCAATGAGATATTTTTTAATATTTTATTTTTTTAAAATTTTTGTATGCTTTATGATATATTTTGTGTGGTAGCTAATTAGATGATCGAGGATGTTACACTCAATCTCTTTTGTAATTTAGAATTAAGCTTTTCTATGCAATTTCTCTAATTCCTTTAAAAGTTTTTCTTTAACATGACTAAATCATATCATTGATTTGGTTATTTTACATTGATCCAAATTACCCCAATTTAGCTTTTATATATATTTATTTAGTACTAAAAAATAATTTATTATTATTTATGTTAAATTATTTTTTAAAATTTATAGTAATTCAAAACAATGTGAAAATAAGATGGAACAAATGTCGATGGACTCCTCCCAATGTGCTCTATCTAATCGAATATTCATTTCAAAATTTTGAAGTTTTTTCTATTGTTTTTGTATGTTTTATGAGTAATTTTGATTTGTATCTTATTTAAGGATCAAGGATGTTAAAGTAAATCAAGTTCATATATTAAATGGTAACATTTCTGTAAAATTTACGACATTTCTAAAAGTTTTTTTCTTTGACTCGCTTATATTACTAGAAAAATCTAATTACAGTATTATATGAAATACTTTCCCTTGATTTTTTTTATTTTATATTTTTTAAAATTTATCTCATTTTAACTTTAATATATATTTACTTAATATTTATACATAATTTCTTATTATTTATATTTAATTAATTAGGTAATTCACCAAAATTCAAAATAATGTTCAATGGAGACAAAACAAAATGTCATCGAACTTGTCCAGAAGAACCCAATAAATTTTAATATTATTTTTAGAATTTTAGAAATCTTTTTAGGATTTTGGCATCCTTTATGAGTCATTTTAATTTTTAATTGATTTGACGTTCAAGGGTGTTACACTCAACATTATTAATTTCTCAAAATGCATGTTTCACAATCATAATATTATTGTGTAAGTCCAATACTCCTCTCATCTAATGTTTACATCATTTGTTTTGGACACTATGAATTAAATAATTTAATTAAAGTAGAAAATTTAAATGGTCCTCAGAGATGCTCATGTAATGTTTTTTCCTACTCAACGCTTTGAACATTGAAGTGAATAAATTCAACCTCATGTGGCTAAATGACAGGAGTAACTATGACTCTCTTAAGGTATCCAAATATCTCATCTTCTAATTTGTGGCATGCATGAAGGGATTAATAATATTCCCAAAGTCCTTATCTACTATCCAACAAAACCATAACCTATTGAGTTTCACTCTAGCGTAACTTTATGAAATGACTTTAGTGGTGTAGCCTAATTTAGATTCAACTTGACAACAGAATTGAAATTCGATTACTTTTAATGTTATTTTACTTATTTTGTAAGATTGAGGTAGGGCTCATAAACTCCTTTTGGCTGCAAGTCTAGCCTTTGCATGTTGATTTAGGTAGAATAAATTGCCTTATGGAGACTATGGCTAGGGTGAAACTTCTGCTAAAATATATCACAACAGTCCAAATATGATCTCAATGAGAATAGAAAAGTCATCTAAAATAAAAGGGTGAAAACTCATTTTATTCTTACTAATACAAATATGAACCATTAAAGTGTGTCTTATCAATCATTTAAGCTCTTCGAATTTGAAGCTAGAAGTGCCAATAAAGTTGTCATAAGGATAGTTTGCATGTGCCAATAAGCACTCAAAGCAACATTACTTTTTTATCCTTTGATGTCAGCTCTTCCCCTCATTGTGAAGTAGAATTCACCAAGTGTTGCATTTTTCACCTACTAATAACGAACTATGTTGGTTTTAGATTTTTTGGCATAAGTTGGTTTGATGAATGTGTTGTGATTATACTTAAAACTAGTATAAGAGGAACCATTCGTTCATGTAATGGTTATCGCACTTGGATGAAAAGGTAGTGGCATGAAGCTATTTTATCTAAGATTATGCCTAAATGCCCTTAACTCATAATCTATGCTATAATATAATGCCTAGGTCTATTGTTCACCTGTTGTCCAATAATAAGGGCTTTACACACCAAGGGCATACTACCATAGGCCCACCTGATGACATAGAAAGTTGGTTGGCACAAACACCATAATAAATAATAGTTAAGAATGAATGGTGGGTAAAATCCTTATAACTTAATTTTTCAATGAGGCACTATAAGTGGTAGAGTGGCCTCATTATCATAGACTGTTAAGATTCAACATTTTTATAGTAGATTCGTCCCATCAAAGACATAGATATCATAAAAGTTTCGAAACACCCCTTCCTCACTCGATAACTTGCTCAGCTTACTCCACTTCCTCCACTTATTGCAATACTTATTGTGACACTTATTGTGATACTTCACATGGTACATTTTGTAGTACATTGTGATTCATGTCATGCCCCTTAGAGGCCTTCCTCAATGCAAAGTTCAAATGCCTCACATTATCAATCATGAATGTTGGATTATGTAATGTGGGAAGTATACCAAATTGTCCTAAAGAGGTCATGTAGGTTTAAAAAATTTTGTTCTTTTGGTCATATCCATTATTGAAATAGTACTATAAAGGTTCTAGGTATGTGGTAAAAGCTATCACATTTTAACCTATTCATCACTTGTGATTGCTCGAGAACTAATGTAGTGCCATTTTATTAGGAGACTTGCCTTCTTCCATTATTAAATTATCACAATATGAAATATGGAGTCCTAATCTCAACTATAAATGACACAGACCTGGGATGTATGAGTGCAACTCTTTGGCAAATATTGTTCTTTGGCAAAGTTTTACAATTTAAGGTGATGCTTTATTTAGAGCCTTCCTACATCCTTGAAGGAATGGTCATAATATGTAATCTGTAAGGGTCAAGGTTCATTACGTGGCCTAAAACAAAGTGGAAGTAGGATCGTGCCATATACTCTAGGTATTATGCATGTTGTGCTACACCCTTCACCATGAGCTGCTACAACTACATGCATGACATATAATACATGTGCAACGGCACAAAGCACACATGCAATAGCCAGTCTATGCACATGTCGTAACACCCTTTGTACACAGTGGGTAGGCACACAAAGAATAACATTTTTTATCTTTTGCACTAAAAAGCTATTACTACATCGATAAGGTAATGCCCTATTTGGAGATGCACCTTGTTCATTGAAAGAATTGTCATAATATGTAATTCAAAAGGGACAATTTAGGGCACAGTGTGACTTAAGATGAAGCGAAAGTTGAATGGTGTAATACGCACTAAGGTTTGTGCATCCTTGGTTGCGGCCCAAACTACATGCACAAAAGAGCCCTTGGTGCTCTAAAGCACTTTGTATGCATGCAGTATTGCACTATTCATGCATCCAACAAGAAATTGTTCACCTTCATGGCCACTAGTCAATGGCACCCAATGGCATCGAATGCACACAACTTGTAAGGACAATAAAGAGTAATTGTTTTTTAAAAATTTTTAAGTCTATGGACTATTGGTGCATGGATAAGGTGATGCACTATTGGGAGACTTGCCTTCCTTGTTCATGAAACTATCGTAATAATTAATCATCAAGCAATAATGTGTGGCATACTGCATCTTGGAGTGAAGTAGAAATTGGAAGTTGTAATATGCATTAGGGTTTGTACTTACTGGGTTACAACCCTAGTCATGCATTATAGATAAATTTGCATGCTAAAGTAATATGAAGCATGTGGTAGTCATTTTGCACATGCCCAATATCATCATATGTGTGTAGTAGGTGAGGCTCACAAAGTGCAATTTCCATTAGTTTTTTTTGTTGCAGGTCATGTTGCTTGGATAAGGAAATGCCTTTTTGGGAGACTTTCCTTCTTCATTGACTCAATTGTTGTAATATGCAATCTACAAAGGACAATGTTTGGTCACTACGGCCCATAGAGAAGTAGAAGTTGGATGTTGCAATATGCATTAGGGTTTTTGTAAGCTTTGCTATGGTCCTAGCATTGCACTACTATAGCTGTGTATATGACAAAGCATTTCACATGCTATAGCACCAATAGTGCACTATTTTTATTAGTGAAAACTAGTACACATGCTTCTTATATCATCAAGTGTGAACGACTATTGAAGCCCACAACGTTTAACTTTCTTTTGGATTTTTAGAGTTTTGGATGGTTGATGCATTGACAAGATGATTCTATATTGGTAAACTTGACTTCTACTTTGATAACATTTTTACAACATGCAATTGGAAAGATACAATGTGTGACAAGATGCGATACATGGTCAAGAAAAACTTGGATGATATAATTATGCTAAGGATTGTGCATGCTAGGCCTTATCCTAACCATTCATGCATGCAACCTAGAAATCACTAGTACCTTATGACATCCTTTGCATGCTATTGGTGGGGTTTGTAATGTGTATTATTTTTTGGCATTATGGGTTATTGTACATAGATAAGGTGATTCTCTATTCGATGGAATTATCATAATATGCAACCTATTAGTGGCAATGTCATGCAAGGAGTTTGCATATGGCTTGTGACGTCCTATGCAAGGATGGTCGAACATGGAAAGCGCAACTTCTTTTAAATATTTTGCATTGGATTTGATAGCACATTGATTGGATGATGCTTTGTTGGGAAAATTTCCTTCTTCCTTGAGTAATTATCACAATATGCAATTAATTAGTGACAATGTGTGATGCGATCTGGCCTACAAGAAAGCAAAAGTTGAATGGTGTAATACGCACTAGGGTTTAGGAGTATCAAGTTGTGCCTCTAGTTTCATGCAATTGAGAACTATGTGTGCTATAGCATTGTAATCAAGCCTAACAGCATGTCTGTTTGTGCCTATTGGCAATTTATGGCTATGAGTGGTATAGCTAACAAAATGTAATGCTTTTTAGATTTTTAGCATTGTGCATTGTTGTTGCAAGGATAAAGTGATTCCTTATAAGGAGACTTGACTTCTTCTTTCTCAAAATTATCACAATATGTGATCCTTAATGGGCAATGTTTGATGTGGTGTAGCCTATGACATAGTAGTAATTTGATGATGTTATATGCTATAGGGTTTGTGCCAACTTGTCTGGGGTCCAGACATTATGCTACTATAGTTGTACATGCGTTGGAGTGCTGGGCATGCTACAGCACCAGTAGTGCACTATTCATCATGCTATAGTTGGTACACATGCTCCCTATTGTTTCCAATGTGCTCAACTATTAAGGGCCCCAAAGTGTAACTTCTTTAAGAATGTTTAGCACTATTGATAGTAGGTGCATGGACAAGGTGATGCCTTTTTGTAGGACTTTCCATTCTCCTTAGTGGAAGTATTGCAACATGTAATCTACAATGGTTAATGTGTGTGCTTGGTGTGGTTCTAGATAATACATAAGTTTTTGTGCATGCTAGGTTTCATCCCTAGCCGCATACAGTAGTCCATTATTAATGCATAGGTTAGCTAATCTGTATCTTGCCCATGGCATCCTCTATGTGCCACTGGTGATGACCATGATGCGTAACTTCTTTTTGAAATTATTATCCTTTAGGCAGCTAGTGCATGCATAAGGTGATTCCATATTCATAGACTTGACATCCAACTTGACATAATTGTTGCAATATGCAATCTGTAAGGGGCTATCTATGGCATGGTTTGGGTCCTTTTGAAGCAAAAGCTTAATGGTAAAAATATGGGATAAGGTTTATCCATGTTGGGCTTCATCACTAGTTATGTGAGATAATCCACAATGCGTGCACACAATAGCAAGTTTGTGCCTGACTTGCGACATCAAGTGCGCAACTGGTGAGGCCTTAAAGTGCAACTTTTTCTAGATTTTTAGCACTATAAGCTACTGGAACAAGTATAAGCTGATGCTTTATTAGTAGGCTTACCTTCATCCTTGACTGAATTGTTGCAATATGCAATATGCTATCTATAAAGGGACTATGTGTTACATAATGTTGCCCATGGTGAAGCAAAAGTTTGATGGCACAATGTGTGCTAACGTTTTGTGAATGCTTGGCTATGACCCAAGACATGCATTGCTATAGCTACACATGTGACAGAGAACATGCTCAACTATAGCACTATGCTCACATGTGGAAACCTATTTGTCTGTGTCATTCTAGATCCTTTACACACACCTTTTTGGGTCCTTGAACTATAAATTTTCTTGGGTTTTTTTTGTGTTGTGAATTGATATTTCATGGATAATGTGATGCTTAGACTTTCCTTTTTAATTGACAAAATTCTTGCAATAAGAAATTTACAAGGGACAATATGTTGCGTAGTGTTGCTCATGGTAAAGGGGCAGTTAGATTAGCAATATGTGCTTGGTTTTGGACATGCTGGGTTGTTGCAATAGGTACTTACTACTATACGTACATGCATGGTTGAGAACCTAGGCTACTGCTACACTTTTTCCATGCAATAGTGCACTTTGAATGAAGCCTATTCGCACGTGCACCACAACATCATGTCTATGTGGTAAAAGACACCCACAAAGTATAACTTTTTTATCTATTTTTAATGACGTGGGTTGCTGGTGCATAAATAAAGTTATGCCCTTTTAAGACGTTAATGTGAATGTTCAAAGTGCCACTCTTTGCCCTTTGTATAAGGCATTATGAGATGTAGTGATACTCATGTTGTAACGAAATTTCTACCTTACTTGGTGCGATGCATGGTGGTATCCCCTCGGCCTATTATTTGGCTTTCTTCACGTGTGACATTTTTTTGTGCCTGAAATAAGTAATTCTTTTCAACCATTATCATCCCACAGGACTACAAATACATAAATATGTTGCCATTCTAATGGGGAGTTGCCTTTACGAACTTTGTTTGGTGTAGTGTTTGCTATTGTCGCAGCACAAATTTGGTGGTGAAAATTTTTGTCTACCATGTATTAGATGCATATTTTGTTGCCTCTGCATGGTGAGGCATTGGGTGTCTTGCCTCACCTGTGTTCTTCTTGTGCATATGCCAAAGGAGGCCTAACAATTGTGACTTTTTTGTTGTTTAATTGCAACTTTTTTAAATGATTAACATGATGTTTCCTTGTAGTTATAAAGTTATGAGCATGTAGTTTGCTTGCTTTCTTATGATAGATCTTGGGAAAAAAACATTTTGTAGTTACATGTGTCATGCTCAACATCTTGAATTTGGATGGTGTAATAATTTTCAACCATTTTAAAGGCTATTTGATCGAAGCATGCCATTATTGACATTTGTAAAGCTATACACATTTTTAAGGAATGCATCTTATCATTCATGTACGTGTTAGCTGAGGCCTTCATTCTTAACTAGGCCCTTTGTCCTTTTTTTGCATATCTTTCAATCTCCTTGAGTTAATGGGATTGGATTGTCCTGAGATTGCTTTTGAACAAGACATATTTTCTGTGGTACTACTTCCTATGACTTTGCTACCTCTTAGTCTAGTCAGTTATTATGTGTAGAAATTTGTCATTTAATCGCACATTTATAAGGAGGAAGTTCATATGTTGCCTATTTATCTATTAGATGTTTATGTTCCATTCTATTATTTTTTGTGCCACGCTTCTCCTAAGTTAGAACTGTTGGTGTTCCACAACGCTATTGAATGTGCAATCATCCCTACTCTAATGTTGGCATGGTCTTAGAAGCCACTCATTTTAGTCATCATTCTGTAGCAAAGAGGGTTTGTTTGAAGAATTTTACTATTGAGAAAAAAAGTTTTAAAACATGAGGGATGGTAACCTAACATGGGAGCATATGCTCCTCTTTTTGGAGTATTACCAAACATGATGAACATGTTAACCATGACAATAGGTGCCACCAAGCATTTTATCTTTGTAATGTTGTAGATTTGATGTTGCAATTATTCATATATTCTCTAAAAGATTAAGTCATGCATATGTAATTATGAACAATTTTAGATAGTGAAACTATGAATGGCTCATTAAATCAATTAAAACTTGTTTGGTGTTACATGCAAGCCAAATAATCATAATAATTCTAGAGCTAATATGTGAACCAAAGTCCAACTTTTTGATAGTTTCATTTATTAGGTAAATGGTTTGTGGGAGTTTCCATTTAAATCTTTGACGATTCATGCTAACCTTTTAGATCACACAACCACTATTTTAGCAACTCATCATTTGAATGTTTGCCGCATCAACTTTCAACATAAGATAGGGGCATACCATGGTGGTGATGGGAGACATAGAATTAGGGTTCAACTATGGAGAGGGAATGTAATAGATGGCTACCAAATCTAAGAATGGCAATACGAGTAAAAATTACTTTTTCCTTGCATGGAGTAGTGAAAACCCTTAATGATGATCCATTGGAAGGCAAGTCTAGTGCCAACAATCATGCTAACTCCAACACAAATCACATATATTTAAGTTCTTGTTAAAAATCTTATAGTTGGACCTTTCTTTTGGTTGGTCAGTCCACCTTTTGGTGTGCACTATCCACCTTGATCCTTTTTCTGGCACTACGACATGGTTACTATCAAGAAATTAGAGTGCTCATAGTAAGCCCAACTCTGCATTCAATAGCATGGGATAACATCACAAAATTTTGATCCTATTATATTGGCCATCAAGATTAGAATCATGGCCATTCTCATTTCATAGTTAGTGGTGAAATGCTTGGATTAATTAAAGATGAACCACAACGAAAGGATTTTCAAAGGATTTTTTATTAAAAAATAAAGGGAGTTGGGGTAATAAAGATAATTTGATATCATCCTAGTCTTAACAATAATTAATGCTAACTAAAGATTAGTAGATGTTGCTCTTAGGACTCAATCAACAGCTTACGAGAAATCAAATACTTTGGGTTCATTCATGAAGTAATGGTTGTACCATAGATCATACTCACCATATGGAGTTTCCTAAATAAAATCATTAGAAAGACAAAGTTAAAGTAGTTGGGTAAGGGGCATTCCTTAGTCTCAAACAAAAGCACACAAAATTGTGTGATGAGCAAGCCAATTTATAGCATTATTACCTTGATTCTTTATGTTGGATTATTTGAAGGACTTCATACTCGAGACATATACAATGAGACTATGCTAAGGACTATTATTTCATGTTGACAAAAGTAACTGGTTAACTATAGCAGTTGTCGTAGTTGAATCTAATTCAAACAATGCTACCTCTAAATATGGAACTATGATTTCTCTTAAAATAATAATAGGTCTACCCATGTCATCCTATGTAATAATATAAATTGCTACATTCATGTCATCATGCACATGTACATCCCAAATGAACTTAATCCAGCCCTTTTGAGGAGTCTAATAAGGGGTAACAAGTAGCCTGTTAAGGATGCACAAGCTTTTATTGGATGTTATTGAAGAGTTGTATTAAACAGCAACAACAATGTGAACGTTCCTTTCACGGACATCCAATTAAGGAGCTCAAAAATGGAGGTGATGTCCTTATAGTTAATCTCACTTATAGTGAAGAAATTATTAATGAAGCTGCTTGACTAGAGTTCTTTCATAATATGGCACTCCCATAAACAATTTGGTACATTTGTATTGGTAGTACATCCCCAAAGAAAAAATTTTAAATCCCTTAATACCACTTTCATAGAGGAAAGTCTCAATAGGAAGTAAATTTAATGCTAAGCTCCATAGCAAACTATTTTTTTGAGGGTACACTTACACTTTACAAATCCATATAACCTCCTTCCTTGATGAATTATGGCTATACACATGCTATTGTATATACTCTTTGAGTCCAACACTATATCCTCATTCAATTTGAAGCATAGCACATCCGTTTCATTCTATTTAAGCTGAGGAGAATGCAAAATCAAAAATACTAAATAAAGCTCAAATAACTTCAAAATTGTTTATGATCCTACACCCTAGGCTCTCTAACCAGCTCAAATGTCAAATGTTTCACATCCATGTTAAGATAGGTTGCCTAAGTAGCAATAAGAAGGATTCCAAGAAATTATCTAAACAAAAGGAAATGAAATTTCTTGCGGCAATCAACCAAAAAGTATTTTTTGTATTCGAAAAGGCATAATAATGAGTAACTTATGTATGTAAGATGTAGCATGTGCAATACAAAAAGTATTATTTTTTAGAAAGTATTTGGACCTAATAGATTGAACCCATAAATAGTCTTCCTAAACCATAACCAACTAGCAGTATTTTGCAATCAATGCTGCCTACTAGGTTGATAATCTAAAAAATCCACATTCCTTAGGAAGAGTTTCCATTTCCTAATAAGTATAGTATATCGTGCTATTATCATTTGAATAGCTCCACTTGGAATGAAATGACAATTTCTCCAACTCTATAATAATGTCATTCAAAATTAATGTATGGGCTAAGTAAAAAGTAGGAATAATAAACAACATCAAATTGACCATGAAAAGATGGCTTACCATTGATAGTGACTTAGTCATCCATCTTGATATAATCTTGAACATGATTGAAAATGAAATTAAAGTTTTCTTTCTAATATTTGGTTACTACTATTGGTATGTCTAAATATTTTAATTGAGTGACTTGATGCATATGTAGTTTTCTCACAATCATCTTCTTATGCTTGCACTCCAACCTCTTACTAAATAATACTTTGTATTTGTTTAGACTCACTTCCTAACCTGATTAATGGCCATAATTCTCGATAATATCCTAAATGTTCCTCACTACAACACAAGTTGTAGGTGCATAAATCATGACTTCATCAACATATTGAAGGTGCGTAATCATATGGAATGAAAGGCAAATATTGAACCCAATCAAGGCAAGGTTATCTCGATCTAAGACCCCTGGTCTCTTTGATCCATGTTAGATAGATACTAAAAAAAACATTCCCAAATATCAATTTAGTCATTCATGCCTTAATCTAATCACACCAAAGATTAGGGAAACACAAATGCTTCAACATATCTGGCACAAATTTCTATTTTATCTCATGATAACCCTGGTGCATATCTAATATAAATGCCATGAAACCTTCTTCAAAAGTAGATGGGCAGCAACAAGTAGCCATTTCCTATACCAAAAAAATTGAATTAGATATAATGTGGCCTAGCCCAAAAGTAACTTGCTCTCTGGTAATGATATCAGGAAGCACCACCTTTTGTCTTACCACCAAAAGTTTTTCAACGACTTTATAAATCAAATTGTAGATGCCAATGAACTTGAAATTCTTAGGTTTGGATGCTCTTTTGAACTTTTGGGATGTGTATGACCAGTGCATCTTTACATTGTTTTTGTATAAAGTAATCTTAAACAAAATTTTCAATATTATAATAATGTCCAGCTATGTCAACTTCGAATAACCATACACAAACTCAGTTGTGATGTCATCCATACTCAGGGATTTATTTTTTTTCTGGACATCATCACAGATTTAAGCTCGTCATCACTTATTAGAGTCACATTTTCAATTGTCTATTCTCTATTAATAGTTTTCTAAGGCTGGAAGGTTGGAAGGGGCTCATATTTGACATGGTTACACCACTTTTTGCTAAAACAATTACATAACAATGTCTATAATTTTAGTTGGAGATGCCAATAGTTTTCTAATAGCATTTCTTAAGTTGGTAGAAATAGTTGCTGTTGGTAGTAAAGGTTGGTGTTGCTTAGAAGAAACATATGTCAGACCCAAGTGTGGCCTAATTAAGCTTGCCACACTGCCACCATCAATGTTCTTCTAAAGCCATCATAGTGTGATAAAAAAATACACTATGCCAAAAGACCATCTTCCTAAATAATTAAGCCACACATAAATTTGTTAATTTGAAGATCCTCTATTTCCTTTTCCAACTGGCAAGGCTTTTCAACAAAGTTTGACTACACTCTATTTTTTAGGGCTAATAAATATCTACTATATTTAGTGAAAAAATCATCAATTGTGTTTCCTCTGATTGTCCTTTTTGAATTTACAATCACTAAATTATTTGACTGGGAAAAGAGTAACTAGTTTTTTTTCTTGATAACGATTGTCTAAACATTGTGTAATGGGTAATGATCTGAGCTGATGCATTGGAGGTGCGTAACAGTGTTGCTTAGGAAGGCTTGCGTACCATCTTTATTCATAAATGATTTATCTAATATTTCATGGATTATAGCATTACCCTCTTTGTTATTACAACAAGTAAACTTATTTCTAATAAAACCAATTTTATTCTGATCCAAATTTTGAATACATTCAAGGACATGTTGGAGCAAACAAGAGTTGCCAATGTCATAATCCTAGCAAAATTCGACTCACTATGCCATAGAATAAACGTCTCAAAAATAGATTCTATTTATATCTCACTAAACTATAGGTCACCCTTTGAAATAAATACAAATATAGCACTAGCTTTCTACATATAGCAAATGAGTCAAGCTGACCACTCCCCCATTTCTAACTTCTATTTAATTTGTTACTACAACGTCTTTGCTAAATTTATTTGTAGTCTTCCAACATTTCCATTCAAAGTGGTTGAGGCACAACGAGTATCAAAGACTCCTAGGAAGTGATGGTGAGAAAATAAGGGTAGCCATGAGTGAAACTTACTCCATACAATAGCCAAGAAGGTAAAGTGGCATCTTTTAACAACAATTTCCCCATACTACATCAAGCACCCACTCTACAAATCACCTTCCATATCGTGCAACTTTTATTATAATATGTAGAATATTTTTATAACCATTTTACTCTAGTACTAATTCTTTGAGACTAAAAATGGATGCCATCCCCCAAAAGAAGACAATTTCTTTGATAACTCACCCTAATGAACATTCAAACATAATTTATTAGCGACCTTCAATTGAAGCTATCTATTAAAGCTCAAAAATCACAACTTCTAGTGGCAACTATTTCAACAATTGATACAAAACAACACTTTTCTACCCTTAAGGACTAAATAGGGGAAGTAGCTCACCAAAACCTAAAGATGTCTTACCTTCTTCCCACTAGCCATATTATTTATGCCATGAGCAATTGTAGCATAGTAACATCCATAATAATTCTTCCTATGAAATTTTTTTGATGGCTCCTAGAGCATGTTAATATTGGTGCAATACATGGATTGATTATAACATCATATATAATAGCAACATAAAGAGAAAACTGATCTTTCTTCAACAATCATTTCGCCAAAGTACCTTGACATCCACATCAACTTGATTTTTTCAAACCATCCTACAGCAAGCAGAACCCGAAGAATTGCAATTCCTCTCCTTTGTAAGTATGAAACATGCCTCTACTTTACACAAAGGAAATATTCACCCAATGCTATTAGTGACAACTTCCAATACAAAATAAATCTTTATTCCCTCTCCTCACAACTATAGTGATAATTAAGCCTAGCCTAATACTTCTATGTAACGCATTGATGTTAAGCATCACGTTTATGTAAATTCTTATTAAACCATAGATAATACAGTGCAATGGTAGAAAAATTAACTGCATGTAATTCCTCAGCCTTTTGAATGTGCAACTCCATCAAAAGTAGTAGCAACACAAGTGAGTTAAACTCCTAGTTGTTTGTCTATCCAGACGTGAAATGCATAGTTGCAAATTCACTCACCTGGAATTCTTTAGTCGTCCTACATTCCTAGAATATTGTATAACATTCTACGACACCAAACAACATAGGCACAAAATCTCCATCTCAATTCATCTCATGCATAACCAAGAATGGGCTGGAAGAAGATTCAGTAATAGTCTCCACATGAATACAATTACAAGAGGCTAAATTTATTTTTCATACCCACTCCAAATCTTCCCATGTTGAGTTTTGGATACTATAGACGTCACTGTAAATACATCATGCTTCTATCAGCTTACCTTCAAAATGATTAAAGTAGAGCACATCCATATTTTTTTTATTTTTCCCATGAGAGATGCATAATTTTATCAAGCAATGTGGATGCAAATAATTAGTGCAGTTTATTATGTTTCCATGAACCCTAATCCTTAACAATTGCTATCATCAGAGTGGGAAGCATGTGTCCTTGTGATAAATATTGGCCACACAATAATAGAAAGATATCCCAACCATTTATCCTTCATGAAGGACACTTGCTTCCCCTTGATAATACACCAAATTGTATTGTCAATAGTCCATGGATTAACTATTCACAATAGCTTACACATATGTGAAGCCGCATGTTGCATATGTATCTTTTTATGGCACAACATTTGGATCTAAATACTTCAACGAATGACCAATCCTACTACACCACAACCTATGTAATATTCCTAGAAATTAAAGCTACCTACCATGTTAATGTGCTCTAAATTTTTAGTCCTCCACACCGCTGAAGAAGCATTACCAAATTCTTGTTTGCATAATCCATCAAATTATTAGAATTAGAACCACTCTATAAGTACCTTGGCATCACCTTTTTTGAAATTTGCATAATGCCATTTAGAATTAAATAATGGCCTAAATAACATGTTAAAATAGTAGCTAGCATCAAATTAATAAAGGCAATCTATCCCACCATCAATTACGACCTAGTCCTCCATCTCGATACATAGTTCTTACCTCTATCAATAAGGAACTTAATGTCTTTTTTTTGTTATTTTGTTTCTACAATCAAAATTCCTAAATAATTTAGTTGAGTCAATTGGTGCATATGAAACTTCACAACAATTATCTTCCTGTGCTTGTAGTCCGTACCTTCACTAAGTAGTACTCCAAATTTGTTAAATTGACAACTTCCCTAGTGTGTAGCTTGTATTGCTTCATTATGTCTCGAATAGTCCTCATTGAAGCACACATGTTTGGGCATAAATCTAAATGTCATTAGCATAAAGAAAGTGAGTAATAATTGGTGAGGATGGGTTAACCCTAATTCAAATAGTGGCATTAAGCACAACCTGGTGCATATAAATCAAGAGAAATAATATGATATAATTATGAAGATGTATGGCAATAGAAGGCAGTCTTGCCTAAGTTCTTTAGTTGTTTCAATACATTGAAGTGGGATCCCATTCAACAAAATCCCAAACTTAGTTGTTGTGATAAATGCTCATAACTTATAATTGCCCTAATTCACATCCAACTTCAATAGCATAAGCCCCACTTTGAAAGTAGAAGAGTTTATGCAAGCTACCATCTCTTGTGCTAAAAATATGTCATCCATAATAGTATGAAAAGTCATAAAAGCCACTTGTTGCCTTGCAATGATACAAGGAGGCACCAACTTTATTCTACTTACAAAGATGTTAGCCACAATCCTGTATATCACATTACATAGAATAATCAGTCTAAATTGTTCAGGTTTTGTAGAACCCTATACTTTGGGAATTGGAATAACTAGTATGTTTTTCCATCACTTAGTAAACCACTATTGAAGTGGAATTGGTTTACAACTATGATAATATCCACCTGGGTCATATTCTAATAACAAACTATAAAAATATGCTATCAATGCTCAAAGCTTTATCTTTTTTAATAGAAATAAAAGTATTCATGATTTCCTCATACATAATTAGGGCCATTAGACCATCTTCTTACTCACTATCAGCAGTTCTTAATAGAAAAAATTATGGGAGTGAATTATACTATTCCAAAGTGTGCCACTTCCTACTTAAGAACCACATAAGGATATCCTTAATTTTAATTAAGGAAGCCACTATTTCTCCACAATCCTTTTTAAGTTGATGAATATAACTAATTCTAAAGATTGATGCAGTTATAACATAAAAAATACACATCTTCTGGTCCCGAAGGTTAGCAATGTATTTAAGCAGGTTGCCACTACCAAGCTTCCTCTGTGGTCATAGCCATATGATAGGAAGAAATATGAAGTGCGAAAAGTTCATTCCCTTTCTTTGTTAAACTGTTCTCATACTCTTTAAGTTGTAATGTCAAGATTTCTTGCTCCAAATGGCATCGATTATTAAAAATATTGACAAGTTTAATAGTACTCCAATTTTATAAAGCTAACAGAGTTGTATGGACTTTAATGGAAAGTCTAATCATAGGCTTACCATTAATAATACATTTCTACACAACTTACATAATCTCAGATGAATGTTGAAATTATAGCCTCACATTTGTATACTAGAGTCTCCTTTCCATCTTCTTTATGAACAGTCATTCAAACTAAATAAGCAAAAGACACTGGTTAGTGCTAAAAAGAGAATGGTGAGTCACTATATAACTTGGGAAAAAAAAATACCCCTCATCTTTTAAAGGTTGATATCCAATCTTTCCAAAATTATTTTCTTACCACTCTTGTTGTTGCACCATGTGAACTTGTTTTGATAAATACTAAATTAGTAAACTCTAAATCCTATGTGAAACATGAGAACTTGCACTGAGCCTACCCACTAATAAATTACTTTCATACTTTTTTCTCATTTGCTCCAATAAAACGTTAAAGTCCCTCGCAACATTCAGTAGTCCACCTAGCTGAGAAATTTCTCTCAATTGGTCCTATGCTACATGGTGATGCATATAATCCTTTCATGTATATACCATGTAACAAGCCAAGTGGTATTGCTACTAAAATTCACAAGTATGCACACCACCTCTGACGATGATCACAAAATCTCCAATTGCATTTAGTTCCTCCAAAGCAACATAATGCCCCATGATAACCTTGATGAAGAAAGAATGAAATAGCAATAATTTCTTCCCAATAGTGTATGTGCCTCTTATTTATCAACATTCTTCACCCTTATTTTTAACAAAGCAATAGTACTTACACCGTATTCTTTTACAATGCATTACAAATAGTAATGAGACTTTGTCCCTCTTACTCCCCAAACTTTCCAAACTCCTAATGCAACCATATCTACTGAAAAGAAAGGATAGGAGCTTACTTATGAAGACAGCTAAGTCTACCAAAAAATAAATAGACAATTTTAAGCATCATAATCCCTAGCATGTTGCCCATAATGCTTCTTTCTAGAATTTGCTTCCCTTCATTATTGGTAACCAAAATCCTTCTTCTATTAAACATACTTGTTAAAATTTTTATTTTTATAAATCATACAATGCCCTTAAAAATAATGTAATAGTAGGTATACAAATATTACAGTCCCAACATGCACCCAACAAGATCTAATTCCAACAAATGCAACAGCATGTCTTTAGTCATAATCCGTATAGTGCCATGCACATTAAACTTCTCACAACCCATGGCCATATTATAATGAAAGAAATATTATGCCTTCCTACTCTTTTGTTATTGATTATAGCCAAGATGCCCTATATAATTCCCAAAATAAACCTTTGAATAATACCCCATAATATTTCCAAGAATTTCCTAAGGTAATATAGCTATCCACCAATCTAAACATTCTCAAAGAAGTAGGAAATTCTTTTGTCTTCCATCTCAATCATTCCTCTACACCATCTTCTTTGTTTCTTTTTTTAAATTTGTAGCATGCATAAGAGAAACATATCCCTTTATTTCTTATTGAGCTTCTAATCATTGCTAATTTATTCCATTGGGTATTTTTCCTTTCCCCTACCTCTAGTGGTGCCACACTTTTTAATGTACTTGGACTATCTACAACATCAGACTGTTTCTCCACAACCTACTCTATGTTATGTGAAATGTCATCAAGGTCTTCAACCAACTTATCTATATTAACTCTTTGCTCCCCTAGCATTTGTTTTGGGGTTCACACTCAACTTTATATAATACCTCATAATGCCTATCAACCTTGGCCCTTGATTTGCTCTTATTCCTTACTTGCCCATTTTTTGGGAAAAAATACTTGCATACTCCTTGCTTCCACTTTTCCAATTAACATTTTTCTTTGAATATAGTTATGTAGTCCTTCCTTTATTCCTGATTCACACCACAATCTATGGCCCCAAGCCATGTCATTTACTGTCAAGCTCTTTCATTACCTACTACAGCATCTTAATTGAATTCTTATTTTTATCATGATCATGATCAGCCTCCATAGAGCAAGAACCCTGCTCAACATTATTTTTTTGTATCAACTTACTATGTAAACACACCTATGCAGGCCCTACTCTACCATAAATAAAGCAATAATTAGAAATTCCCTCATATTCAAAGTTTAGAAAGGTCTTACCTGGTAGACCGTTTAACAACATACCTACCTTAAGAGGCTTAAAGAGGTCAATTCTAATACGACACTAAAAAATGATGTCCTCAACAAGTCTACTATTAAACCATCCATTTCAATAGGATCATTAATAGCCTTTACAATATAAAAAATGTTCTCTATGTCCCAATAAAGGAGTGTTGAAAAATGTACCCACATGGGAACGCACATAAGTCCACAAGTCTAATCCCATTACAAGTCCCTATACTTTTAAGGACCACCAAAGCAACTGAGTCTCTATCTATTACAGACCCAAAATATAGATGGAAATAAGAACAAGATAAAAGTAAGACCCAAAAAACACTGAGGTGTCTCCATTTATGATGTAGTACTCTAGCAATTAACTAAAATGGTAATCAACTTCAATACATCTTGCAAACTGCTAAAATTGGTAATACATAATTTTCTCTAATAAGCATCATTCCACAATTGAATTTCATCATTAATAATGAAATAATTCTCTTTTTGTTTTCAAACTTTCACATCCACGATGATCAGATCTATAATAGATCGTCTCTAGAAATGTACTTCACATTGCTTGCATTTCTTCTCTTAAACACATCTCTAAAGTTAATTTTATTTGGGGTACATACTGATCATTTTTCAAAGAATTTTCTTTCTCTGCCTCTAGCAATTGCACAAGCACTTGAAGTTCAATCTTTCAAGACATCTACCTCATTACTATTTTGAATTATGTCGTGTTCTCATGATATATTACATAATTCTATAGTTTCCTTGAACTTCAATGAACTTTTTATTATGTTTAAAACTTTTGGTTCCTTCCATATCTCAATTATTGTATCTTACATTCCATTTGACACTGTATCATCATCATCAAAGGAGTTCAACTTGCTACAAATCTTCTGTAACTTAAATGAATTCTTTGATGTCTTCATAGTATTGCCTACACTTCCTTGACAACCATCGTTGTGATGCGTTAGTGCTTTCATATTAAGAACAATGCTAGATTCTAACACATCATGCCCTATCAAGAAAAGAGTTGTCATGGTTATTGCCTATGTATGAGGAAAGTCCCACATCTTTTGTCTTTGTTTTATTTTGAAATGTTCCTTACCTTGAATCTTATCATTATCTCCACACTAACTGAAATAGTTGATTAAAAAAATTCCATTCAAAATTCACCCACATAGGTGCATGGGCTTTCATCCTTCAACTGCTTCAACCAATTATGGCTATCACGAGCACCACTACCTGCAACACCACCATCCACGACCACGACCTCCAAGGAATTAAAAACTCTCCCACTGCCTACCATTATCATTCGATTTCTTGATAATGTACAAGTGGTCAAAGCCTACAATAGACTCTCTCTATGGAGGTTCAAACAAAAAGTTTGAAATGGATGTAATAGAAGAGGTTTAGGAATGGGCATTCCTTATGCCCAAAGAATATCACCTAATAGTGAATGATGTGCAACTCAATCTACTGCACCACATCCTTGTCTCAAAAAATGGTATAGCTTGAAAGAGCTCATTATTTTCACAAACTTAATTACACCTTAGTATTTGTTCTCATAGGAAATAGATACTATCATCTAAGTCACTTCCTTAATCACAGTTGTCAAATCGATATGTTTCTTTATAGCTATTGTGTTTGATAGTTCTTAAAATCTCCATGGCATAAAGGATTGCAAGTGTTTCCATATTTGTGATAAATTTTAACTTGTATAATCTACTAGCAACAATTAAAGTTTATGCATGTGATCAATTATAACATTGCCAATCCTAGGAGTATGCCATTCATCTATGACTACATCATTACTTATTTTCACCCACACTATTGAAGGAGTCAATTTTGAGGTTACACATCATAAAATTGTTGCAGGCACTATTGCTAGATGGGTTAGGGAGTTTTGAGTAAACAATAACAACATCAAAATCAAATTGAATATTTCTTTATAAAGCAACTTGAAATAGCACCTTCTCTTTATATGATTTCTTATTTCTATTGATCCAAAAATGTTAGACCACAATTATAGCAAATTTAACTCTTTTTGCACTGTTGAAAGCATAAGAATTGGTACACCCAACTAATTAATTTTTTCAATGAGTTAACAAGACTATAGTTTGTTTGCATAGCACAAATAGAATTAGTAATGATGCTACTCTTCTGTAGTTGTTTGTCCTTAAATAAATTCATAAAGAATGCATGATATTTTCCTCCATGATACACTAGCACATACATATATTCTTCTTTATTAAACCTCTAACACCCAGTCAAGAGGTTTTTTGAAAAGATTCAGGATCAATCTATAGAGGAAAACATTCACCTGAGGCTGCACCTTCATTTTCTTGACCCTAGCAACATACTTCACACTCCTATTCAGATAGTTCAACATTTTGAAATATTTGTTTAGAATTGAGCATACTATTTTTCAGTTTTTTAGAAAGAAGACTCTTTCAATAAATTTAGCTAAAGTGAGCTAACTCAAAAAGCTTGCAAGTATATGAGGTACCTCAAGATTCAAAGAGGTTGTTATTGATCATTACATAATTAGATTTAAATACCTATGCCCTAATCCATTTTCAATAGCCAAAACCTTTTCTACAATGCTTGTTAATCAATGCCTTCTTCTAAAGAGACAAATCATGGATGCCCAGGCCACCACATTCCTTAGGGGGCATCACAACATTCTAATTGGCATGATGGATAGTGTTATTCCCATTTCTTCCATTGCACAAAAATCAATGAAACTATTTTTCCAAATCCTCCATGATCCCTTTTAGAATTAAATATTGGTCTAACTAAAATGTAAGAATAGCGTTCAACATCGAATCTATCAAAGAAATATGCTATGATCCTTCATCTAGCCATATATGTTTCAACTCATTCAGTAAGAAACTTGAAGTCAAATTTTCATAATTTATTTGTTGCAATAAGAATTCCTAAATATTTGGAATTAGTAACCTGGGACATACAAAGCTTTCCTGCATTCACGTTTCTTTGTTTTCAATCCACTCCCTTGCTAAATAAAACTTTTGATTTGATAAAATAAACAAGCTGGCCAATGTGTATACCATACTCTTTCATAACCTCTTGGATCATCCTAGCTACAACATAAGTAACCTGACCATAAATCATGACATCATTAATATAAAGGAGGTGTGAAATCATAGGTGTAGATGGACAACTTCTAAGCCCCACCAAGGATTACTATTGATTTGCTACATAACAAGGCATGATAGAAACTCAAAAACTATAGTAAAGAGGGAAGGAGACAAATAATGCATTCGGCTAATCCCCCTCATAACATCTATCCATAGGAGTCAATCCCCATTCAATAGAATACCAACTCTTGATGTCGATATGCACAACTCTACCCAGTCAAATGAAGTGCTCAAAAACCCTAAGATGATAAACATATCAATCATAAACTATCATTTAACTTTGTCATATACCAAGTCTATATCAAGCTTATGTGCTATAAGCCTTCTTGTGTTCTTGATGTGTTCATATTGGCTGCCATCTACTGTGCAAAATAAATGTTATGAGAAATAGCTCTACCAAGAACAAATGTAGCCTTCTCATTACATTAAAGTTAATTAGAACCAGCTTTAATCTACCTACCCTCATCATTTCCATAATTTTCTAAACCACACTACATAGGTTAAAGGATCTAAAATGTTTAGGTTTTGAAGCACCATGAAACTTATGAATTAGTATGATCAAAGTGTCTTTCTGTTTCTTTGTCATATAGCTATCATGAAAAACTTATTTCACAACATTAGCAATGTTTGTCTAAGTAATCTCCAATACTAATGTATTTGATAAACTATGATGTCATCCATGCCTAGAGCCATATTTCTCTTGATAGAATTCATAGCAATACTAATTTCTTCATCAGTGATCGATGCCTTAAGAAATGTATCCTACTGTCTACCAATACATCTATATGCCTAAAATATAAGGGGTAGGTGGAATATACTACTCATCACTACAACATTGTGAACTAGACAACTACAATAGTAAACCTCTAATTTACTAGAAGGAACCACTAAGTCCCCTTAGCATTTTAAGCTGGTAAACATAGTTATTCGAAAAAGGTTGATGTAGCTACAACCTAAAAAATGTTATGATCCGTCATGTAACTTAAATGCAGCTTAACATATTGTCACCATCAGGTCTCCTCAAGGCCAACCATTCCATGGAAACATAAAATGTGTTGACCCAATAGCTAGTGCTCTTATTGAGTCAATCTTAGCTAAAATTCCTTGATTTGTAGCTCCTAGATGTCTCACTCCAACTGATTGTTGTTATTAAGAAAATTCCTCATTTCACATGAATTCTAGTTTCTTAGAGATGGCAGTGCTCTATGAAATTTTGTAGACAATTCATCCATCAAGTGTGTAGTAATTATTTTCCTCCAAACTATTTATACAATCCTCATTATCTATGGGAAAGAAAGCCATCATTTTTAAACTGGTTGTGTTTACCTATTCTTTCAAGGATGATGTGATATGGTAATATTTAGATATGCCTAAAAATCCTCAATGTTCACAACAGCTCTACCCAATCTTTCATAATTGCGAGCACTATCATCATTGTTATTGCACCAATTATAATTATCTTAAGTGAAACCCAAGTTAGTTGGCTGTATATCTTGTAAGAAACTAGAGAATTTATACTACACTTACCCACTCAAAACATTTTTCTCCCTTTCTTCTTATTCTATTAAAAAAATACTAAAATCACTTGCAACGATTAGTGTGCCTCTAAGTGTTTTCAATTCTCTAATTTGATCCCATGCAACCCGATGAGTACCAGAATCCTTGGAAGCACACTTGACACAACGTTGTTGAGCCTGTTTACTTCTTGCTTGTCTGAATTAACACAACTTTTTATAAGGCCTTAACAATGTCTAACACAACCCAATTTCTCCATAGCAAATGATCCCACTAGATATGCCCACTAATGACTGAACATAGAACTTCTAATTCCTACCTAGAAGTCTTTCTACATCTTACTTCTCAAACTTCTCCATTCTAGTCTCCAACAAAGCAATTGTTGACACTCCATGTTCCCTTACAAATGGCTTTAGAAAACCCCTCATTTTGTTTCCCTTATTCATTATAAATTCCAAACAACTAACACGACAATATAAAATTAGGTGGTACCATTATAATTAGTTACATAAACACCCAATTTTGGAAATAGCCACTAAATAATAACAAAGACAACATAACCCTACATGAGCAATAACATGATAAAGTGCATTGGATAATCAGATTACTATCATACCTCCCATAGACATGTTCTATCCTATATGCGAATCTTGCTCTATTGACTTTATGTTCTATCTTGACTATACAACATATATTCCAAGTAATCCCCTGATGTCCTAGCCCATTGCAAAGATCATTTTAATAGCTAGTTGTTCCCTCATAAAATATTAACACAACAGAGCTCCCAAGATGTTTCATTATGTATATGTTTCCATCTTTTTGCTTCCATGGTTTGGCGACGAATTGAAATTTACTCATCTGATGATAACATCTAGGTTTCATTATACCTTACAATTGCAACAATTTATCATCCACTGTTGTTACCATTTTTAATACTACAACTTCTTGATACACTTCATAATTTTATAGATCTATTTCCCAAGTTTGCCATATAAGTTTGCTCAATTTCCCTCTCATTTGGCTAAACATTTCTAATTTTATAACTACAGAGCAAGCATTAGTAAAATTTTTCATATGTACTTTTTTAAATGCACTTCTACTTTCTCCTACATCACAATAAAGCAAAGCCACTTGGTTTCTCCGACAAATACAATCCTTTGAAACATGTTGTATCCCACTATGTATATAATATGTACTTCTAGTAGGCTCATAACCATAGAAAATTTACATAGGAAAGCTCCTAAAATATTCAAGCCTATGTCCATCGAAATGCCTAAGAAACAAAGATGCATGGTTTATCTCCCAACTCCTCTACAAAGATGTATCTATAATCTATCAATTCATTCTTAGCTTTTTCCACTATGTGTAAGTAGTTCATTTCATCCATATGCAACAAAATAGGGTTTTCCTCAACTAATAGCATTAAACATTTGCTCCAATTAACACCCTGACCATTCCTTAAATTTGACTTCTAAGAAAAAAACTCTAGACGGCCCTAATTACAGTACATCTTCGTTATAGTACTACACTTCTTCCATTCTACTCCTATTAAATGATACACTTAAGTTCAATCTTCAATGAAGCCATCTCATGTTGTCTCCCACAATTCTACAAAATAAAGCCTTTCATAACATTCTTCAATGACACCTGCCCAAAGTATCCTAAGGTTTTAGGTACATATCACATCAAAGGCTTCAACTACTTCCTCTAGGTATCGATCTTGCTTATTCCCATTGTCACAAGTTTACTGCAATTTTTAATGATATTTGAAGTTCTTGTAGCACGTTCCTCCTCAAAAATGTACCCAAATTGTTCCATATTTTCCCAATTTGTTTCAAATAGACAACCTCCATGTGATAGTAAGTAGTGAAGTATCGACAGACAACCCATCTATATATTTTTTATAGTGGTGACTCTATAGCAATTTTCCTACAACAACAAAAATTACAACAAAATTTAATCACACCATAACATCATTAAGAACAAGCAAGTGGAAAACATTATTGAAGCTATTCTCTTCAATACATCTTTTTTTATTTGGAAATAAAACATTCTAACTATTAGAGTGTAACATCTCCCTTTAATCCATATCATGTGCATTGTATAACTACATTGTTCCAAGGGGTGTTTACCCACATGCCGATATATGGGTGGCTCCATCATGGTGAATTAGCTAGAATTCTCATCTTAAACCTAAATACTTGAGGAATACTTCATGCTTAATTACCATTGCACTTAGTCCTCTCAGACATTTTTATGCCCATTAGGCCCTTGGTCTTCTATTATGTTTAAGTTTGTAATGTTTTCTTCCTCTACCAAGGTCTTTGTTTTAGTAATCCACTCAAGTGTAGATGTACCCCCTTTTCTCCCATCAACTTTGGATCTTAGCGTCCTTATATATCTTGGTTTTATATTTCTTTCCAGCTTTCCCTCCTAAAAATTCTTCTACTTTCTTTTGAAGTTGACATTTCCAATCCTCCTCAATTGTGTCTTCTAAAATAATCATTAATTTTTTATGTTGTACTACTATTTATGATCTTAAACCATGACACCCATCTTCTCCATCACTTTCCCCACTCTCACTAGCACATTTTTCATCTTTCTCTACATTCTTAGGAGTTTCCTCTATAAGTCATATCTTTTCAGCATAAGCATAAACAAGAGCATTTTGCATGGACATATTAGATGGAGACATTTTAGATGCATGTCCAACCTTCCCAAAAGTAAAGAAAATTAAGGGAAACCCCTCACACTCAAATCTTTTAAATGACTTACTCAAAAGTCTATTGAGCCACAAGGTTGAAACTTAAATAAGTTGATGAATGGGCACTAGAAGAGTAGAGCATACGACTTAATTTCACTCAACATAGAAAATCTTATTAGTTCAAGATATAGCAAGAATTGATAGATTGAGAGCTTCTTCTTGATTCCATAATTGGCAATGCATGGCCATTCTTTGTTGGTGGAGAGATTTGTCTATTTAATTTAGTTAACAAATAAGTCCTCAACTTGTTATAGTTTATGCTAGCCACATGCCAACTTTGGGTTCTAAGGGAGCATGATTGCATGGCTAAAACTTAAATAAATTGATGAAAGAAAACAACTCGGATTAGAGTAGTTGAGCATGTAATCTCAATACATGTAAACTTATCAGGTCTAGACATAGCAAGGATTGATAGATTAAGAGCCCTTTATTGATTTTATTGGTGAGGGTGCATTGTCATTCTCCATTGGTAAAGACATTTTTTGGTTTATTTTGTTAACAAATAGGTCCGAAACTTGCTATAAACCTATGTGGGGTGCAAGCCCTGTGATCAACATTTTATAAGAACTATGGTTGGTTAGGTCATACAAGTTTGAGGTAATAATAGGTCTATGATGCTCTTATATATTTTTAGTTACACATACAGTACATTGATGTATTAAATAAGTACATTAAATTAGTTAAAAGGTCTAGATAATCTATAAAAATTTCATTATGATGGGGATAGATCAATGTAATTATTTGTCTTAATTAAGAAATTCCTAATAAGTGTTAATCTTTGCTCAAATTGACTACATACATGCCCTTTGAAAACACTGCTTGTTGCTCTTACTAGTTGAATGGTCCAGTGAAGTGTTCAAATTGATGTGATGTAGGCCATCACTTAGAACTACTAATGTAGGAATGAGGTGTCACTTTAATAGGGACTTCACTTGGTGCAATGTGGAACTATCACACTTTGCTTGTTACTCATGGATTTATTTTGTGCAATTTTACCAAAGTCATAGTGAAGCTTCAATGGTGCAAATTGCGTTTAGCCATGTGTTATTTGAACATGTTGTTGCCTCTAAATGGTGTAGCACGTGTTGTCAAGCCATGCCCCCACGTTGTCTTTCTGTACATGCAGCATGGCAGACCCAATAAGTGGGACCTGTTAGTTAAGGAATTGCAACATTTTTTAGTTATTAACATAGAATTTCTTTGTGGTTAGCCAAGTTTTGAGCTTGCAATTTGCTTGCATTATTGATGTTGATCTTGGACAAAATATTTTGTAATTGCATAAGTTTGCTCTACATCTTTGATTTGGCATGTGTACTAATTTTAAACCATTTCAATTATTCTTTAATTGGTTCATGCCATCATAGATCATTTGTATGGTCGTATCCCTTTTCTAAGGATTGCTGATACCCATTCCATGTGGGTGTTGGCCAAGGCCTTCAACCTTAGTTAATTTTTTATGTTTCTTTTTGTATACCTTTGAAGCTCTTTGGGCTAATGAAATTAGATTGGCATGAGACTTTGTTGCTCAAGAGATGTTTTTTTGGGGTGTTGTATCTTATGGCTGGGCTACTTCCTAGTATTATTAGTCATTTGGTGTAGGGCTTGATCATGTAATTAAACCTCCTTAAGAAGGAAGTTCATATGTCTCTTCTATTGGATAGGTTGGTTCCATTCATTTATTACATTAACACCACACTTCTCCTGTGTTGGAACTATAGGCACTCTATATTGCCGTTGTACATATTATTTTTCTTACTATAATGTCAACACAGTCATGGAAATCACTTGTTTTAATCATCATTCTTTGCTATGGAGGGTTGTCATCAAAGAATGCTATTGCCAAGAAGCAATGCTTAGGAACATGGGGTGTAAGTATGAACATAAGGTGCTATCAAGTGATCTACCTATGACATGAGGTGCTATCAAGTGCCTTATCATTTTATTGATTCTTTGTTGATCTTCATAGTAGTACTTTTCTTAAAGCATAGGCCATGCATGTGTAAGTATGAACAATTTCAAAATGTGAAGCTATGAATGGCTCATTAAATCAATTATTTTTTATTTAATGATACATGCTACTCAGATAACTATAGCAATTTTAAGGCTTATATGTGCATCACACTTGGACTTTTAGAAGGGATGCATTTGTAAGGTAAAAGTTTGATGCATCCTTTCTCTCATCACCTTAATGATTCATGATATCTTATAATATTGCATGGCCTCTGTGTCTGTGAAGCATCATTCCAATTTCTTTTCTATTAACTTTGTATTATAGGATAAGGGCCTACCATGGTTGTGATGGGTGATGGAGAATTAGGATTGGATTTCATAAAGGGAGCCTACAAAATGGCAATCACATCCACGAAAGACAGTGGGTACACAAATTACTTAATCCTAATATGAGATAATGAAAATACATAATAATATCAAGCTCCATAAGTCTAATAATTAGAATGAATTTATAATCTAAATCCCTTAATGAGGATCCATTCGAGGGCATGTATTGTGCTAGTGATGTTTTTCGTTTGAAAGGAGAATCATTGCAAAAATAATTGGCAAGGATAATTTCATTAATCAATAATGCAAGTTTCGGGTTGAAAGACTAATAGATACCATCCTACTCTCAACCATAAACAATATTGGTAAAAAATTGGTAGATGTCACACTTTGGACTCCATATGCACCTTAAGAGAAATGAAGGTGTTTGGGTTCCTTGATGATGTCATGGTCGAAGCCTACATTATACTGTCTTTAGGGAGGTTCGTGCATAATGACAAAGGTGAAATGCTTTAGGAAGTGGCATTCCCAAATTCAAAGAAAAAAACAAAAGTGTGCAATGAGAGACCCAGTTTATAATGTCTTCATGATCGCACTTTGTGCGGAACAGTTTTAAAGGTTGCATACCATTATTATTTGCAATAGCACTATTGTACGTGCTTGTTTCCACTTAAGATAAAAGTAGTTGGTTCATTAAAGTAATTGCTATAGTAGAGATTGATTCAATCTACATTATTCAGAAATTAGAAAGTAACATTCTAAGTAGTTCCATTTCTTGAAGGGTAGCAATAATCTCCATGCCTAATGCTACACTAGAAACAAATTTCTTTCTAGCAATAGTAATAATTCTACACATGTCATCCCAAACAACAATGCAATTTCTAGCATCATGATTAGCCTACAAAACGATGCCACAATTTTTTTTAACCTAATCAATTGGAGGGGTCCAACAGGTGGTAAAAATAGCTCGTCAAGGCTACAAGAAACTCTACAAGAAAAAGTTGGGGAGTTGAAACAAGTAGCAGTAGTAGTAGCAATTTGAATATCTTTCAAAGCATAGTTGAGTTAAGAACCTTATCCACTTGTTCTACTATATTCTTATAAAGCCAGGGGTGAAATAATGCCAAAGCAATTAACTTAATTGTATGATAAGAAGTAACAACCTACACACTTAAAGACATTTACTTATGAGACTTAATTAGTGAATTAACATCCCTGTAATTTACCTTTTTGAGTGTGAAACTAACATTTACGAAGTTGCTGGTTCATAATTCATTCGTGCTATGGCACTACCACAAGCAATGTTGCAAATTGCTAATCACATTCATTGACCTAATTGCATGAAGTTTGGAGCAAGTAAGAAGTATATTTAATATTAGTCTCGATAAGAAGATGCTAACACAACGCTGCACTTACACTTTCATAAGCCAAATGACACCTTGCTATCAAAATTCTAGCTTGTATGCATGCTATTGTGAATGGTCTTTGAGTACAATTCCTCATCCTCACTCACTTGCAATCAAAACACATCTCTTTCATTTTATTTAACCCAAGGGAAATGCACAATACAAAATATCAAACTAAATGAGAATAAACTCTCTATTTTTTATGATACCATGAACCATGCCCCTTAACCAACTCCATTATAGGTGTAAGATGGTCTACCTCCTTGTTAAGATCTGTTGGACACAATGAAATAGAAAGGATGCCAAGCTGATCAGCTAATAAGAATGAAGTTGAATTTAAGAAGGATGCCAAGTAAAATATCCAACAAGAATTAAAGTAAATTACTCACAACAATCGTCCAAATAGTATTTCTTATTATCCATGTGCTTGCAATATTAACTAACTTACACATATGAGTGCATCACATGGAATATAAAAAGTATTGCTAGCTATGAAGTACTTGGACTTGAAGGTTTGAATCCATAAACAATCTTCCCAAGCCATACCTAGCCCATGTTTTGTAGTTAATGCTGATTGCCAGATCAAGGAACTCTAGATTTTGAGTCCTTTAGAATCTTGAGGAAGATTTATCAGGTCTCAATAGACATAATATATTGTGCCACAAAACTTTAAACTACTCTACAAGTGAAAGAACATCAATTACTCCCCCTCTATAATAGTATCACTCTGAATAAATGAGTGAGCTAAATAATTCATAAGAATAGTAGATAACACCATGGTTATCATGATAATAGATCTACATCCATAGTGATCTAATAATCCATCTTGGCACACACTGTTAACATAATTAATAATAAAATTAAAGATTTTTTTATAATTTAGTTTTTTTAATTAGTATGCCAAATTATTTTAATTAGGCAACTTTACATGTATGTAATTTTTAAGATCATCTTCTTCACTCACATTCGACGCCCATGTTAAAAAATACTTTAGATTTGTTAAGATTGGCCAACTAGCTGGAGTGATGCCAACACTGCTTTATAATATATCAAATAGTCCTCATTGTGACGTAAGTTGAAGGTGTAAAATCATGATATCATTACCATATAGAATGTGTTGTCATAAGAGAGGATATTCTAATCCTGACCCAATTAAAGTAATGTCATCATGCATGTATTGAATAAGTCATAAAAAATACTTAAAGATAATAGTAAAAAGTTATGATAAGAGAAGACATCTCTACCTTAGACCTTAGGTTACTTCAATCCATTATAGATTGTTACCATTTAAACATAATCCCAAATCTTTATACAGTGATACATTATTTAATCTAGACACACCATAGAGTTGGGTACTACAAATACTTTAGTATATACAAAAAAAATTTCAAGTTAATCTTATTATAAGACTAGTCATACTTAACTTTAGTGTCATCAAATGTTCTTTAGAAATATAAAGTGTATCGATGTAGTCAATTCTTGTGTCATGAATATATTATCTAATACAAAATAGCCTAATACAAAAGCTAGTTTTTTCTTGAAAGTAATATCAGGAAGCATCATCTTTAGTCTAGCAACCAAAGGTTTGTTCACAGTTTTGTGAAACACATTATAGAGGCTAATAAGATTGAAATGGTTGGGTTTAGATGCATCTCGAACTTTATGAATAAGAAAGACTAGAATAGCTTTGACTATTTGGGCATCAATCTTTCTTTAGCAAATTATTTCTCATCTTTGACAATATCTATTTGTGTGATGTTCTCATAACCATGCACAAACTTAGTAGAGATGTCATCCACATTAGAGGATTTATTTCATTTGATGGATAATATTGTGTTTCCTATCTTATTATCATCGATTAAAGTCATAAGCGAGGCCACACATTCATTATTTATAGGTTTCAAAGTCTAAAAAGTTAAATGAGGCTCATATTTCCCATGGCTACACCACTTCTTGTTAAATAGTTATATACAAATGTATTTGATCTTAATTGGTGATGTCACTAATTCCTCACTTTTGTTTTTATATTGGTGGATATATTTGCTCTGGAATGTAGAAGTTGTTAATTCTTTCAAAAATGCATGTTTTGGTCTCCAAAGGTGTACTAATGAAAGCAATGGCATTATAATTGAAAACAAAACATTGTGCCATAAGATTGTGTTTTAGCTCAGTTAAGTTGTTTATAGATTTCTTAAGTTAAAGCTCCTAGATTTCCTATCCTAATTGGAGTAGCTTACAAAGGACATTAGAAAGTTTAGCTTCACTCCATTTATTCAATGCTGACAAAGCTTTCTAAACTTAGGGGACAAAATGTCCATGGGGTTACATACAATAGTCCTTTTCCATGCTATACACACAACATTTGTTGATTGTTGAAAAGATAACTAGGTCCTTTCAAAATTGTTTCTTCTATCAATTTTACTATGAAGGACTATCTAAACATTATAAGTAGTGGGTAATGGATTGAGCTAATGTGGTAGGTGGGTCACAGTGGTACTCAAGATAGTTTGCATGCCATCAATATTCATGGAAGTTCTATTTAATCCTTCATAGATATCAAAATTCCCCTCCTTATTACCGCACCAAGTAAACTAATTCACAACAATACCCAACTCAGTTAGATGTTAATCATGAATGATGTTAGAGAGCTCATACTGAGCCTATCCATTACTAAATTTCTTTCCTCTTTTTTCGCTTCTTATGCAAGGCAATGCAACACCCTTCAATAATTAATATTCCACCAAGACTTGTGGTACTTCTAATTTTGTCCCAAGATGATTGACTATTAATATATTCTTTTGATGCATATGAAGCACAACATTACCAAATCTCATAACTATTCAATCTTGATGAAGTAGAAACCACCTATTGAACGTAATCTATAATCTAAACATTGAACCAATTTCTCCAAAATACTGTAATGCCCCTAGATAGCCCTTATGAGCATTGTACTTAATTCTTGTTCATTCCTAAAGATTAATCCACCTCATGTCAATTAAAGGTCTCCACATGAGTTTCGAACAACAAAACTACAAAGGACCTATTCTCCCTTACTATGTACTACAACTATCCATTAGATTTTGCTAATTTAATCACCTTAATATTCAAAACTAAAAAGGTGATCATAATTGATTGGTAAAAATACATTGTCTCTAGGAACTGGCAATACTATTGCCATACTTCCAATCTATGTTGAATTTGAATTTCATAAGCATAACAATTCTAGTGCCATCCATACAACATAGCAAATTCATGAAATTGCTCACAAAATTTTGAAACAAGTATTCGTAGAGAATGTTCTAGGAGTTTGTGGTCAATAAAATAGCAACCAAATTGAAAATGTGCCTTCCTTATGTCAAACAAAAGTAACATATAACCCATGCCACAAGCACAGTCATCAAGTAGTGCATTGAGACCTACTCATTCAAGTAGCCACCTACAACAAAAGTCAAATAATGCTGCTTTTAGTTGCAGATGATTAATAGTGATAAACTCCTTTCTTATGTAATAATTCTTCAAATAACTAGCTAAGTCCAAATCATGTAAGTATTTTTTTCTTAAAATCCATAGTGGCAAATAGTTTCTCAATCATTCCTGCATAAAGTATTACCTCAAGTATTGTACTCCCTATTTCCTAATCTAAAATGAGCCACTTTTAATGATGAAGGAGAAACTTGTAAAGAAATTAAAAACCATAGCCATTGTAAAAACAATCAAGTTTCCACCTCGTCATATCTCTAGCCAAGCTTGAGCTTGGCTCTATTATCAAACGATGATATAGGTCCAAAATAAGTTATCAAATACATCCAAATTCTACATGTAAGCTTCAAGCAACTAGCACAAATGTAGTAGAGCAATCAGGGTAAATCCATAAGCAATCCCAAATTTTCTTTCAAAGTGTTCCCAACAATAGCATAACCAAATAGTCATTCTCTAAATTTCTTAGAGAGGTGAGGTCACCAAATGCTTTGACTGATCCTTTGTTCACATATCTTGTCTACCTTTTTAATTTTAAATTTTATAAATTAGCTACGAGTTCTCCCTCCCTATATTCATTTTTTTTCATAAACATAACTAAAATCATTCCACAATGCCACAATGCCTTTTGACCTTTTCCCGAGCTCGTAGTCTGACCATAGCATTGCATGAATTTGAATTACATCAAAGTTCTACCTATTGCTCCAAATTCTTCTAATAACTATGTGTAAAATAGATAATGTCTTTCATCACATCACTATAATTGGACTTTGCTTTTTATTAGTAAAAGGATGGCCCACTCCCTAATTTTTTTGCTTTGATACCCATTCAACCATTAATTTACCCCCATTATGTCCCTCTTCCTTGGTGTGAGCCATTCCCCTTTCCATTTCTTTGATCATATTCTCATATTTGTATTACGTTCATAGCTCCTACCTTCCTATATCTTTACTTACTATAGTCCTCTACTATTATGATGCTATAATTAGCCCTTTTTTCTTTGGTTGAAGTACCATCCAAGGTGGTAGTCCTCATTATTTCTCATCATGCTTCTTTATAATCATTTTCATCAAAACAACTTTCCTATTTTTATCATGATTAGATCTACATTCAAAGGACATGATTCCTTAATTGCCATGATAATATGTATACATTCACCTAGTGTACATAATTCCAAAGCATGTCCCAACTTACCACACTTGTAGGAAATAATGTGTTATCCTTTATGCACAAACCACTATAAAGATTGCCCCAAGGGTCTATTAATCCACATTCCTACTCTAAGCTTTTTTGAAAGGTCTATTCTAACAAACTCTATGGCATTGGATGAACTCTATATATCTATCATCTAGTCAAGGATATGAATAACATCCCTTACAACTTTGGCATTAGGTAAAATATTTTATGTCCTAGAACATAAGGGGGAGCTCTAGAAAATGAATCTAGACCAAATCACACATCATTTGTAAAGTACTGAGTTTAAATTGAGGGGTCCACTTGTCTAACCAAAATGAAAGGCCAACAACATGCCATGGTCCACCCAACTAAACTTGATATTCATTTGTGGTTGAATCAAAGTGAAAATCAAAACATCTAGTGGACAAGTTTAGAGCCTAAAATTCTCTTAAATGGACACATCTATGTTGTACTATTATGGCTATCCATTTAATGGAAAAATGGCCATCATATGCTCTAAACTAGTGAATTTGAATTTGTTGTTCACTTGTCCAATTTGTTAGATATATTTCATTATTAATCATGAAGAACATATCGTTGGGTACAAATATATTAAAATGTAAATTGTTTGGTCTCTTTGAGTAACTAATAGAGGGACCTCCCATTTGTGTTGAATTAGCATTACTCATTCTCCCTCCAGTGAGTACCTTCTTGAAGCAAATCATAAATAAGGTAATAGATTTGTGTTTACCGTTTTAATTATTTTCTTTCAATCACTCTTCAAAATTTCTACATATTTCTTGTGAACAGTGACAAATCTCTCTAATCAGCACCTTTGGGACAAGAATCCTCACCTATACCTAGATACATGATTCTATTTGTTCATGCAATCCCAGTTCACTTTTTGGAGGAATTGCATTTTTGCCTTCTTATCATTGATCAAGTTTTCTATGAAATTCGGTAACTAATGCACCATAAAGCTAGATGGTTGTCTCCTCATCATCCTTTAAGGTATTCTCAATACAAGAGGCCTCATCAAACTATGAAGTCTCCCTTAATTAAACATTTATTCATGTTGCCATCAATTCAACCATCAATGTGTGCTACAGCTCAGACCATGTCCACAATCCTCGAATCATGTTAATTCCCATTTGGCTCTAAATTATCATCATTTTGCATTTAAAACACCTAGGGCTATCGACAACAAAGGAAATAATGTCATAGAGCAACTCCTTACTCTTTTTCAAGCGTTAAGGAACTTAGTTCCCATCGTAGCCACCAAAACCTAACATAAAATAATAAAATTTTGAATTCTAAGTACATTCTGAAATTGTCAAAAACATAGTGTAAACATATAGAATAAACAGACACATCTTCTGATGAGATGCCAACTCTGTCTAGAACTAGAATTTGCTATTGCTTCTAACCTATTCCCTAGTTTCAACACTTCCTTCCACCACTGCCTTCCACATGCTGTCCATTACAAATGACACCATCCTCATAGCTTTAGATCACATTCTGACAATCTATACCCTACTAATATTGTCACCATATCTACCAAAGTTTTTGGGGCCCAAAAGTCTTTTTGTTCATTGATAAAAAAATGGCCAAATCATGCATCAAACTCTGCATAATTGAGTACATACATAAAATGAATAAATAATGAAAGTTGAAATAATTCAAAAAAGAGCATTCCCCCATCCCAAACAAACTCATACAAAGGTGCATGACATGGCATCTAGTCCATAGGTCAATTTCCTTAGCACTTTATGTTCAACATTGTCAAGGACTGCATACCTTGAATAATGTGAAAGCATTATGATAGGTTGTTTTAATCATCATAGATAACAAAAGGTTTTTCATTATAGGAATAGCTGTAGTAGAGTCTAATTCGATCACAACCCCTTGAACATTTGGAAGAAGCATTCTAATGAGTTGCATTGCTTCAAGAGTAATAATAGTCTCAATGGCCAAATTTGAACATGAAACCCAAGTTTTTATTGTAATAGTAGAAGGTCCACCCATGTAATCCCAACTAAGAATATCAATTATAACAATGAGATATTCTTACACAATTACATCACAATTGAGTTTAACTCATCCCATTAGAGGTGGAGTGTAATAAAAAGTAACAAGTAGCCCATTAGTGCTCTGACTACATGGGTAGAAGTAATGAAACAAGAAGTAAGAAAGCAACTATTTCTTTGGGCTATAGCTTAATTCAGATCCTTTTCCACATGTGCCTATAAATTTCAACTAAGACAAGGATTAAATAATGCAAAAGTAGTGAAATTTTCTATATAAGATATAGTAACAAGCACCTACACTTTCATAGACATCTTTTTAGGAAGCTCGTTTAATGATGTAACATCCTGCAGTTCACCCAGCCAAGCCTAAAATTCTTATTTATCAAGTTGTTGGACAAAACTTCTTTAGCTCTATGACACTCACATGAACAATCTTGTACATCTTCAATAACATTACAAGCATACAGATTAAGCTTTTGTGCCTCAATTCCTTTTGCATGAAGGCAAGAGTGAGTAGGGACTACATTTGACATTAATCTTCATAAGATATGTTAACTTGATGTTGTACCTTCACTTCTCAAAACCACACATTCTCTTTCTTAGTAAAATTCTAGCATGCATATCTATTTATGTAGATGATCTTTTAGCCCAACGCCATATCTTTACTCAATTTGAAGCAAAAGACATTAAGTTTTTTCAATTTGTCTAATGGGAAATGTGTAATCTAAGCTACTAGATTATGTGCAAATAAGTTTTGTATCTTATTGTAGTGCTAGACACCACGCTCCATAACTACTTCTACTACAAGTGTAAGGTGGTCCACATTCATGTTAAGATAGGTTGGCCACTAAGCAATATGGATACTAAGCCAATTACCCAATGTGAATGAAACAAATTTACTCATTGTAATCCTCCAAACTATATTAATTATTATCCAAGCAGTTGCAATACTAAGTAACTTTGATGTATAAGAAGTACCACGTCACATATAGAAAGTATTGTTTCTCATATGGTACCTGGATCTAAGAGACTAAACCAATAATCAAACTTCCCGAGTAGCCACTCTCCTATGGTGTTTTGCAATCAATGTTTATTACTAGGTGAACAAATCGTGGACTCTAAGTTGCCCACTTTCCATAAGAATAGTTACTATTTCCAAATAGGCATAATGTATTATGTTATCATATTTGAAGTACTTTGAAAGTATTGGAATATCAATTTCTTCAACTCCATAATGACTTGATCATCCATTTTGAAACAATTTGTAGCTTAATTAACAATAAAATTGGTCTTTTTTGTAGTTTAGTTTTTGCAAGTGATCTACCTAGATATTTTTATTAAATAAGTTGAAAAATTTGTAATTGTCTTGCTATAATCTTTTTATGCTTGTGTTCTTCACCTTGCTAATAATACTCAAGATTTGTTATGATTCAACACATAACCTGGGTGTTGCTCATACTACACTATAACATCCTAGGTGGTGCTTATTGTAACACATATTATAGGTCCATAAATCATGATGTCATCACCATATAGAAGGTTTTCAAACATTGGAAAGAAATGGCTAATCGTGACCCTGATCAACAAAGCATGCTCATGCTAGTATTGTATAAGCCATGAAAGATACTCATACATAATAATAAATAGTATAGTGGTAAGAGATTTCCGTGTCAATGACCGCTTATCGATCCAATTTTTTATAATTAGACACCATTAAATATAACCTCAAAACTCAATGTATTGATAAAAGCATTAATCCAATCATAGCAAAGAGTTAGGAACCACGAACTCTTTAGCATATCCAACACAAATGCTTGGTTGACCTTGTCGTATGCCTTGTCCATGAAAAACTTTAGTATCATCAAACCCACTTTAGAAATAGATAAGTGAATATGGGTAAACACGTCCTATGCTAGAAATATAATATCAGATATACCATGTCTTAGGACAATAGCAACCTATTCCCTAGCAACTATATTTGAAAGAAATGTCTCTAAAATGGCCACAAAAAGTTTTGTCGCTATTTTATAAATCACATTGCATAGGATAATAATTATTAAATGTTCATTTTTAGAAGGAACTTTAACTTTAAGAATGAGAATGACCATATATCTTTCCACTGTTGGGCATAATGCTATCATTAAAGAATTGTTTCACAACTTTTCAACATCTACCTATGTAACATTCCCTAACTATGCATAAACTCACCAAAGATGCCATCCACACCTGGTGATTTATTTCTTTTCATGGACATCATGGAATTTCTAATTTAATCATCACTAATTAAAGCCACAAGTGTGCTCGCTTGATCATTATTGATAGTTCTCAAAGGTTGGAAATATGTAGAAGATTCATATTGTCTATGGCTACTCCACTTCTCAATAAAAAATTTCAAGAGTTTGGCTTTAATCTTGTTAAGGAGGCTACCATTTCCTTACTATCTTTACTAAGTTGGTGGTGTAAATGCTTCTGAACATAGAAGTAGCTGTTGAATAGAAAAAATGTGTGTTTTGGTTTCGAAGGGTGGCCTATTAAAGCTTGACACACTACGACCACCATACTTCTTCTAGAGCCACAACTTTTGTGATAAGAAGTGATAAATTATGCTAAAAGTTCATGTTGGAGCTTATTTATTCTACTTGGAGATTCCTTATGTAGATGCTCTAGGATTTTCTATTGCAACTATTGAGGCATACTAAGGATATTGCAAAGTTGAATTACTCTCCACTTCCTTAAAGCTGACAAGGCTCTATCAAATTTAATGGACAAATAACCAATAGAGTTTTGCTCTAACCATCATTTTCCATGTTGCATATACTGCATTAATTATTGATTTTGAAAAGGATAACAAGGTGTTTTCAAACTTGGTTCTTTTATAAGTTTTGACCATAAACTATTTTCTAAACTTCATAAGCAATGAGTAGTGCTCTGAGCTAATGCAACGAAAATGTGTCACATTAGTACTTGGGAATGCTTGCTTATCATCAAGGTTATAGAAAGCCCTATGCAATCCTTCATATATATTGGGATTGTCCTCTTAATTATTATGCACAATAAATTTATTCTGAATAAATCACAAGTAAATTAGATCTAAATCATTAATGAAATTATAAAACTCATAGTAGCCTTATCGAGTGCTAAATTTTTTCCTTTTTTTTCTCTTCATGTGTAAGGCATTAAAGTCACGTGTAATAAATAATGGTTCACAAAGATTTACAAAATCTCTTATTTGGTCCCTGTGTGATCACTGGTTAATATAATCATTTGATGCTTACACAGCACAACATCACCAAATCTCGTCACTTCCTGATCTCACTTGAATAGTAACTACCTGTGAAGAGTAATCCATAATCTTAAGGTTGACCATATCATCCCATAATACCACAATACCCCTAGATATGCTTATGACCACTACACAAACAAGTTCCAGTTTCAGCCAAAGGTTGGTCCACCTTTTGTTTGTTAAAAATCCCCACAGAAGTTTGCAATAGAGCAACTACAAAGGCCCTTTTCTACATTACTAAATGTTACAAGTAGACAAGAGATTTTGCCACTTTAATATACCTTATGTTTCTTACCAAAAAAAGAAACAATAATTTAATAACGAAAAAGGATTGCCCTTACTTATAATGGATCCCTTGCAACACATCTTAACCATGACACATTTGCATTTTATAGGTACCATAATTTCAATACAACACTTACAACTCATCCAATTAGTGAAAATACTCACACACAGTTTGGAAACAAGTCTTCCCAAACAATGTTCTTGACGTTCTTAGTCAATAAATCATTTACCCAACTAAAAGAATGCACAACCTTTATCAAATAAGAACAACTTATAACAAATCCCATTAGTAAAATGATTAGGTGGTGCATCAAAACCCATTCATTGTGGTATCGTCCCACAACTACAGTCCAAAAATGTAGTTTTTAGACCAACTTTACCTTTAATTTATACTAACGATACATACTTGAATGACCAATGTTCCAATTTCCTTTAACGAATCGATAGCTTTTGGATTGATTATATGTAGTATATTCATAGCTTCAAATTATCAAGAATTCCAAATTCAACCTAAAACAAAAGTTAAATCCCAACAACTTGCCAACCTGAATTAATTAAATGAACAATTTTCTTGCCACCTTGCATGAAGGTGAGTCCAAATGTTATAGTTCAGCATTGAGAACACATAAGTAGTCATGATAAATAGCCACTTAGTTATCCCTGCAAACTTATCCAAATACAAGAAATAAACTATGCTCACCTCTCCCCCACTTTGGTCTACTACTTGAGATGTTGCCCCACACACTTTGCTGAATTGTAGTCACCAACCTCCCATATCATAGCCGTGAGTCGTTTATCCATACATACCAAAATTGAAGCTCCCAAAAGCTATAGTTGAAAAAAAGAAGTTTATATAACTTGGTCAATACACTAAGTGACAACAATACACGTAAAATGACATCTTCCTTACAACAACTTTAGCATTGATTGACTGGCACCCCCACCACCAATCTCCATCCATACCCATTATAAACATTGTTGGTAAAATTCATATAGCTCCTCCACATTAGGTTACTTCTTCAAGCCCATATATCGTAGCTTGCAATTAGCTCTAGTTGTATTTCATTAAAGCATATAAGCTATTTTTGTGCGAGTACTTTACTTAATGGCTTGTAATTTGAGGCTCTTAAAGAATACTAGAATTTTTGCTAAAAATCCATAGTAGCATATAATTTCTTAATCTTGGCTCCATAGAATATAGCTTCAAGAATTGCTTCTACTCCTTAATGCCTATCTAAAATGATCCCCCTACTTCTAACAAAGTAGAAATTTGCAAAACTAATTTTAACCATAACTGTTACACAAATAACCATGCATCATACCTTATGATTGTTGTATCCAAGCACAAGCCTAGCTTGATCCATAATTAGCAAAATAGGGACAATGCAAGTTTTTAATTGCATCTAGATTGAATGACCTGTAAGCTCTCTATTGCTAACACCAATGTAGGATAATAATAAACCTCTTTGTCATTACCCACTCCAACAACAATACCCTCTATGCACATCAACAATGCCCCTTTTTATTTTTTATTTTCCAAATTACCTAAGGGTTCCCTTTCTCTTCATTCATTTTTACTTTCTTTATTTTAATAAAAATCTTTATGTCATGTTTTTTTCTTCTATTACAATCCTTGCTTGACCATTAAATTGGATGAAGTTGAACTACATAAGAGTTCCACTTGCTTCTCTATATTCTATAGCTGAGTATGTTCATAATTGGTAGGCCTACCTCCACTACCCTATTACTTAATGGTGTATGATTTTTATTAGTAATAGGATTGACCTCCCCTTGATTTTTCTTCTTTGATACCCATTCATGTATGAATGTTCCTCTTTTGCACCCTTCTTTCCTAGTGCAACATTTTCACCATTTGATTACTTGCATCATATTCTCATATTTTTATTCACTATCTGATGGATTTAGTTTTTCCTTTTCATACAAAACTATATACAATATGTGCACTTCATCATCTTCAAAAATGTTCCCATCATAGCCAACCTCCAACTATGACACTTGCATTCAATGAACAACATTATTTCGTACATAGTGTTGAAATTCAACTTCAATTGCCAGTGCCATTATAGTAAGGACAATTCTAGCAACTTGGATGATCATAATTGGACTACTTGGGTCCAAGTTTGCTCTTACAAAATGTAGAAAATTAGCATTTGTTGTTTGTGATGATGGTACTTGCAGTAACTTTATTTTTGTTTTCTTCATCGACTTTTGAGACTTAGCTCTTGGCATTGTTCACCACTACTCAATGTGTATTTAGATGTTTAGCAGTTCCAATTCCATTTCTAAAGTTGTTGAAAGTAACCCCAATAAATAGATAATCACACAAATGTCCCAAGCATACAACAAAAGTTGGGCACATCCAAACTCCTACTAATGTCCTTTCACATCCTACTATCACCAATACCATCAACCAACCCACTGTGTCAACTTTCACATGTGACATTGTTCACTGTACACACAACACTCATCCATCCCATTTGTGCAACTTCTTCTATTGCATTTATACAACTCCTTTTATGAAGTTCTTTTTCTTTTGAGAAAAGTCATTCGGTTAAAAAGTCTTTGTGTTTCTTCATAATGAAAAGGGTGAAAACATCATGCTCTCCTTAATGAGGTTAATATATAAAACAAAAAAAATAGATAACTCACAATTAGTTTTTGAAGGGACATTCTATAATCCCAAATAAAATCATACAAAAGAGCATGATGCAGAACCTACTTGGTTGCATAATTGCCATGCTGCTTCATGTGGGATAGTTTGAAGGACTACATGCCCTACACTTAAGTAATAACACAATGATAGAAACTCCTATTCATTATAGGCACAAGAAATTGGTTCACATTAGTAATAGTGATTATAAAGTCTATTTTCATCTCTAGATCATGGTTATTATGAAGTAGCATTCCAAGAAGCTCCATAACATCAAGAAAAGAAGTATTCTCCATAATGGAACTGACCATAAAATCTCGGTTTTGTTGGTAATAATAATAGGCCTACCCATGTATTCCCAAAAACAATATAAATTCCAACATATAGATAGTTACAAAGTTGCATTGTAATTGAGATTAAGCTAATTCATTGGAGGAGTCAAATAAGAGTTAACAAATAACTACTAAAGGCCATTGAAGCTCCCATTAGATGGGATTAGAGAAATATAATGAGCAACAATAACAAATTGAATAATTCTTTGGGGTGTGGCTAAATTGAGCACGTTGTTTGTATGAGCAAGCAAATTGTTATTGATCGAATGGTAATATAACGTTGAAGTAGCAAATTCAAATGAATGAAATGTAGTTGTGACCCAAATGTTCATTGCCATTCTATCAAGAAGCTCATTTAAGAAATTAAAAATACTTGTCATTTACCTTATCGAGCATGAGATTAGCATTTACGAAGTTGGACCAAAATTTCTTCATCTTATGGACTTCTCATAAGCTTTTTTTTATGTCGTCCATCACATTACATCCCTATGGACATAACACCAGCATCTTGATCCCTCTTGCTCATAGCTGGGAGCAAGTAGGATGCTATAACTTCATGCATCCTCCTCTCTTTTTTAAGCATACTCTCAATTGTCAATTGTAATACAATATTAAATACCTTACATGTATGTTATGCTCAACATGAGATATAAAAAGTATAGTTTTTAATAAAATTTTTGAATCTCAATGTCTAAACCCATAACCTATCTTCTCAAGCCATAACCTTACTATAATGCTTTAGTATCTGTGTTAGTTATCATGCCAATAAACTATAGACTCTAATTCCTTCGTACTCCTTAGGAAAGGTTATTGACTCCTTAGAGGCATAATGCAGTGTGTTGCTAGCATTAAAACTTCTCCACAAGTTCCGACACATCAATTTCTCTAACTTAGTAATAATGTCACTTAGAATTAAGGATTGGGCAAAGTAATATACAAGAATAGTAGCTAACACCGAGTTGATCATGACAATATGTCTTGCCATCAATAGTGACCTGTTCATCTACCTTGACGTAAAGTTTTCAACTTAATCAATATTAAATTTGAAGTATTTGTTTTTTAAAGTTTAATTACAATAATAGGTATGCCTAGATATTCCAATTTAACAACATGACTCATATCTAGTTTTTCTACTATCACCTTCCATCACTTTCATTTAATCCCCTTGCTAAACAATAATATGGATTTATTTAGATTTATCATCTAATCAAAATGTTGCCTATATAGCTTCATAATGTCTTGAATGGTCCTTGTTGTAGCACAAGTTGTTGATGCAAAAATCATGATGTCATTAGCATATAGAAGGTTTATAATAATTAGGGAGAAAGGCCATTCGTAATCTCAATAAAGGTAGCTTGCTCCACTTAAAAATGAATAAGTTGAGAGAGATATACATGCACAATGGTAATAACCTATGCTGAATGTGAAAACCTCTTTCTAAGACCCTTGTATGCTTCAATCTACTTTAGGAAGATACCATTAAACATAATCCCAAATCTTCATGCATTGATGCAAGGCTGAATCCAATAGCACCAAAGATTCAAGAACCAAAAATGCTTTATCATATCAAGCAAACATTTCTAGTTGACCTTATCATAAATCTTGTCTTTATCTAACTTTACTATCACTAAACCATTTATGGATGAAGATAAATTCAAACAAGTAGCCATTTCTTATGTCAAAAGTATGTTATTAGATATAGCATGGCTAAGAACAAAAGCAACCTATTCCCTTACAACAACATCAAGAAGCACCACCTTCAGTCAACTTATTAAAATTTTTGTCACAACTTTGTGGATCACATTACAAAGATGAATGACCTTGAATTGTTTTTGGTACAAAAGATGCTTGAACTTTGAGGATAAGAATGACTATCATGTCTTTCCACCATTTTTGCATATAGTTCTCTTTAAAGAATTGTTTCATAATTGTGACAATATCTCACTAGGTAATTATCGAATAAGCGTGCACATACTTAGTAGAGATGCCATCAACACCAAGGGATTTATTTTATTTGTTGGACAAAGGAATGTTTCTAATCTCATAGGCACCCACAAAAACTATTGATTGCACCCTTTTGATAGATCTTAAAGGCTTGAAAGGTTTAGGAGGTTCATAATGCCCAAAACTATAGTTCTTTTTTTTGGAGTTTTATTAGAATATCTTTAATCTCTATTAAGAAAGCTACCAAGTCCTCACTATCATTTTTATGATGACCTACATAATTTCTTTTGTGCATAAAAGTAGCTACTACCTAAAAAAATATGTGCTATGGTCCCCAACGGTGGCCTAGTGAAGCTTAACAAGTTGTTGTCGTCATACTTCTTCTAAGCCATAGCCATATGATAAGAAGTAATACATTATGCCAAACGATCACATTTTGACACTAATAATTCATATTTAGATTCCATAAGTTGAAGCTGCTTGCTCTCTTATTCCAACCAGAGAGGTTTATCAAGAATATTACTAAGCTTAGCTATGCTTCGTTTCTTGAATAAAAAAATTACTTTGCTAGATTTAGTGGACAAATTATTTATTTGATTTACTCTAACAATCCTTTTTCGAGCTACCCACACTACATTTGTTTAATGTGGAAGTGACAGCCATATGTTTACAAATTTTGCTATTCTAATAGTTTTATTTAGTAATAACTTTCTAAACTGAATAATTAGAGCGAAGTGGTCTTAGTTGATATAAGGAACCTTTGTAACTTTTGTACTCGGGGATGCTTGCATACCATCAATATTCATAATTGCTCATGTAGCCTTTCATATCTATGAGTACTCCCCACCTTCTTATGGCACCAAGTGAACCTATTCCTAATACATTCCCAGTCAGTCTAATCTAGATCATGAATGAAGTTGGAGAACTAACACTAATCTTGCCCACTTCTAAAGGTTTCCCTTTTTCCCATTCTATGCACGTAAGATTTTGCAACCCTCTACAATAATCAATTATCCACCAAGTTTTGTTGATTTTCTCATTTGTACCTTAGCTGCCTAGTGGTTAATATAATCTTTTGATGAACACACTACACAACACTACCAAGAGTAGTTATTGTCATATTCCACATGGATAGTAACCACCTATGAGGATGAATTCACAATCTTAAGCTTTACTTACTTCCTACATAAAATCACAATACCCCCCCCCACAATATAGTAAATGATTAAAAAACGTAGTTCCAATTGTTACCCAGATGTTGATCTACCTCAAGCGTTTTAAAGTTCTCTACCTGTGTTTCAAACAAAGCAACTATGAACAACTTATTTTTCCTTACGAATCACTATAAGTACCTATGAGATTTCTTATCTCTAATGCCTTGAATATTCCATGCTACAAATGTAACCATATCTTATTAACTAAAAAACAAGCCCTTAGATATACTACACACCTCTATAGCACTCTCCACTATATTAGATCTACATTTTAGAGGCACCACACATCCACAATAGTGCATGGCACTCAAACACTTTATGACATTCATTGCATCATTCAGAATTAGCCTACTTTAATTGCTTAAGTCCTATAAGTTAATTATTCATAAATAATTTACCCAATATGAATTTAACACAAGTCAAGAAGTTGTAACTCCTACAAACTATTTGAAAGTGAGTAAAGATTGTAGCTCTAAATATTACTTCTCCTCTTGAAGATGTCCCTCACTCTCTTAATAATATATTGACATTTCCAAGCAAATAAAGAGGCTCTTTCCTTCATAAGCATTTCAACATAATTTGTCTAGGTCCATCCAATAATGGTTTTTCTCAAACTAGCACATGGCTTGTCCAAATTAGCCCTTAATGTAATTAACTAATATACAGAAGTTCCCTAGATGCATAATAAATCTATCAAAGTCTAATTCTCTATAGCTTGCTATCCTTGGTAAAGTAGATGAAATACCAAAAATGAATATAGTGTTTGCATAAAAACCTTCAGATAACCTGGTCAACCATTCCTCAACAAATCTGATCAACATAGTTTCAAACATCCATTACTTATATTATCTCCAAGGACGCCACAATAAATATGTCTGCAACAATTTCACATCCTTTATGTTTCCATTTTGAATCCTTCCTTTATTACAATCATTGGAAAGATTTGCATACCTATTGATCAGCATATCCAAAAGAAAAGTAACATTGCTTCTTCATACCTCATAGATGTCAGCATGCTCTGGCCAAGTTTTAGCTATATTTATCATAATCAACACCATGTAGGTAACAAAATACCACTCGATTCTATTCCAAGTGAACTTCACAAGATGAGTAGCAATACAATATTATCAAAACCTTCTTTACCCTTGTGTACAATAGCTAGAATAACCTAATTCATAACAAAGGTAAAGCCATGATCAATACCAAATAAATTTTCCCAGTGAATCTAGCAACGATGTAGCCATCTATTGTTCCTTAAAGTTTTTGGGATAGAAGAGGCTACTATTAATTTCTCTATCAAATCAAATGTTTTTTTACAATACCACCATTGTTTGTTTTTTTTTTTATTTTCAAAATTTCATGGAAGAATTTTTATTCATTTTTATTTTCGCAATCATCTTTAAATTCATTCTATAGTTCTTTTGCCCATTTTTTTGAACCAAGCGATGCCATTATGAGATTGCACAAGTCTGACACCTGTTTTTCAACATAAACTATGAGTAATAATTTGGGACATTATGCACTTCCTTATTACTAGATGGATATTGCTTTTTATTCATAATAATTTGACTATTCCCTTATGCTCTCTATTTTGATAACTACTAATTCTTAGATGAAACCCCCCTATGCAAATCAATGTAGGTTTGAGATCTACCCCTATGCAAAACTTGCATTGTATTTTTAAGCTTGTAGAACATATTAGTCTCTTGCCTACCCATATCATTACCATTTAAAATAGTCCTTAGTTGTTTTGCTATAAACAGTGTCCTCTATTAGGCTACACAACAATCCATGATCCCAAACTGTATTGCTTCTCATCATGAGCTTCTATCTACACCTGTGTCAAACCTACCCCCAACTTCTTATCATGACTAGGTCCTTTTTCTATAGAATAGAAGCTATCAAATGCAATAGCATTGTGAACCAACATGTTATGTACACATATCCTGAAAGCATGTCCCACAATACTACAAGTGAAGTTTGTAGAGGGTTGTCCCTCATACTCAAACCTCTAAAAAAATCAACCTATTTGCCCATTGAGCCATAGAATCACTCAAAGTGGCTTTGAAAGGTCTATTCATATTCGTACCTTAGAAAATGGTGACCACTACAAGTCATCCTTCCAATTTTTAATCCGAATAGGCTCACCCATGAATTTGGAAAAGTGTAAAATGTTCTACATGTTCCAAAAAAATAAGGAGTGCTTGAAAATGAACCCAAACCCAACATCACATAATTGCTAGAGTATTAGACTTAAAATCATCTGTTTAGATTTCTAATCCAATATAAGCCCTACATCCTTCTATGGTCCTCTTAACCACAGAATCTCTACTTGTACTTAACTCAAAGCATAAATTAAAGCACCTAGCCAACAAATCCAGAAATTGAAACCATTGAAAATGGCCTCATCTACATTAGAGTATTCTAGCAATCCATTGCAAAGACAAACAACCACCATACACTCTACAACAAAATCACACTAGTGATAGCAAACTCATCGATCACAAGCCTCATTCAAATGGTATATTTCATCTTTAATTTTGAAATGGTTTAGCTTGATGCCAACATCCACACATCTAAATTTTTTTATCTCTCCATGTAATTAATAAAGGGAGCTCCTATGAAAATTTTATTACCATTGCCTTTATCCCTCTCATAAAATCTTCATTAAAGCTCACCTTACTCAAGCTATTTGCTGAATGATTTCCATTCAGAGAATTTTCCACTCTGTCATTTCAACATTCTCAGAAGCACTTTGCATGCACCTTTGTAAATAACCAATTTTATTATCCATTGGACATGCAACAAGCTCCTTCAAGGTAGTACATAATTACAGAAGCTCATCCAACTTCAGTTCATTATCTAGTAGGTCTGGCTCTTCCATCTCCTTCCTTATCATTAACATACTCACTTTCAAAGTTAAAGCATTCCACATCCTTGAACATTCATCTGCATCATCCTCAGATGAATTATTATCACAACAAAATTCATCTGATTGTGATGGTTCTAATGATGTCACTACATTGTTCCATTCACTTCCCTGAGGTCAACCACTGGAATTTATTGAATCATGGACTACCAGTACAATACCAGCATCCCCATAATTGTCCTTTGTTGGGGTCAAAACTTATTCATCAGCCACACATGTTGGGATAATACGGCCATGCTAGCCCTTATTTTTTGCAGTATTTCTAGATTTAGAGTTAGCCATTGGTTGCTACTTCCCATAGGTACTTAGGAAGTTATTGAATCCTTTTTCATTTTAGAGTTTGCTAGAAGTAGAATGAAGATCATGCCTAAACATGCCTTCTAATAAGTTGACAACTCTAATTAGAAACAAAATTCAATTGTGCTTCTTCTATGCTAGCTTTTTTACCTCCTACCTCCACATAACCTTCACTAAAAACATTTCCATTGACCTGGACAAAAATTATATTTTGATCATCTCTCCTCCAACAAAGTCACCAACATTAGCAATGTCTCCTTCCACCAACCTATTAGAGTATGGTCACATGGCCAAAACTTAAATTAATTGATAGGTGGCCACAACCAAGAGCGGAACTTGTAGCCTAATTTGATGCATTACTGGGAAGCTTATTAGGTCTAGACATCGCAAGGATTGACAAATTGAGTATTCTTTCTTTATTTTATAGGTGGTGGTGCATGGCCATTCTTATTTGTTCAAGAGATTTATTAGGTTAATTTTGTTAATGAGTGAAACGTCACCTTATTAACTAACAATATGAGGTGCAAGAACTATGGCCAACTTTTTAAAAGGACTATGGCCACTTAAGCCATGGACATTTTTTGTAATAACAAATCTATGATTCCCTTAGATGTCATAGGCCACATGAATGCTACATTGATGTATTCAATGAATCCATTGCCTTTATTAAAACGCATACGTAATCTTACAAAATTTTGACCTTGATGAAAGTTGATCATTTCAACATTTAGTCATCAACAAGAAATTCCTAGTAAGTGCTAGTCATCGGCTTGCATTTAATATGTACATGCACTTTGTACAAACTACCCATTGCTCCTATCGATTGAAAGGTTAAGTGAAGTGTTTGGATCGATAAAATCCAAGAAGTTTGCCACATTTGACTGGATGAGAAGTCTATTGAACCTTATGATTTAGTGGAAGAACAAGACATAACAATGTTTCCATATGTGAACCTAGAAAAGGATCATCGACGAGAGCTCTGAATGATCAAGTTATCTATGAAACCTTTTGAGGTGTGATGGCTATTCGATGTTGCATTCTTTGATCACATGTGCTCTTTCTTCCACGTGGAGCTTGGTAAAACCAAGGATAAATAGTAGATTATGTTCATGTTCATGTGCTAATGGACAGAAAATGTTAAGCTAGCAATGAGTTTGTTTTGCATTACAAGATCTAGTAGGGCTTAATAATTCAACTTCAAAAGACTTTCAACAATGGATATCTTGCTCTTGTATTGTTGAATAATGCAACCAAACGTAATACATGTTGTGAATTATAGAATCTAGTGGACCATCAAATTTTTTAATGTAATTTGCCCCTCAAGATATACATAAAGGGCATGCCTACATGGGTGCAATGTGACCTGTTGCTCTTTGTGAAAGCCTAGAACCACTGGTTTGGGTCTCGACCATGACTTGGACTAGAGCAATGGCACCACGTGCTATAGCATGGCCTATTGAAGTGATAAATGATGGTGAGTTATTGATGTAGTAATTGGTAGATGCCTTCGAGTGTTGAGGTGTTTCCTAGTTTGAATTAATGCTATAACGTGACAAGTAGATGCCCCTCACAAACCTAAAACAATGCTCTATAGTGTGGAATTGTGACCTACTTTTAAGTGACGCTACCCATCGAGTTTAAGCATGTAAATAAATGGAGGAGAAAGAACATATGATAATTGTCTCTATAATTGTAAGAAAAATAAGATTAGAACAATATGGAAATCAGGCAACCCAAAGAGGGGTCCAAAGTGATGTATCCTGATCAGATCCCCTAGAAAGAGGTGCTTGATAGGGTGAGTGCCCTATTTTTCTCAAACCAAATGACTACATTAGGCATTATGAATGAGTCATGCTATTTTGGTATGCACTCGACATTAAGTGGTCAATTTTGTTAAAGAAAAAATAATTATAGGAGGTCAATTTAAAACAAGCACCATAAGAGAAAGAAGATAAAGACTTTGAGAATGGAGTTTAAGAATGCTTGAAATTGTTAAGAAGGAAGCAAATGGTAGATGGAAATGTCCATCAGCTAGATGTAGAATGTGGTTTGAAAATTTGTTGCACAGCTCAAGAAGTTGATTGCATTAGGCAATAATGGCGATAAAAGCCAAGGAGAATGTCATCTATGGAAAAATCCTTGTTGTGGCCAATCACATTGTTCACCCTATTGAGGCTTGCATTGGCAGCATCATGTGAATTGGTAACCACTAGTAGGCTCTATGTCCAGCCCTTCTTGAAACATAGACAAAGAAGTCTGATATGCTTGCTAGTCTAAAGGTGAGTAAGCCTACAAGGTGAAAAGAAGCTAAGTTATGGGATCCTTATTCAAGTGGTGATCCACAAACTGATCCAGATCTTTTATGAAGGGATTAAATGAGAGCAAGTCTATCAAAACATAAAATATGGTGAACTATTCCTAAGTAGATCAAAGTCTAGTAAAACTCTGGTGGAGGTCTATTGCAACACTAATGTGAAATCGATCGTTTGTCCTAGTGTATAGGTGAAAGACTAATCAATCCATCATGTAGTTAGTTTCGTTAAAAGCTTCCCTTAAGATAGTCAGAGAAATAATCGAGTTGTATCTGGTAAAGCTATTGACTAGAAGCCTTGAGGGCTCAATGCTCTTGACCTAATCCCATCCATTAAATTAGTAGGAAGGAATCAACTTCTTCGAAGTGTTGAGAAAAAGACTCTAGGCACAATGTGTGTAATTTTTGGTAAGCATAACTTGTGGTGTTGATGAAGTAAAAGTTGGGTTATGCTCTACAATTGTGCTCTAACCTAGAGCTTACAAATAGTGTTGGTCAATTAAGCCAATAATATGGTGGTCATGGACGTTGAACACCAACAAGTGCATAAATTCTCACTCATTGGATCAACTAGTCTTGAAATAGATTGCATTTGATTCTATGACCAACACCTATCTGCTATTCAATGGAACACCTTGATGAATAAGAGGGTGCAATAGCCCTTACAAAATGTATGGCACGAGCCCACATAGAACATTTGGTTGTGTAGATCTTTGTTTCAGCAGATAATATTCAAATGAGAGCTTTAACAAATGAAGGGAAGAAAGGTTCCATGTAAATGACACTTGAAAAAGGGTTATCTAATGACAAGAGATTGGAGAAACCAGTTTAAGAGTGCCATTTGGCATGAAAATCTAAAGAACATCAAGTTAAAATTCCAAAGTTGTTGCTTGGTTGTTGACGAAAATAGGAATTTATTTAGAGACATAGCTAGGGGCCTTGGTAAGAGTAAATGTTTTTGCTTAATAGCCTATTGTCCTTAAAAATGGCCTAGCTGAGAGTAGGGCCTAGTGGTTTGAAGAGCAAGACATGTTGAGCAGTGTCTGATTCATTCTTAATAAACCTTAAAAATCTGGATGGGTGAGTTCCTTTAAGGACCAATCATGCTAGTAACCACATAATTCCTTCAAGGTAAATAACCTTTCATCGATGGTGAAATTAAGTGAAGCTGGCAAAAGGTATTCATAACTTTTGGAAAAGGATTGGCCTAAGGAATGGGCACGAGAGTTGTAGTTCCAAACTCATCGACTATCAATGAATATTTCAAGCTACTTGTGCATTGAGAGCAGATTGATGCATGCTAATTGGTAGATGGATTGGGAGTGGCCCTTATGGGGCCATTCCCCTAGCATTAAAAACTCAACTCAAAACTAGCACGAACACGAGGAATCAAACTATTTAATTACAACAAGGCATTGCGATTGTCCTCAAGGATGCTCATATAATCTTATTTCTGCCAAGTGCTCTCAATGTCAAAGTGAAGAAGTCGAACAATTTCTAAGTAAATGATCGGAGACACTATGACTCTCTTTTGGTAAGTAAATTCCTTATCATTAAATTTGTTATGCACATGAATAGATAAATGAGATTTCGATTATCCTTACCTACTATCCAATGAAGCCATAACAAAGGGAATGAACTTTGTTGAATTGGTAGAAGTTGTCTTATTGAGGCTTGCATTGGCAACACTACATGCTTTGGTGATGACTAATGGGATCCATATCTAGCATGTATTCAAACATGGACCAAGAAGTCTTCATTCTTACTAGTCTAAAGGTGAGGAAGCCCAAAAATTATGCAAGGAAGCTAAAAATACATTACCCCTAACAATAATGGTTCTCTTTACTGTGCACCTTATCCTTGCCAAATCTATATTTTTGAGGTATAAAAATTTAAAATAGCACAAAGAACTTAAGAAAGAAACTTAGCTAACTATGATAAGCTTTCTTAACCTAAGTTCCTAAAGCTCATGTCAATAAGAAAGAAACTTAGCTAACTATGTGCACCCCCTTTATCAAACAATCACAACAGTAGATGGTTCCTATCATATCAATAATCAAATAGTACATTGAAAAGCCATCCAATGTAGTAACCATCCACAGCCATAGCAAAATAATGCCACATCTTGACTTTCAATTAGGTTTTGTGGGGCATATTGGAGTACCAAATCTTTCTATTTTTGGGAATGTACCAGTAACCTATGAATAGAATATTTGCATTTGCTATTACTTTATATTCATAGTTGCACCAATCCATGTATCTTATTATAAAGCATTCCAAATCCACATTTTAAATTGAAGTTAAGTTGTAGCTCCTAACCATGTTGTAGCCTTTAAGAAAGCATTTTACTTCTTGTCTTACAAAATAGTGAGTCCAAATGGAACAAATCAAATTTTCCAACTTAGTAGTCATGAAAAAATTTTGTTCACTCAACCACTAGACAAAGCCTTTCTGACCTAGATTACCCAATAGCTAATAGGTCACCGTTTGGAAGCACATAAAAAACTTTCTAAACTCAAGAGGAGAGGTGTGCTCACCACTGCCCCAACTTTGAATACACTTAATTTGCGTCCACACAAATCTTTGAGAAAATTATTTGTTGATTGCCCATATTACAATCTATAGTGGTTGATCCATACATTCCTAATTCAAGGTTCCATTCAAATTGATGTTGAGAAAACAAAGCCACACATGATTCAATCTATATTATCCACACATGATTCAATCTATATTATCTATAGCAGCTAAATATGTAAGGAAACAACTTCCAAGTAATATAATCAACATATTTTGTTGGACTCCCACACAACAAATCTCCTTTCATACCCCACAATTAATATCATAGTAGGAAAAATTATTGTGTCAATATTTTACTTCAGTGCCAACTATTTTGAGCTAAGAAATGGCTCTAGTCCTTATTGATGCTAATTCCCACGATAACATACTCATTGGATTTACTAAGATATATGCAAGGCCAGATTGAGGTTAGAACACTTATCCTTATAAATAATTTAACAAAATTCATGTAGGTCCACCATATGAAGTTTTTCTCAAATTTAACAAATCATAAAACATAGTTGGAATATGTTGCAGCAAAAAGATAGAAAAAAGCTCTATTTTTGCACAATAGTTCTTTTAATGACTAATTTTATGAGACTTTGAGGTAATGTTAGAGATTTTGGTATATGAGATGTGTTCACATCAATCTATATAACAATAGCCAACCAAGTTCACTGACGTTTCCTTAGCCAAAATGCTAAGCACATTTAATGAAATCCATAGTAGCATATAGTTTCTCAAAAAAAACTCCATTGAGTATAACATGAAAAATTGTAGTTCCTCCCTATCACATGTCTAATAATTTCCTCTGTTATGAATAATGGATAAATTTGTAAGGCTAACATTAACCATAACTTGTATAAAAGCAATCTTACTTCCTCATCCTCACAATTATTGCCATGCTCAAGCCAAGCCGACTTTGTAATCTAAAAGTAGTCCGAACGCAAGAAACCCATTACATCCAAAAATCTATGAAATGTTTGCTTCAAGCAAGCAATGCCAAAGCAATAGTGCGAAAAACTACTTAGCCCCAACCTGCCACACTCATAGCATCCTTTATTCACATTAAGGTAAAAATGATGAGCAATCCTAAATATACTTTACAGGTGATCTTACTAATAGAATAAACATATAGTCATCCTTTAAATTTCTTGGATAAGTGAAGCAATTGCTCAATGCTTTTTCCAATCCTATATTCACTTGTCTCGCCACAATATTTGTTTTTTTTTTTATTTTCCAATTTACTCAAATGTTCCCTTACCCTTTATATACATTTTTTGTTTTCCTTAGCTGGCCAAAAATAATTCAACAATACCTTTGCCCTTTCCATAAGCACCAAGTATGATCACTTCAATGGATGGACTATAATTGCATGAGAATTACACATACTTCCCCAAATTCTAAAACTATATGATGGAGTAATCGACAGCACCTTCCTCCACTCTCATGCTGTTTGATGGATTATGCCTTTTATTAGCGATAGGTTGAACCTCTCCCTATTTTTTTTACTTTCATAACCAATTGGGCTGAATGTACTTACATTGTACTATTCTTGCCTAGTATAATACCTACCCCTCCGCATTACCTACGTCGTATCTTCACATTTGACTTGTTTTCTTAGTTACCATCTACTTATATCATTGCCTATTACAGTCCTCTATTGTGTTACTAAAATCAATATCCTTTTCATTGGCTAAACTACGATTCAATGTTAGGAGTAGTTAGTATCGATTCACTAGGTGTTCATGATGTAAAAGCATGTTCCACCATGCCACACTTGAAGAAAATAATGGATAATATCTAATACTCAAACCACATAAAAGACTAACCTAGGGGTTCATTATTAAACATTCCTACTTTAAGAAATTTGGAAAGTCCATTCTAACACATACCATAGTAAAGAGTGACCTTTACATATATATTATAGCCTTCCATCAAAACAGAATCACTTATAGCTTTGGTAATGCATAATAGATTCTTCGTGTCGCATTAGACAAGTGAGAGCATAGGAAAAAGTGTCCTCATTAGAGTATAGATAGTCATTGTAGGTTGTGTTTAAATTTAGATGTCCACATATCTAGCCTTAATTTAAGGCAAGTAACCAACCATGGTCCTTCAAACCGCACATTCTCTATCTACAATTGAGTATAAGTGTAGATAGAAACTCTCATCTATCAAGTATAGGATCCAAAATCCTCTAAAATGGGTACACCTATGCTACGATATTTTGTATATCCTTTAAATGACAAATGATCTCCATAAACTCTATCCATCAGGTTGAACTAGTGGCACCGAATTTGTCATTCACATACGTCATTCAATTCATGTATTTCATCTTTAAATTTGAAAGAGGTATCCTTTGGTGCCAACATGTTAACATGTAAATTGGTTGGTCTTTATGAGTAGTTAATGAATCAAACTTCCCATCAATGTCAAATTAACAAAGTTTGTTCTCCCTTTTTTGAGCACCTCCTCAAAGTTGACTTTAAATAGGTTAAGTGATTCAAGTTTGCTATTTTTAGAATAATTTTCCATGACCACTATAGCCTTTTTACAAGAACCCTATGCATAGCTAGAAATCACCCACATCATCACCTTTAGGACATGGAGACTTCTCCTATGAGTGGAAATATAATTCTGTATGTTTATTCTAATCGAGTTCACTATTTGATGAAATTAGTTTTTCTCTTCCAAATGTGTCCCTAAGTCCTAAAGAAAGTTCTTTATTAATGCACCACATAACCCCCAAAAAACGCCTTTGTCATCCTCAGACATATTCAAACCATAGTAAGCCTTTTTTTACTATGACTCTTACACTTATAACATCACATTCCTCTATGCACTTCTCTAATTTCTATCAGTAATGTTTGCTAGTGTTCTGACAACAAGAACAATTCAAGATTTTGGAATGTTCATCTAGTGCTTATTTGGCTCAAAAGTATTAGCAATTGGGATCTAAATGTCACCATTATCTATTTATGATGGGGGTAATTAAGCCACACTACCCTTTATCACTTTTGCAATCTTATAGGATTAAGTTCCCATCATAGATCATTGCACCTTATTATGTTCTCAAATGATTTTGAATTGCAAGTATATTTCAAAATTTATTCGAACTAGAAAAAAACTTTAAGATGCCCAAATTGTCCTCTTAGTGATGTGGAACCATTAGCAAGAAACAAACTTTGCTAAAGTGGTATTCATCCATCACCATCCTTTCCCTTCATCTCCTAATGTCATTGACCAACAAACTATCCATCACCTTCTGTACATACGATACCATACCCCACATTCTCTATACCCATAAATCATGTTCATATGTCTCCATATGTCTATACCTTTAGGTTCCTGATAAAGAAATGATTGAAGTCTACATCATGCTCTCCTTAAGGAGGGTAATCATAAAATTTGTAAAAATACAATGTTGTAATAGTCTAGAATGGAGAATTTCCCCGTTCCAAATAACATCACAAAAAAGCATGACAAGTGGCCCAATTCAGAGCATTGGTGCCTTGGCACATTTTAGGGAACAATTTGAAGACAACGTATGCTGATCATATACAATAGCACTATCGTTGCAACTTTGATTGTCATTAGACAAATGCAAATAGTTAACTATAATAATAGCTGTATTAATGTCTAATTCAATCATGAATACCTAGACATTAAAATGTAGAATTTAAGGTGTTCCATTACTTCAAGAATGATGATAGTCTATAAGGAAAAAGTTGGACTTGAAACCAAAGATTTTCCTACAATAGTAATACACCACTCATTTCATCTTAAATAATAAAGCAAATTCCAACGGCAAGATCATATTTTGTGACTCCATCAAAATTGATTTTAGCCCAATCCATTAAAGGAGGAGTCACATAAGACGTAAAAAATTGCTCATCAAGGCCATTGGAGCACCAAATAGATGAAGTTGGAGAGTTGAATAATGTAGTAGTAGTAGTAGTAGCAATTGAAATATTTCATTGTAGTGCAACTGAACTAAGAACCTTACCTATTTGTGCTTGCAAATTCTTGCTAAGCCAATGGTGAAATAATGCCAAAGTAGCGAACTCAACAATATGAGAAGTACTAGTCACCAACACATTCACATAAATCTGGCTAAGAAGCTTAAATAATAAACAAACTTTGCCATTCATCTTACCAATCTTGAAATTATCACTTGTGAAGCTCCCATTTTAAGCCCACTAATAAAGGTCTAACTACTTTGTACCTTTTGCATTAATCCAAGAGCAATTAGGAAGAAGATTTAACATTAATCACTATAGGAAAATGTTAACCAAATCTACAGCTACACCTTCTGAATCAGTGTGACATTCTTCCTAGTAGAATTTTGGCTTGTATGCATGGTGCTGTAAATGGTCTTTGAGTATAGCACTATATCCTTATCTAAATTAGAAGTGAAACATAGTCAATTCAATTGCTTGAGACTGAGGGGATTATAGAATCTAAATGCCAAATTTTATAGAAATAAATTCTATATTTTGTTGTGATCCCACACACCATGCTCCTTAAACAACTCTGTTATAGCCATTGAATAGTCCATGTCCATGTCAAGATAGGTTAGCTACGAAGCAATAAGAAGGATGCCAAACTAATCATCAAATAAGAATGATTAACTTACTTGCAAATGATGCACCATAACACATAAAAACTAAATTTTTTTCACAAAGTTCTTCAACCTAAAGAATGGAACCCATAAATACACCTTCCTAGCCATAATCTACTTATAATAGTTTGTAATCAATGCTACCATTGGGATGAAAAACTCTTAATTTTTAGTGTCACATGCTTCTTAGGAATAGTTACGTTGTTCTAGTTGGCATAATATATTATGTTATAAACATTTGAACTACCCCAAATGTAATGGTGCAATAATTTCTCGAACTCTATAATACTGGCACTCTTAATTTACACAAGAGTACTAACAAATTCCTTGTTCATCATGACAATATGACTCGGCATTGATAGTGACATGATCATCCATCTTGACATAGTTTTCAACACAATTAATGGTGAAGTAGTAATGTTTTTTCTACAATTTAGTTGCTATAATTGGTATGCATGGATATTTCAAATTGAGTGGCTTAACACATATGTAATTACCTATTATCATCTTCCTTTACTTATGTCCCATGACCTTGTTATATAATATAATAGATTCTTTAGGATTCACCACCTAACCTAAGTGATGCCTACACTAATCCATAATATCCTAAATGCTCTTCTCAATGACACAAGTTACTGATGCATCAATCACAATGTGATTTGCATATAGAAGGTGTGCTATCATAAGGGAGGACGGCCTAATCCTGAACCCAATATGGTACCATCCTTATGCTGGTATTGAATAAGAAATGTGAGATACTCAAACATAATAAAAAAAGGTGTAGAAAGAGTAGACATCCTAACTTATGACCCTTGGTTATCTAGTTTATGTCCAGCATAAGTGCCATAAGCCTTCTTATGTTCTTGATGTGTTCATATTGGCTACCATCTACTGTGCCAAATAAATGTTTTGCAAAATAGCTCTACCAAGAACAAATGTAGCTTGCTCATTATATTAATCTTAGAAAGCACCAACTTTAATCTACCTTCCATAACCTTTGCCACAATTTTATAAACCACATTGCATAGGTTAAAGTATCTAAGATGTTTAGGTTTTGAAGCACCATGAACGTTTTGACTTAGTATGATGAAAGTGTCTTTCTATTCCTTTGGTGTATATCTATCATGAAAAAATAATTTCACAACATTAATAATGTTTGCAAGAGTAATCTCCAATACCCAAGCATTTGATCAACTGTGATGTCATTCATGCCTGGAGTCACATTTCTCATCATAGAATTCATAGTAGTGCTAATTTCCTCATCAATGATCGATGCCTTAAGAAATGTTGCCTAAAATCTACCAATACATCTATATTCCAACAAATATAAGGGGTAGGTAGAATATACTACTCATCATTACACCATGACGAACTAAAAAACTATAGTAGTAAACCTCTAATTTACTAGAAGGAACCACGAAGTCCCCTTAGCATTTTAAGTTGGTAAATATCATTATTCCAGAAGGTAGATGTAGCTATAACCTAAAAAAATGTTATGATCCCTCATGTGCGATCAAAGTAGCTTAACATGCTGTCACCATCACGTCTCCTCATGGCCCACAATTCCAAAGAAAGACAAAATGTGCTGACCAAATAGCTGGTGCTCTTATGGAGTCAGTCCTAGCTCAAATTCCTTAATTTGTAGCACCTAAATGTCTCACTCCAATTGGTTATTGCTTGGAAGAAAATTTCTCATTTCACATGAATTTTATTTTCTTAGAGTTGACAGTGCTCTATAAAATTTTGTAGAGAATCCATCCATCAAGTTTGCACTTATTATTTTACTCTAAATTATCTATACAATCCTCATTGTCTATGGGAATGAATGCCATACATTTTTAAACTGGCTATGTTTACCCATTTTTTCAATAGGATACAATTGGAGTTGAATGTGTAATAGATAATGAATTGAACCAACATAGGGATGATGTGATATTGTAATATTTGGATGTTCCCAAAAACCCTCAATGTTCAAAACAGATTTAACCAATCCTTCATAAATATGAGCACTATCATCCTTGTTATTGCACTAATTATAATTATTTCCAGTTAAACCCGAGTTAGTTGACTATATATCTTATAAGAAACTAGAGAATTTATGCAACACTTACCCACTCAAAACATATTTCTCACATTCTTCTTATCCTATGCAAAAAAAAATATTAAAATCACTTGCAACACTTAATGGGCCACCAAGTGTTTTTATTTCTCTAATTTGATCCCATGCCACCTAGCAAGTAGCATAATCCTTGGAAGCATACTCGAGACAACATCGTTGAGCTTGTTTACTTCTTGCTTGTCTAAATTTACACAACTTTTTATAAGGCCTTAACAATGTATATCTCCACCCAATTTCTCCATAGCACAATGATGCCATTAGATATGCCCACTGAAGATTGAACATAGAACTCCTAAGTCTTAATAGGAACTCTTTTGACATCTTTCTTATCAAACTTCTCCACTCTAGTCTCTACCGAAGCAATTGCTGATACTCCATGTTTCATTAGAAATGGAAATAGAAAACCCCTCAATTTTGTTTCCCTTATTCCCTACAAATTCCAAATATTTAACACAAACATATAAAATTTGGTGGTGCCATTATCATTACTTAAATAAGCACCCAAAGGATTTGGAAATAGCTAGCATATAATAGCAAAGACAACATAACCCTACATGAGTAATAACATCACAAAGTGGGTTGCATAATCAGATTACTATCATACCTCCCACAAACATGTTCTATCCTATATGTGAATATCCATCTATTCACTTTATGTTCTATCTTGAATATACAACATATATTCAAAGTAATCACATGCTGTCTTAGCCCCTTGCAAAGACTATTTTAATAGCTAGCTGTTCTATCATAAGATAGAGTAACAACCACATACACATTCACAAAAATCTAGTTAGGAAGCTCATTTGATGAAGTAACAACCTATAACTCACCCAGCCAACCCTAAAATTCTCATTTTTGAGGTTGTTGTACCAAAATTCTTTTGCTCTATGACACTCACACAAACAATGTTGCTCATTTTTAGTGACATTACAAGCACACAAATAAAGCTTTCATGCTTCAAGTCCTTCTGCATGAAGGCAAGAGTGAGTAGGGACTACATTTAACATTAATCTCCATAAAGATATGTTAACCTGAGGCTGTACCTTCACTTTCCATACCCACATATCCTCTTTTCTATTGGAATTCTAGCATGCATACATGTTGATGTGGATGTTCATTGACTCCAGCACCATATCCTTACTCAATTAGAGCCAAAACACATTAATTTTGGTCAATTTGTCCCATGGAAAATGTGTAATATAAGCTACTAGATTATGTGGAAATAAGTTTTGTATCTTATTGTGGTGCTAGACACCATGCTCCATAACTAGCTCTACTACAAGTGTATGGTGGTCCACTTTCATGCTAAGATAGGTTGGCCACTAAACAATTAGAAGGATACTATGCGAATTACCCAAATGGAATGAAACATAATTACTCATTATAATCCTCCAAACTGTATTATTTAATATCCAAGGGATTGCAATATTAAGTAACTTAGATGTTTGAGAAGCACCGCATGGCATATAGAAAGTATTGTTTCTCATACGGTATTTGGATCTAAAAGACTAAACAAATAAATAATCTTCATGAGTAGTCACCCTCCCATAGAATTTTGTAATCAATGTTGATTACCAGGTGAACAAACTATGTACTCTGAGTCCCCCACATTCCATAAGAATTGTTACTATTTCCAAGTAGGCATAATGTATTTTGTTATCATATTTGAACTACTTTGAAAGTAATGGAATATCAATTTCTTCAACTCTATAATGACCTAATCATCCATCTTGAGACATAAATTTTAGCTTAAATAAAATTGGTAATTTTTTGTTGTTTTGTTGTCACAAGTGATCTACCTAGATATTTTAATTAAACAAGTTGACACCTTTGTAATAGTGTTGCTATTATCTTTTTATGCTTGCATTCATCCCCTTGCTAAATAATACTCAAGATTTGTTATGATTCACCACCTAACCATAGCGTTGCCCACACTATACTATAATATCCTAAGTGGTGTTTATTGTAGCACATATTATTGGTCCATAAATCATAATGTCATCACCATATAAAAGGTTTACAATCATTGGAGAGAAATGGCTAATCGTGGCCCTAACAAATGTACCACGGTCAAGTTGCTACTGTATAAGCCATGAAAGATGCAAAGACATAATAATAAAAAGGTATAGTTGTAATAGACTTCCATGTCGAAGACCCCTCGTTGATCCAATTTGTTATAAATAGACATTATTAAATATAATCTGAAAACTCAAAGTAATGATAAAAGCCTTAATCCAATCACAGCAAAGAGTTAGGAACCATAAACTCTTTAGCTTATCTAGCACAAATGTTTTGTAGACCTTGTCATATGCCTTGTCCATGACAAATTTTAGTACCGTCAAACCCTCTTTGGAAGTAGATAAGTGAATATGTGTAACCATTTCCTATAATATCAGATATACCATGACTTAGTACAATTGATATTTATTTTGAGGAACTATATCTGAAAGCATTGTCTCCAAAATGGCCACAAAATTTTTTTTCACTATTTTATAAATCTCACTACATAGGATTATGATCATTAAATTTTCAGGTTTAGAAGCACCTTTAACTTTAAGAATGAGAATGACCATCATATCATTGCACTATTTGTGCATAATGTTATCATTAAAGAATTATTTCACAACTCTTACAACATCTGCTTATCTAACGTTCCAATAACCATGCACAAACTCACCAAAAATGACGCCGAGACCTGGTGATTTATTTGTTTTCAGGGACATCATCGCATTTCTAATTTGATCATTATTGGTTAGAGTTGCAAGTGTGCTTGCTTGATCATTATTGATAGTTCTCAAAGGCTAGAAATATGCAGGAGATTCATATTATCCATGGCTACTCAACTTCTCAGTAAAACTTTTCATGAGTATGGCTTTAATCTTTGTTAGGGATGCTACCGTTTCTTACCTATCTTCATTAAGTTGGTGGATATAATGCTTCTCAAGATAGAAGTAGTAGTTGATTAGAAACAATGTGCATTTTTGTTTCGAAGAAGGGTCCATTAAAGCTTGACAGACTACCACCATCATGCTTCTTCTAAAGCAACAACATTGTGATAAGTAACAAACGTTCATGTTGGAGCTCATTTATTTGATTTGTAGATTACATAAGTTGAAGATCGGGGTTTTTCTATTCCAACTACTGAGGCATACAAAAGATATTACAAAGTTCAATTATTGTTCACTTCAATAAAGCTAACATGGCTTTATTTAATTTAGTGGACAAATCATTAATAGAGTTTCGCTGTAACCATCTTTTTCCAAGTTGCCTATACTACATTAGTTTATTTTGAAAAGGATAATAAGATGTTTTCAAACTTGGCTCTTTTATTAGTTTTGACCATAATCTATTTCCAAAACTTTATAAGCAATGAGTAGTTCTCCAAGCTAATGCAAGGAAAAAAGTGTCACAATAGTACTTTGGAATGCTTGCTTATCATCAAGGTTCAAGATTGCCATATCCAATCCTTCACATATATCTGAGGATTCTCCCCTTTATTAGTATGCAAATTAAATTTATTCCTAATAAATCCCAAGTCAATCAAATCTAAAACGTTAATGAAACTATAAAATTCATAGTAGCCTTACCCACTCCTAAATTTTTTCCCTTTTTTCTCTTCATGTGCATGGCATTAAAGTCACTTGTAATCAATAATGTCTCACAAAGGTTTGCAAAATCTCTTATTTGGTCCCAGGGTGCTTATTGGTTAATATAGTCATTTTGTTGCATACACAGAACAACATTACCAAATCTCATTACTTCCTGATCCCACTTGAATAATAACTACTAGTGAAGAGTAATCCATAATCTTAAGGTTGACCATATCATTTGATAATACTACAATACCCATAGATAGGCTTATGACCATTGCATAAACAAGTTCTAGTTTCAGCCCAAAGGTCGATCCACTCTAGAGCAACTGCAAAGAACCTATTCTACCTTACTAAATGTTAAAAGCAGACAAAAGATTTTGCTACTTTAATCTCCCTTAAGTTTCTTACCACAAAGGAACCAATAATTTAATAACAAAAATGCATTTCCTTAAGGCATAATGGATCCCTTGCTACACATCTTAACCATGCCAAATTTACATTTTATAGGTACCACAATTCCAATATAGTACTTACAACTCATCCAATTCATGAGAAAACACACACAGTTCAGGAACAACAAGTCTTCCTTAATAATGTTCTAGATGTTCTCAGTCACTAAAGTATTTACCCAACTAGAAGTATAAACAACCTCTATCAAACAAGAACAACTTATAACCCATCCCACCAGCACAATGATTAGGTGGTGCAAATAAACCCATTAATTATGGCAGCATCCTGCAACCCAAGTCAAAAAATGCAGTTTTTAGGCCAACTTTACATTTAATTTATACCAATAATGCATGCTGGAATTACCAAAGTTCCATTTTTCTTTAATTAACCAATAGCTTTTGGATTGATTACATGTAGCCACAATTCTTATATATACATAGATATTCTCATCCTTGTTTCAAATTATCAAGCATTCAAAATTAAACCAAAAACAAAAGTTAAATTCTAATCACTAGCCAAATTGTAGTAATTAAACGAACAATTTTCTTGCCACCTTGTATTAAAGTGAGTCCAAATGTAAGAGTTCAACATTAAGAACGCATCATTAGTCAGGATAAATAGCCACCAAGTTATCCCTTGCAAACTTAACCAACATACTAGAAATAAACTATGCTCACCTCTCCCTCAGTTCCATCTACCACTCAACATGTTGCCCCATACACTTTGCGGAAATCTAGTCACCCACATACCATATCATAATCCTGAGTCGTTGATCCATACACAACAAAATTAAAGCAACCAAAAGATATAGTTGAGTTAAAAGAAGCAAATATAAGTTTATCTATACACCTAGTAACAACTACACATGTAAACTGACATCCTGCTTACAACAACTTCAGCATTCATTGACTAGTACACCTACCACCAATCTACATCCATGCCACTTGTAAACATTGGTTGTAAAATTCATACAGCTCCTCCAAATGAGGTTACTTCTACGAGGCTATATATTGTAGCTTGTAATTAGCTCTAGTTGTATTTAATTAATGCATATAGCCTATTTTTGTGTGAATACATTACTTAATAGCTAGTAATCTGAGGCTCTTCGAGAATACAAGAATTTTTGCTAAAAATCCATAGTAGCATATAATTTCTCAATCTTGCCTCCATAGAATATAGCTCAAGAATTGTTTGTATGCCTTAATGCCTATCTAAAATGATTCCCCTACTTTTAACAAAGTAGAAATTTGGAAAACTAATCTTAACCATAACCATTACACAAATAATCGTGCATCATATCTTATGACAGTTGTGGCCATGCATGAGCCTAGCTTGATCCATAATTAGCAAAATAGGAACCATGCAAGTTCTTAATTGCATATAAATTCTATAGCCTGTGGGCTCCGTGTAGCTAACACCAATGTAGCATAATAATAAACCTCTTTGTTATTGCCCACTCCAACCATAATACCCTCTATCCGAATCTAGCACTGCCCCTTTTTATTTTTTGATTTTCCAAATTGCTTAAGTGCACCCTTTCTCTTCATTCTTTTTGTACTTTTCTTATTTTAATAACAAACATTATGTCATCCTTTATTCTTCTCTTAGACTCCTCACTTGACCATTGTAATGGGTGAACTTGAACAACATAAGAGTTCCACTTGCTTCTATAAATTCTATAGTTGACTGTGTACATAATTGGTAGGGCCTTCCTCCACTTCCTTGTTACTTGATGGAGTATGATTTTTATTAGTAATAGGAGTGACCTCCCCCTGATTTTTCTTCTTTGATACCCATTGATGCATGAATGTTCCTCTTTTGCACCTTTCTTTCCTAGTGCAACATTTTCAGCTTTTTATTACTTGCATCATTTTCTCATATTTTAATTCACTATCTTATGGATTTAGCTTTTCCTTTTCATACAAAACTATATGCAATATGTGCAGTTCATCCTCTTCAAAAATGTTCCCATCATAGCCAACCTCCTCCAACTATGACACTTGCATTGAATGAACAACATTATTTTGTACATAACATTGAAATTCAACTTCAATTGCCTGTGCCTTTATAGCAAGGACAATTCTAGCAACTTGGATGATCATAACAGGACTACTTGGCTCCAAGTTTTATCTTACAAAATGTAGAAAATCAGCATTTGTCATTTCTGATGATGGTACTTTTAGTAACATTATTTTTGTTTTCTTCATCGACTTTTGAGACTTAGCTCTTGGCATTGTTCACCACTACTCAATGTGTATTTAGATGTTTAGTAGTTCCAATTCCATTTCTAAAGTTGTTGAAAGTAACCCCAATAAATAGATAATCACAAAAAAGTCCTAGGCATACAACAAAAGTTGGGCACATCCAAACTCCTACAAATCTCCTTTCACATCTTACCATCACCAATACCATCAACCAACCCGCTGTGTCAACATTAACATGTGACATTGTTCGCTACACACATAGCACTCATTCATCCCATTTGTGCAACTTCTTTTATTGCATCTATACAACTCCTTTTACCAAGGTCTTTTTCTTTTGAGAAAAGTCATTAGGTTAAAAAGTCTTTGTGTTTCTTCATAACAACAAGGGTGAAAACATCATGCTGTCCTTAATGAGGTTCATATATAAAATCAAAAAATAGATAACACAAAAGTAGTTTTTGAAGAGACATTCTACAATCCCAAAAAATCATACAAAAGTGTATTATGGACAACCTACTTTGTTGCATAATTGCCATGCTGCTTTATGTGGGATCATTTGAAGGACTACATGCCCCACACTTAATAACACATTGATAGGAACTCTTATTCATTATAGGCACAAGAAATTGGTTCACATTAGAAATAGTGATTATAAAGTCTATTTTCATCTCTAGAACATGGTTATTAAGAAGTAGCATTACAAGAAGCTCCATAACATCAAAAAAAGAAGTAATCTCCATAATGGAAGCGACTCTAAGATCCTTATTTTGTTGGTAAAAATAGTAGGCCTACCCATGTATTGCCAAACAATATTACAAATTCCAACATATAGATTGTTTCAAAGCTGCATTGTAATTGAGATTAACCTAGTTCATTGGAGTCAAATAAGAGTTAATAAATAACCACTAAAGGCCATTGAAGCTCCCACTATATGGGATTGGAGAAATGTAACAAGCAACAAAAAAATTGAATAATTCTTTGGGGTATAGGTAAAGTAAGCACCTTGTTTGTATGTGTAAGAAAATTTTTATTAATCTAATGGTGATATAACATTGAAGTAGCAAATTCAATTGAATGAAATGTAGTTGTGACCCAAATGTTCATTACAATTCTATCAAGAATCTCATTTAAAAAATTAAAAATACTTGCCATTTACCATACTGAGCATGAGATTCGCATTTACGAAGTTGTTGGACAAAAATTTCATCATGTTATGGACTTCTCATAAGCTATGTTTTATGTCCTCCATCACATTACACCCCTATGGACATAACACCAACATCTTGATCCATCTAGCTCATATCTAGGAGCAAGTAGGACGCTATAGCTTCATGCATCATGCTCTTTTTTAAAATCTTGTTATCAATTGTCCGTGGTAATACAATGTTAAGTAACTTACATGTATGTGATGCTCAACACGAGATGTAAAATGTATAGTTTTTAATAAAGTACTTGAATCTCAATGCACTTTTCCTAAGGAGTATAAAGGATTTAGAGTATATAGTTCATTAACATGATAACTAACACTAATAATAATTTAAAAGTTGTTGATTCCCAAGAGGCATATTGTAGTGTGTTGCTAACATTAGAACTACTCCAGAAGTACCCATGCATCAATTTCTCCAACTTAGAAATAATGTTATTTAGTATTAAGGATTGGGCTATGTAATTTAAAAGAATAGTAGCTAACATCGAGTTGATCATGACAATATGTCTTGTCATCGATAGTGACTTGATCATCTACCTTGACATAGAGTTTACAACTTAATCAAAACTAAATTTGAAGTATTTTTTTTTCTAAGGTCTAATTGCTATAATAGGTATGCCTAAATATTTCAATTTTACAACATGACTCATATGTAATTTTTTTACTATCATCTTCCTTTACTTTCATTCAGTCCCCTTGCTAAATAATAATAAACAATCATTTAGATTTACTATCTAATTGAAATTTTTCCTATATTGCTTCAAATGTCTTAAATGGTCATTGTTATAGCACAAGTTGTTGATGCATAAATCATGATGTCATCAATATATAAAAGCTTTGTAATCAATAGGGAGAAAGGTCATTCCTAATCTCAATAGAGGTAGCTTGCTCCACCTAGAATAGAATAAGCCGAGAGAGATACACATGCATGATAGTAAAAAGGTAGGGTGAACATGAAAACCTCTACCTAAGGCCCCCGTTAGCTTCAATCTGCTTAACGATAATACCATTAAACATAATCCCAATTCTTGATGCATTGATACAAGGCTCAATCAAAGAACACCAAAGATTCATCAACCACAAATGCTTTAGCTTATCAAGAAGAAAGTTCTAGTTGACTTTATCATAAATCTTGTCTTTGTCTAACTTTACTATCACTAAACCATTTTGGAATGAAGATAAATTCAAACAAATAGTTATTTCCTATGACAAAAGCACTAGAGCTACTCATGCACATATAGTAGGTCAACACATGTCAACAACTTGAAAAATTTGGAGCAACCCAAACTGATAATTTCCCTAGTGTTGAAAAATTGACTTAGAATTCATGAAAACATGAGCAATTTAACTATTTAGTTATAATAAAGCATTGTGAAGGGCTTTAAAGATGTTCATAAAATGTGATTTCTTCATAGTGTTGTGAATGTTAAATTGAAAAAATTAAACAATGCTTAGGTAAATAATGTGAGTCACTATGACAATCTTAAGTTAGCTAAATACATCATCATCTAATTTGTTATGCGCATGAATTGATTAATGAGATTTCTACTACCCTTATCTACTATGTAGTGGAGCCCAAACCATGAGAATAGGCTATGTAGAACCAATAGGGAATGAAATATTGCCTTGATAGGTCAATCCTAGCAGAGCACATTGATAGGAGGGAGATTGATTGTTGTGGAACTTCTATTAAACAATAATGAAGGTGTTCTAAGTTGATCAATTAGAACAAAAATCATATGGAACAAAAGGTTAAAATCTCATGTGATTCTAATTTCTAATGTGAATACAAACCAAGAAAGCAAGGCCTATCAATCCTTTGGGTGTTCAAAGTTTGAAGCTAAAGGTGTCAAAAAAGTTGTTGTAAAGATAACTAGTTTGTTGTAGCCCAGCTTTCATTACAATGTAGCTTTTTTATCATTTGATGTTTGCTCTTCCTAGCAATGTGAAGAATAATTCAGGAAGTGTTGGCTTACTCACCCTCTAATTATGAATGTGTACTAGGTTTAGACCACTATGATAGAAGTTAGTTTTAGTTGATTGATGAATGTGTTACGATAGTGACCAACCAAGTATTAGAGAAACTATTAATTCACATAATTATATATTGCACTTGGCTTAGAGGCTAGTGATGTGAAGTTATCAATTGTAGGATTATGATTGAAGGTCTTTAAGTTAGAATCAAATCTTAAATGTGATACTTAAGCCCTTTGTTTACTTTTTGTCAAATAGTAATGGCTTCATCACCCATGGGTACATGACCACGGGCACCCCGGTCTTTTAGAAAGTTGCATGATATTAGCACCATAAGAAATGATAACAAAGTATGAACGATCGGTAGAATCCTTTGTAGATGATATAAATTTGCAACAAGGGATTATAAGCGGTAAAGTGGCCTTGCTACAATGATTCACTGAGATCCTACCATATGTTGCAGTAGATTTGTCTCCTTAAAGACATCGACATCCTAAAAGTTTCAAAACACCCCTTGCTCGCTTGCAGACTTGCTTGCTTTCTACATACTCTCTTGCATGCTTACTCTACATATTCTACTTATTGTAATATTTCATGTAGAACTTCATGTGGTAATTTGTCTGATACATTGCATGATAATTTTTTGTAGTACTATAATATTCATGTCATACCCCTTGGAGGCTTGTCTAGGTGTAATGTTGAAATGCCTTACAATGTTGTGCACAAACTATGGTGCAATGTAGGAATTATAGTATTTTTCCCTTTTTGCAAATTGTAATGTTCCATTGATACCCAACCTTGTGTCATAGTAGATTCATCACCAAAAACCCATAGTCATCACAAATGGTTGAAAATTTCCCTTGGTTGCTCACATTCATTGTTAAAGTAGTACCAATTGTGGTCCACATGAAACTTTTTATACATTATTCATCACTTCTCATTACATGAGTATGGTTGTGGTGTCACTCTATAGGGAGATTTGCCTTTATCCTCTATAGAATTATTACAAATTGTAATCAGCAAAGGGTAATTGTTGACACAATATGCCTCGCAGCAGACTGTGACATAGATGGGGTAATATGTTCAAAGTTTTGTGAGTGCATGGCTATGGCTTGAGAGATGAGCTGAAGTAGTTTTGTTCATTGTAGAGTACTAGGGACAATACAACACTATGCTTGTGCATGGTAGCTAGTCAACATGCACCTCTCTACATATTTTGTATGTGGTTTGTTGGGCCAGTAAAGTGTAACTTTTTTGGAGATTATACATTGCCAATAGTTGGATAGAGGTTAAGGTGGCACACTATTTATAGACTTTCCCTCCTAATATAATTGTTGTAATATGCAACCCACAAGGGGCAATGCATAGCAAAATTTGACCTGTAGTGAATTGAGAATTGGATGGTGCAATATGTCCTAGAATATGTGTATGATGGAATGCCACCTTTGTTGCACACAACAATAGCTACAAGTGAGGCAAAGCACCTGGTAAACTGCAATATTGTTCATGCATGTGGAAGCTAGTCCACTTGTGCCCTATGATATGCTAAACCATGGTGAATGGGATACTTGTTCTTTTTTGATGTTCCACTCATCACCCGCAACATTGTGATTTGTGGTGTGTAATTTTACTCATGTTGTAGTGAAAAGTTTGTGCTTCCATGTGTACATTATAGTTTCTTTCCTACCCATGCTCATATCCTCTCTAGTGTTACATGTGGTGGTAACCCATTGTTTGGTGTGATGGCTTTCTTGACACACTTCACATGTGCCTAAAAATTTGTAACTTTTTTCAACAATTGTCATCATTTGGGACAGCTAATATATGAATGAGGTACCACTTTAATAGGACTTGACTTGTTTTAATGTCTAATAGTCGAACCTTTGTTGTTGCTACATACTTGGTTTGGTGCGGTATTTTCTTTTGTCACATTGAAAAATTTGTGGTGCAAAGTGCATGCAACCGTTTGTTTATTGAGCTTGTTGTTGACTCTACATGATGCGGCTTATAATGTCAAGCCACACTGGTATGTCGTGTCTTCTAGTGCTTGTGGTATGTTGGGGCCCAACAAATGTTACTTGTCAGTTCTTACAAGCTTTTAAAATGATTAACATGATGTTTCTTAGAGATTGGCCATATTTTGTGCGCATAGTTCTTTCTTTTCATTGATCTAAGAGAAAAACTTTTGTAGATGCATAAGGCATGCTAAACATCTTTAATTTGGAAGGCATAATACTTTCAATCATTATATTGGCTGCTTAATTTTTTCATGTCGTTATGGATCATTTGTATTCCTATGCCACTTTTCTAATGCTTGTTTCATTTCTGACCAAGTGGGTGCTATCCAAGGTCTTCATCCTTAACTAGACCCTTTATGCTTCTTCTTGTATATCTTTGAAGCTCTTTAGGCTAAAGAATTGGATTGGATTTAGACCTATTTTGCATAATAGATGTTTTTTTGTGATGCTACTTCTTATGACTACGCTACCTCTTCGTATGATCATACATTATATGTAGGGCTTTGCCATGTAATTGAACCTTCCTAAGGAGGAAGTTCATATGTTCCCCACTTTTTTATCTAATGGATAGGTTCCATTAAAATTTTTTGTTAACACCACACTTCTCCTATGCGTAACTGTTAGCATTCTTTAATGTTATTGAATATGTAATCATCCCTACTATCATGTTCACTTAGTCTTGGAAATTACTCATTTTGGTTTTCATTCTTCACCATGAATGGTTTTCACCGAAGAATTCTATTATCAAAAGGAAACATTTTAGTACTGATGGTATGGTATCCCAACTTGGGATCATTTGCTCTTCCTTTATGGAGTATTGCGAGACATAATAAACATATCAATTAGCACATGAAGTGCTACTAGGCACTTTAATTTTGTGTTGCTACGTAATTCATCCTATGAGTAATCGTATGGTTTTTTTGAAAGATTAAGCCATGCATGTGCATGTATGAACAATTTTAGACTATGAAATTATGAATGGTTTATTAAATCAATTATAGTTTTCTTGTTAGTAAATGTTGCTCAAATAACCATTTAAATTCTAGTGTTAATATATGCACTAAACCAAATCTTTTGGAAGGCAGGCATTTATATTCACTCATCTCATTGACATTCTAAGATGACTTGGTAGTTTGCATGTCCTTTGTGCTAATGATAACCATTCAAATTTCTTGCATATCAATGTCTGATGGTGGGATTTGGGCCTACCATGGTTGTGATATATGGTGGAGAGTTAGGGTTCAATTTTGGAGAGGGAATCTATGAGATAACTACCACATCCAAGGAAGGTTGCAAGCACACAAATTACCTTATTTTGACATTGGAAGGTAGTGAATATATAATAAAAATGGGTTCTATGAATCTGGTAATTGGAATGAGCACAACTTATATCCCTTAAGGAGAGTTCATTCGAGGTAAAAGTTGGTACTTGTAACCATGGTTTATTCAGCTCCAATAGTATATGTTTATGTTTTTGGTTAAGAATGTCATAGTTGGACCTTGGTTTGGGTCTATCAATCAGTCCTCCTTTTTGTGTGGACCACCCACCTTGATCCTTTTTTTGATGATGTGTCTAGCCTTGTCTTGTTGGTCACTCCCTAAACATCATTACTTTGTGAAAATTAGGGTGCTCAAAGGAAGTCAGAGTATTCACACATTAGCGTGGGATGACATCTTAGAATTTCGATCATATTGTGTTGCATTCGGGATCATAGTAAAGTTCAAAGTGAATGCCATAAGCATTCATATTTCATATTTGGAGGTGCAATTCTTTGATTTGTGAAAGATAAATCGCCATGAAAGTATTTTTCGAAGATGTTTTCATTGATCAGGAATGAAAGTCGAGGGCCTGAAGACAATCAGATCCTATCGATGTGTCCACCACAAATGATTCCAACCAAGGATAAGTGAAAGTTGTGCTTTGTAATCTATTTGTACCTTATGAGAAATCAAAGACATTTTGTTCCATGATAAAGTAATGGTCAAAGGCTACATCATACTCTCCTTAAGGTGGTCGATATCTAAAATAATTAAGAAGATAAAGTTAAAGTGATTTGGCAAGAGCCATTCCTAAGTCCCAAACGAAATCACACAAAAGTGTGTGATGAGTAACCTAATCTACCCCTCAATTACCTTGGTGCTTCACGTGGGATTGTTTGAAGAACTTCATACCCGAGACATACGTATTGAAATTATGGTTGGAATATTGTTTGCATTTGACAAAACTAGCTGGTTAACATAACAATAGCTATAGTTGAATCTAATTCAATCACCATTATGATGACATAAGAACTAGAATTCTTAAAAGTTCCACTTCTTCAAGAAAAGCAAAAGTCTCCACCACATAAGCTAAATAAGAAACCAAGGTGTCTCTAATAATAGTAGTAGGTTTATGTATGTCATCTCATGCAACAACAACAATTCCAACTTTCATGTTCTCATGCACAACTATGTGACAACTAAATTTTATCCAACCCATTGGAGGACTTTGAGAAGATGTAATAAATGGTCAATTAATGCCTCAAAATTTCCCACTTGATGTGATCAAAGGGTTGTAGCAAATAGCTATAGTGTAAATCTTTCATTGAGGTGTAGTTGAATTGAATACCTTTTTCAAGTGTGCCTACAAATTCCTATTACACCAATGGTTGACTAAACATAAAGATGCATAGCTGATTTCTTGAGAAGTTGTAGTCATTTGCACATTCATACACTTGTAATTAAGTAGCTTTACGAAGGATGTGACATCCGTATAATTAATTCCACAAAAATGAAGCAATCTTTTCCAAAGTTATTTTGACAAGAGTTCTTTCACAATAAGGCACTACCAAAAAAATGTTGCAATCCCTCTTATAAAAAGTTTAGACATCTCAATCTCTCTTATAAAAAGTCAGGTGCAAGTAGGAATTAATGCTAATCTCCATAAGAAAATGTTTACCAAAGATTGCACTTGTACTTTCCAAACTCATTTGACTGGTTTCTTTGATGGATTATAGCTTATATACATGCTATTGTATACAGTCTTTTGTATCCTCTATCAATTTGAAGTATAGCACATCCATTTCATTTAATTTAGCCCAAGGAGAATACAAAATCTAAAATGCCAAATTAAGTAGGAATAACTTCTAAAACATTTTGTGATTCCAATCCCTATGTTCCTTAACTAAATATACTAAAAATGATTTATTCTACACGTGCATGTTAAGATAGGTTGGCCAAGTGGTAATAGGAAGGATGTTAGCTAATTATCCAAACAAAGGAAACAAAATTATCCACAACATTCTACCAAACTGTATTCTTTGTGGTCTAGAGGGTCGCAATTTTAAGTAAATTGCATCTATGAGATGCATTGGATGGAATATGGAAAGTATTATATGCCATGAAGAATTTGTGGATGAAGGACTAAACCCACAAAAACTTTTCCCAAGAAATAGATCACCTACAATGTTTTGAGACCAAAACTGACATCTGGGTCGACAAACTATGAAATTCAAGTCTCCCATAATCTTTATACATAGTTACCATTTCCTATCAAGCATAGTGTATTATTTATTATCATTTTATCTACTCCATAACTGATGACAAACAATTTCTTCAACTCTGCAATAGTGTAGCTAAGAATTAATGTTTGAGCTAATTAGTGATAGGAATAATAATAAATACTATGTTAATCATGACAATATGGCCTATCAACAATAGTGAACTTATCATGCATCTTGACCCATAGTTTAAACATTATCTAAAATGAAATTAAAGCCTTTTACTATGAAGGTTTTGTTGTGGTTATTGGTATTCTTAGATTTTTTGTTTGAGTGGCATGATGCATAAGCAGGTTTTGCATAATGTTTTTTTCATTACTTTGTAAATCATGTTGTAGAAGCTAATAAGACTGAATTGCTCAAGTTTGGATGCTCTTTGAGCTTTAAGGATGAGTATGACCAGTGTGTCATTCGAACTTTTCAACATAATGCCATCTTTAAAGAAATGTTTTATGACTGTAACATTTTCTACTTATGTGATCTTCTGATAACCATGCACAAACTTATTTGAGATAACATCCACGCTAAGGAATTTATTTCTTTTGATGGACACCTCCATAGATCCGTTCCATAATCATTGATAGAAAGGTAGAGGTGGCTCATATTGGACATGGCTACACCGCTCCTTGTTGAAAAATTACATAAGAATTTCCTTATTCTATGTTTGGAGGCCCTAGTTCCCCAATGTCACATTGAAGTTTGTCGATATAATTACTCCTCACAAAAGTGTGATCTATCATTTTGAAAAAACATTTGTTTTTGATCTCGAAGGATGGACCAGTTGAGCTTAACATGCCACCACGACCATGCTTCTTTTAAAGTCGTGGTTATGTGATATGAAGCAATACATTTTTTCTAAATGATAATGTTCCAACTTAGTTAAGTGCTCTATAGATTCTTTAAGTTGAAACTCCTATATTTATTTATTCAAATGGCAAGGTTACATACAGTGCTTCAAAATTTTGTAGCACAACATTTCTTTAATATTGTCAAAGCTCTACTAAATTTAGTTAGTATATTCTTCATAAGTTTTCCTCTAATTGTCCTTTTTGAAGCTACATTCACTACACTAGTTGATTAGGGAAAGTATGACTAGATCCTTTCAAATTAAGTTCTTCATTTAGTCTTACCTGTTAATGATTTTTAAACATTATAAGTAACACACAATGCCTGAGCTAATACGAGGGAGATATGTAATAGTGGTATTAAGAAAAGCTAGCATATCATTGATATCTAGGAAGTCCCTATCCAATGTTTCATGGATGGAAGTGTTCCTCTCCTCTTTTGTACCAAGTAAATCAAATCTTAGAAAAACACAAGTCATTTAGATCCAGATCATTAATAAAACTAGAGAATCCGTAATGAAACTAGTTGTAATTGAATTATTTCCCCTTTTTTATCTTCCTATGCAAGGAAGGCATTGAAGGCTTCAACAAAAAGTAGAATTCCATAAAGGTTTGTAGTACTTCTAATATGTTCCTAGGTTTGTTAGTAGTTTTTATGCTCTTTTGATGTATACATAGCACAATACTTCCTAATCTTATTATTCCCAGATCTTACCTAAATGCTAACCACCTATGAGGAGTAATCTACAATCTAAAGCATGACCCAAATCCTTCATAATACTACAAATACCTTAGAAACCTTGGTCCAAGATTGAACAAAGTAGTTTTAGTTTCTACCCAAAATTTGATCCAACTAACACAATTTAATGGTTTCCATATGAGTTTCCAATAGAACAACCACAAAGATCCTATTCTTACTTGATAAATGCTACAAGTAGCTAGGTGATTTCACTACTTTGATCCCATAGATATCCCACACAAAAAATGAAATCATAATTTAGTAGTAAAAATACATTGCCTCTAACAATAATGGTTAGCTTTACTACACACCTTATCCTTGCCAAATCTATATTTTAGAGGCATAACAATTTTAGAATAGCACATAAAACTAAGAAAATTAATGAAATTGATCATACAATTTAGATATAACAAGCTCTATGAACCTATGTTTCTAAAGCTCATGTTAATAAGATAGAAACTTAGCTAACTATGTGCACCCCCCTCTATCAAACAAACACAACATGTGATGCGCCCTATCATATCAATAATCAAATAGTATCCATAGCACAATAATTCCACATCTTGACTTTCAATTAGGTTACACCTGTCGGGCATATTGGAGTACCCAATCGTTCCATTTTTTGTAATGTACCAGTAAACTTTGAATAGACTATTTGCATCTACTATTACTTTATATTCATAGTTGCACCCATCATTGTATCTTATTGCAAAGCATTCCAAATTTGCACATGATATAGAAGTTAAGTTCTAGCACCTAACCATGTTGTAGCTTTTAAGAAAGAATTTTACTTCTTGTCTTACACAATAGTGATTCCAAATGGAACAAATGAGTGTTTCCAACATAGTAATCATAGCTAAATTTTGTTCGCTTGACCTTTAGACAAAGGCTTTCCTACCTAGACTACCCCATATCTAATACGCCACCATTTGGAAACACATCAAAAAGTTTCTAAACACAAGAGGTGAGAGGTGCTCACTGTTGCCCCATTTTTTAATACTACATTTGCAACCACCCAAATGTTTGTGAAAATTATTTGTTGATTGGTCATATTACAATATAGAATGGTTAATCCATACATTCCTAATTCAAGGTTCACATCAATTGATGTTGACAAAACAAAGCCACTCAAGATTGAAATTATACTATCTATAGTAGCTAAATATGTAAAGAAACAACATACATGTAATAGATTCAACATATTTTGTTGAACACCCACTCAACTAATCGCCTTCCATACCCTACAAATACTATCATAGTAGGCAAGATTACTATGTTAGCATTTTTCCTAAGTGCTAATTATTTTGAGCTAAGAAATGACTCTAGTCCCCATTAATGCTAATCCTCACGATATCATACTCATTGGATTTGCTTAGATATACACAAGGCTAGATTGAGGTTGGAATGCTTATCCTTATAAATAATTTAACAAAATTCATATAGGTCCACTATATGAAGTTTTTCTCAAGGCCAACAAACCATAACATATAGCTAGAATTTGTTGGTGCAAAAAGATCGAAAAAAGCTCCATTTTTGCACAATAATTCTTTTAATGACTAATGTTTTGAGACTCTAAGGTAATTTTAGAGTTGTTGGTATATGGGAAGTGTTCACATTAGTCTGTATAAACAAAAACAACCAAGTTGACAGACCTTTCTTTAGCCAAAATGCTAAGCACATATGATGAAATCCATAGTAGCATATACCTTTCTCATTCAAAACTCAATTTAGTATAAAACAAAGAATTGTAGTTCCTCCCTATTACTTCTCTAACACTTCCCTCTGTTATGAACAATAGACAAATTTGTAAGGCTATAATTAACCATAACTAGTATAAAATCTATCATTCTTCCCCCTCCTCACAATTATTACCATGATCGAGCATAGCCAACTCCATAATCTAAAAGTCGTCCCAATGCAAGAAACCTATTACATCAAAATATTTGTGACATGTAAGCTTCATGCAACCAATGCCAAAGAAATAATGCAAAGAACTACTTTGAGCGTACCTACCACACTCGTAGTATCCTTTATTTTCATCAAGGTAAAATGATGAGCAATCCCAAATACACTTTACAAGTGATCCTAGCAATAGCATAAACATATGGTTAGCCTCTAAATTTCCTAGATAAGTGAAATAATTTCTTAATGCTTTGTCTAATCCTATACTCACTTGTCTTGCCACAAGATTATTTTCTTTATTTTCCAAATTACTTAGAAGTTCCCTTAGTCTTTATGAATTTTTTTCCATTGCAAGACAAAAATCATTTAGCAATACCTTGGCCATTTTCACAGGCACCAAGTAGGACAACATCAATGGATGGACTATGATTGCATGAGAATTACACATACTTCTCCAAATTCTAAAACTATGTGAGCAATTGATAGGATGTTCCTCCACTCCCATGTCACTTGATGGATTATGCGTTTTATTAGCAATAGGTACAACCTTTCCTTCTCCTACTTTTATACCCAATTGGGTTTAGATGTACTTACATTGTAGCATTCTTGCCTAGTATAGGACCTACCCCTATGCATTACCAGCATCATATCTTCATATTTGTTTGTTTTTCTTTTCTCCTACTTGTTATATCTTTGCCTATTACAGACCTTCTCTTTTGTGTTACTAATTTTAGTCTCCTTTTCATTGGCTAAACCACCATCCAAGGTCCAATTCCTTGTCACTTCTCATAATGATCCTCTATGTTGACCTGTAGCAAAATAGGCCCTTCCTTTTATCCTAATTAGTTATTATACTTAAAGGACAAGAGCTCTTAATTCTAATAGTAGTTAGTATCGATTCACTAGGTGTGCCTGATGTCAAAGCATGTTCCACAATGTTACAATTGAAGCAAATAGTGGATAATCTCTCATACTCAAACCAATAAAAGAGATTGACCTAGTAAACATTCCCACTTTATGAAATTCAAAAAGTCTATTATAACACATGCCATAGTAAAGAGTTTCCTTTACATATCTATGTATGGTCATGCATGAAAAGAGGATCCCTTATAGCTTTGACAATGCATAATAGATTCTTCATGTCTCAATACGAAAGTGAGAGCATAGGAAAGAATATCTAGATTGTGGCATAGCTAATAACTATAGATTATCTTTAAATTTAGGTCTCTACATATCTAACCTTAACATAAGGCAATTAACTAACCATAGTCCTTCAAACCTAACATTCTCTATCTACAATTGAATATAAATGTAGATATAAACTCCCATCTATCAAGTATAAGATTCAAAATCCTCAAAAATGGCCACACCTATGCTATTGTATCTTGTATATCCTTGAAATGACAAATGATCTCCATACATTCTATGCATGAGTTCGAACTTGTGGTAGTGAATTTGTCATTCACATACGTCATTTCATACGTGTATTTCACCTTTAATTATAAAGGAGGTATCCTTTGGTATCGACATGTTAACATGTAAATTGGTTGGCCTCTATGAGTAGTTAATGAAGCAGACTTCTCATCAACGTCAAATTAACAATGTTCATTCTCCTTCTTTTGAGCACCTCTAGAAATTTGACATTAAATAGGTTAAGTGATTCAAGTTTGTTATTTTGAGAATTATCTTCCATGATCACTATAGCATTTTTACAAGAACCCTAAGCATGGCCAGAAATAACCTACATCAACACCTTTGGGAAATGTGAGAATTATTCATCCATATGCTGGTATTGAATAAGAAATGTGAGATACTCAAACATAACTAAAAAAGTTGTAGTAAGAATAGACATCTTTACCTATTACCCGTGGTTACTTCAATCCATGATAGATGGATACCATTAAAAATAATCCTAAGTCTTGGTGTAATGATACAAGCCTTAGTCCAATTCCTCCAAGAAAATTTGGAACAACAAATGCTTTAACATGTCTATCACAAATTTTTAGTTGGTCTTCTTTGCAAGTAGAGATGAGCATATAGGCAACCATGTCATGTGTTAACATCATATTAAAACATATAGAATAGCCTAGTATAAAGACATTTTTTCCTTGCAGTAATATCTGGAAGCACAAACTTCGATCTAGCCACCATAATTTTTGTCACCACTTCGTAGATAACATTTCAAAGGCTAACAATCCTAAACTTTTGAGATTTAGATGCACTTTCAAATTTTTGGATAAGAATGAATAATGTGCATTTTAATATTTAGGTATATAATTATCTTTAAAGAATGGTTTCATAGCTATGATGATATCCATCTATGTGATGTTTTAATAACTATCCACAAATTTAGTAGAGATTCCATCTACATTATGTGATTTATTTTCTTTGATGGATAATTCAAGACTTCTACTGTCATCATCATTAATTAGAGACACAAGTGTGGCTACTTTATCACTATTAATAATTCTTAATGATTGAAAGGGTAGAGGCTCATATTGGCCATGATTAGACAATGTCTTCTACAAAAACTACATAATAATGTCTTTAATCTTAGTATGGGATGCCATCAATTCTTTACTTTTATTTTTAAGTTGATGGACATAGTTTCTGTTGGACATAGAAGTAGTTATTGCCTAGAAAAATAATGTGTTCTAATGTTCAAGGGTGGTCTATTGAAGCTTGGCAAACGGCCACAATCACATTCCTTCTAACGCCGTAGCATTTGATAGGAAGTAATAGGTTATGCCAAAAGATTTTGTTCTAGCTTAATTATCATTCACAAACTCCTTAAGCTGAAGTTCTTTGATTTCTATTCCAATTGGTGATACTTACTAAGGATATTACCAAGTTTAGATTCACTTGATTTCTTCAATATTGATAAAGCTTTGTTAAATTTAGGGGATAAGCTATTTATAGGGTTTCCTTTAGCAGTCATTCCCCAAGTTACATGCACAAAATTAGTTGATATTGAAAAGAATAACAAGATGTTATCAAACTACGATCCTTTATCAATTTTACCAAAAATGATTATCTAAATTGTATAGTAGTGGGTAGTGATTCAAGCCAATGTATGATAGATGTGTCATTATAATACTCCAGAAGTCTTGCATATCATCAATATTCATGAAAGAAATATCTAATCTTTCATAGATATGGGCATTCCCCTATTTATTATAACACTGAATAAACCATCTTTTGGTTCCTTGATAAATTAATAGTCAAAGCTTGCATCATACGCTCCTTAAAGAGGTTCATACAATAAATAAATAAAATGACAGTTTAAGTGGGAAGCCAACAACAACATGCAAATAGTGTTCTAGTGTACATCACTATTTCCTTTGAACTTTATGTGTGATGGATTCAAGGACTTCATACCCTAACAATAAGTGATAATGCAATGGTAGAAAGTATTGTTTGCTATAGAGAAAAGAAATAAGTTCACTATAGTAATTGCTATAATAGAATCTAATTCAATCACCTCTATTTAGTCATTAAGAAGTATTGATCTAAAAAGCTCAACTACTTCAAGAATAGCAATAGTCTCCATGACTAAAGTTAAACATGAAATAACTATGTTTTCTATAATAGTAATTGCTCTTTTCATGTCATCTCATATAACAATACCAATTCCAATAATGAAATGAACATGCACAACTACGTCACAGTTGGATTTATTCCAAACCATTAAAGGAGAGGACTAATAAGAGCAAACCATTGGTTGAAGCTTACCTCATTCTACCTTTAACGAGTTTCATAAAAAAATTAGTAAAAAGACAAAGTGGATGATCTTTGAGAAGGGGGGTCCCTCATAACCAATTAAAATCATAAAAAAGTGTGTGATGAGTGACCCAATCTATAACATTGTTTCCTTAACACTTTATGTTGGATAATTTGTAAGAGAACATACCCTAAACGTATGAAATATTTCTATTGTAGATACTTCTATTTTCCTTCGACAAAAGCTACTAGTTCATTAGAGTAATGTTTGTAATAGAGGCTGATTTTATCATTGATGCCCTAATGTTAGGAAGTAGCATTCTAAGGTGTTCCACTACTTCTAAAAAAGCAATAGTCTCCATGGTAGAATCTACACAAAAAACTAAAGCTTTTCGTAAAATAATAATAGGTCTGCCGGAGTCTTCCTAAATAACAATAACAATTTTGGCAATGAGATCATCTCGCATAGCTACATCATGACTACTTGTTAATTGTAGTAACGATTGTAGTCAAGGCTTATTTCATCAATGATGCTTACGAAGTGGCATTCCAAGGGGTTCTATTGCTTCCAAAATAGAAATAGTCTCTGTGGTATAAGTTACACCTAAAACAAAAGTTTTTCTTTAAATAATAATAAGACTACTTATGTCTTCCAAAATAGTAATTTGAATACTGTCTCTCCCTGTATCTTCCCTAACCAAAATATCCAAAATTCATGACGATTTAAAGTCTTGAACAATGCAAAGCATAGTTTCCAAGTACATCCTTTAACACCTCATTCAATCTAGTTCCTTAGAAGGTCCAGGTAAGAAGAAGCTATTGCTCCATATTCTTCAAATTCCAATATTTTTTTGAAATACTACCACTTTTTTTAATTTTCAAACTTTCCTAAGAGAATTCGCTCCCTTTACTCTTTTTTATTTCTTTATCATCTCTAAATTGATTGTATAGAGCTTTTGCACCACTCTCTCACTCTGGGTGGTCCTACAATAGTGAATGAACATTGATTACCTTAAACTTCCACCTACTTTTTCAAAATCTACACCTTAATCTGTGAAGAGTCACTAGGGCCGCCATCCACGACCTTGTTAATTTACGAATAATGCTTTTTATTTATATTAATTTCGTCTTCCTCATGCACAATATTTTTGTTTTCACTTTATGCTAGGATGAATGCCCTCTTTGCGCATCATTTGTGGATCAAGATATGCCCTTATGCACAACTTACTCTTTATCTTCAAACTTATAATGCTATTAAACTCCTATTTATTCATATCTCTATAATTCACATTCATCATCTATTGTGTTGTGATAAACACTCTCCTCATCCTTTGTTGCACAACCATCCATGGTCCCAAACTACTTATTTCTCATCATGAGCTTTTGTTTAAAATGACCATCCATTCTTATCTTGATCAGTTTTTAACTCAAAAAGACAAAGGCTCTAAACTACAACAGCATTGTGAACTAGCTTGTTAAATGTACATATCCTAGATGCATGTCCCACTTTTCTATAAAAAAAGCAGATAAGAGTTGTGCCTCATAATTAAAACATTAAAAAAGTGCCCCAATGCTCAAATTAGTCAAATACCCACAATAAGAAGCTTTGCAAGGTCACGTTTTACATAAACTCTTACAAAGGATGACCTTTGCATGTCAATGATCTAACCATCAATCAAAATAGGCTGACCTATGGCTTTGGTAATGCAAAAAATGTTCTTTATGTCCTTATACATTAGAGCGATTGCCAAAAAAATGAACCCATTTTGGACCACGAATAATCATTAAGGTATTTGGCTTAAATGATGGTGTCCACATATCCAATCACAATGCAATGCCTACAACCTATGAGGGACCTCCCAACCATATATAATTTTTATCTACAACTAACTCAAACTACAAACAAAAATTGCCAACTGACAAGTCTAGAGCTTTAAATCCATCGAATTGTCCTCATCTACATTGGAGTGCTTTGGGAATCTATTAAAATGATAAAGAACTACAACACATTATACCATCAAGATCAAACTGGTAGTAATAAACTTGATGATCACAAGCCTCTTTTGAAAGGTAGAGGAGGTAGCACTCGATGGTATCATCTTTACATCTAAATTTATTGATTTCTCCTCCTAATTGCCCAATGAACCTTCAATGAAAATGTTGTTGTCATTATTCATTCTCCATCTTGTAAGAGCTTCCATAGTGCTAACCTTAATGAAACTACATGTTAGTTGGTTTCCATTTAGAGAATTTTCCTTCATTTTTTTTACATTCTCTCAAATACTTTGGGTGCACCTTGGTTGATGAGCTACTTTAGTATTAAAGGGATGTGCAATAGTCTCCTTTGATATAATACATAATTTTGTAAGCCCATTCACCTTTAATCCAAAATCTAATTAGTTCAACTCTTCCACCTACTTCCCTGTCCCTATTATCATGCCCACATCACAATTAATGCTTCTTGTATCCAAGAGGATTCACCTTATCATCCTCAAATGAGTTCATATCATAGAAGACCTCCTCTAACGCTTATGAATATGCTAAATTCTCAACATTATTCTTTATATTCCCAGAAGTTCCATTGCCACAATGTTAGGATCCCAAAAAGTTTCTTAGATAAGGACTAGAGCCACTTCACCCATCACCGATGCCAGGGATACAAGCCCAGTGCCTCAAATCTTTTTTACTGCTTGACTTAATGATTGCCATTATTCACAACTGCTTATAGTGTACTCAAGGAATTGTTGATACCAGGTCCATTTCAAATCATTAACAACAAAAATATGTGACACAAACAAGTCTTCTCAGAAGATGAAAAGTTTTGTCTTCTAACTATTCGTTTTTTCAGCAACAATTTTGTTGACCTACAAATCTATTTTCCTACACGTATGTTTGCTTGCAATTCTGATCGCTTACCAAATTCATTGGGTCCTACCTTAAATTTCAGGTTGCTGAAATAATAAATGTCGAAGTCTATAATATACTCCTCTAATGAAGGTTTATAAATATAATAAAACAAGCAATACTTAAGTGTTTTAGAAAGAGGAATTCCCTAATCCCATACAAATTAAAACAATATAGTATGATAGTAACCCAATCAGCTATAGAATTACCTTGGTGCAATTTGTGGGAAAGTTTGATGGACCATATAACCTTCACAAAATTAGCACTAACCCAATGAGAAGTCCATTGATCCTTATCACTTAGATGATGGAGAAGTCATAAAAAGATTTTAGTAGTTCAACTAGTAGAAGGATCATTAAATAGAGCAATGACTGATTGAGTGATTTGAGCAGCCAATGGCTATTCAATAGCTATTCAATGTCACATTCTTCCATGATGAGTGAACTTTCTTCTACATGGAGCTTATGCTTTGGTTGATGCAGCAACCTATTGACATTACCATGCTCCAAGAGAGAGTAAATGTTATGCTGGCAATGAGTCTATTGTATGTCATCAGGCTCAGTGGGGCTTAGAAATTAAACATTGAACAACTAATGACAATGAATATCTTGCCTCTTAATTTGATGAAGAATGTAATGAAATACAATATATTTTGTGAATTGTGGAATAAAATGAAACATCCATTTTTTGAATACAAGCTACATTGGTGGATGCAAAGCTAAGGGAATAAGAGGTGGATGGCCCTTCAAGTTGTAGCATGGAGTGTTGTAGCATTGGGTGATGATTAGCTATCAATGTGGTAAGAGGTAGATGCCACCAAGTTTTATGGTGTTGGACAATAAGAATTGATATTGTAGCACAAAAAGTAAATGCCCCTCATAAATCCAACTCCATGCTCATTGGGGTTGAATTGTTACCCCATGTTTGGTGAAGCTACCTACTGAGTTTTGAATATAAATAAGTAGAGGAGAAGGAACTTTCAAGGATTCTTATTGTAAGAACAAGCAAAATTGGTCAAACCTGGTGTAGAAATCAGGCTACTTGAAGAACAAATTGTAGTCTATAAATGTGTCCTCAATAATAAATCATGATCAAGTCCTAAGGATGAGGGTGTTGTGGAGGGTGAATGCTCATTTAACTCATACCCCACTATTGAATAAGGTGCTACCAATGAGTTTGATTGTTTGGGAGTGCCGCCACTCAAATTTGCTATCTTCCTAAGCTAAATAGTTGTGTGTGATGGATAACAAGCAAGTAGTCAAGCTTGAAACACAAACCAAGGAGCTCGACAAGCTTTGGAGTTGACAAGTGGTCAAACTTGGAAGACTCAAGAAAGCTAATTAGTGTGATCTTTATTTGTGGGGAGCATCAAAAAACCCATATCTTCTATAAGGTTTTCAAGTGATATCATGCCAATGAGGACCTAAAAGATGAAGAACTATGTCTGAGTGAGGCGAAGCTAGAGGAAACTCTAATAAAGGCCCATAATGAAGTTAATGTGCAAATTGCTTACCTGAGTTTTGTATAAGGGCAAAAGACTAATCCAACTTTCTAGTAGTTATTTTGTTCTAAAGATTTACTCAAGATAGCTCGAGCCATAGCTAGAGTCCATTCAAGCAAAGCCAATATTTAGAGGCATCAAGTGTACAATTCTCTCAACATATTCTTAATCTCTAAATAGATAAGAAGCACTACCTACTTTGACTAGTTGAGTCAAGGAATCTAGGATACAAAAGAGCCATTTATGGTAAGTATGAAATATTAAAAGAATTTAGTTTTCATTATTATTTGGAATTTTTTTAAATGTTGTGAAATTTTCAATTGAATTTTTAATGTCAAATTTTGTTTCTATTTTATTCTATTTTTATTTTTTGGCCATATTCCTCTTAGGTATGAAAGTTTTTTGTTTTCTTTTGTAATAATTTTTTTAACTTTTAATATGTTATACTCCTTATTTATATTACATTTTACTCTCACATTCAATTATTAAGAATCTTTGGGTTGATATATTAAAATTTAGAACACATAAACTAAAATTATACTTTTCTAAAACTTTAGATAATCTTTAATTGGGTCACTTATTATTCTTTCTTTAAATTACTATCTTACTTTGTCTTGACGTAATATAAAATTAAAAACATCAATTCAAAATAAATTTTTCTCATGTTATTCAATTCATTTTTAAATTTTAAGAGCTAATTGTTTGTACCATTTTTATATTTTTTGCAGTAAGGGTATTTATATTAAATACTTAATATAAGTTTTAATAAAAATTTTTCCAACAAAAACATCAAGATTTTTAAGTTTTAGAAGATTAATTAATCTATATTTTGTAGTGTTGTTTATACTGTGTTTTCATATGTTACTTGAAAAGTTGAATTTAAAAATTTTCAAAAGTTTGGTATTTTTCTAATATATTTACATAATTTTTTTATTTTTTGAATGAAGCAAATTTTTATTCTAACATTTTAATGACAACTCAATAATTGCTTCTAAACATGATGATTATAAATTTTTCTATTTTGGAATTTTATTTTTTTACACTTTTGAGTGCTTTTTTATGATATAAATTCATTTTGTTTTTATTAACTTTATGGTTTTGTGTGATTACATTCTTTTTTAATAAAAATAGATTTTACAATAAAAATTTTATATATTTTGTTATTAGAATTTAATTGACATTTTTTCAAAATATTTTTTAATCAGAATGATTTACATTTTGATAAGTTTTTTTAACTTTTTACATGCAATGGGAGTTTCACTTTGTTAATTTATATGGAGTGCACAATATCCAATGAATATTATTATAGAAATTTTGTGCATAAAAATAGATTCAAAGAATTTAAATCGTTCAATGTTGAAATTATTTTCATAAATGAATATGAGTGATACTAAAAGCTTTTTGTTTTGATAATTCATATGAAACTTTATACCTCTTCGATTTTATTTAGAATTTTACATTTTTTAAATATAATAACAGTTTTTTAATTTTTGTTATAGATAAAAATTTTTATTATATATAAATATGTATGTAATTTTGGACATTATTAAATGTGCATAATATGAGTATATTAAGATAATTATGTGTTTTTCATTGTACATTAAAAGTTTTTTAATATGTTTATCTTTTGGAGAGAACATTATTCATATATTATACAAAATTTAATCATTCTAAACGCTAGAATTTTTTTATGGTCTTTAAGTTATCATTTATTAACACTTTCTAGTTGAATATTTAATTTTTTATTATTCACTAATTTAAATAATCTAAATCTTTTCCTTTATAATGTAATTTTTCATATTGTTATACTACATAGATATTTCACTTTTACTAAATAATCAGCATATGTTTTATATATCAATTTCTAACATATTATTTATTTACACTTATTTTTATTTTTTAAAATCATAGAAACATATTTATTTAGGTTACAATACAAAACAAATCTTTCCTTTTTATTCTTTTATGGTTTTTTTATCGTTGCTTGTTTGTGTATGACATTTAGGTGATTATGGTAATTATTTATTGAAACAAAAAACTAATATTTCAATTTCGAAATATTCATATTTAATAATAAAAATATTTTTTTATTTTTTATTTTTGAAGTAAATTCTTCTAAATATTTGCTTACCAAAACAGTTTAAGAGCGTTATGCATTTATTCGTTAACATGTTTTGCACATTTTTTTAACAAGGTAACCAGTATGTATGATTTTGTTTTAATTTCAAAATTTATGTCCAATGTTCAAGACTTAATTTTATGTTTATGATTTGTTATTTTCATAAAGCTAATTAGATAATTTATATTTTATATTGAATATTTATTATATAAAATAATTTTTATATTTATATATTATGCAAACAAGATTTTAGGAAAGAGCTTCACACATAAACATTTTAAAATAATATTATGTGTTGGAATTCTAATATTATAATTTTATTTACCTTTTAATCTACATTGGAATACCTTGCATCACTATCATATTGAGGAAACTTTTTCTTTAAATATTTGAAATAGTTTTTTTTTGTAAATGGTATTTCAAATTAATTATTTCGTTTTTTAGTTGTAGTAAAACTTTACTTAATTAAATAGGTGAATTTTTCAACTTTTCACCAAAGTAGAATACTCAAAATTAAAACAAATTGAAGCCACTTTTAACATTTCCCCGAAATAACTATTTTGATAGGTGAAATAAGTCGCAAAAGTGTTTAAAAAATTTTAAAACGTTCAGGGTTTTCCAAATTTTAGCTATGAACATAATTTTTCAAGTATAATTGTTTAAATTAAATTAGCATGAGAAAAATTCTACTATATAAGAAATATTTACTTCAAAATTAATATTTTTAAATAATATTTAAATTTATAGAAAGTTTAAAAGAAATATCAATAGGAATTATCATTAGGAATGCCTGATAAATATTTAAGTAATACAAATGTTACATTTTAAAAAAAATTACCATTAAACTAAACTATCTAACATCTTAAACAAGCATGTTAAACTAGGGCTGCAACAAATAAATTTATACAAAACACTCAAAACATGTTATAATAGATAAATAGGCACTAGTAACCCAAAACTTATGACAACTTAATGAATCATAGCTCATAATAAAACTATTATAGCATCTCTAATCCATAAAATATGATAACTCCATTATGATGTAGTGATTCTTTGGATTAATATCCAACCAACGGTATAACACACATCTATCCTTGATCCATTGGGATGCCCTAAAAATCAAGCCAGACAACATATTCTTTTAGGATTATGATTAAAAAGTTTTCCTCATAAAAAAACCTTAAGGATGGCCTATGTAATGTATCACATCCATAGTTCTTTACGACGTCCTAACTAATTTGGCATTCGATGATCAAATCTAGTCCCTTCAATTGCAATCATTAGCCCCCTAACTCTAGGATTCATACATGATTCTTACTTATCCTCCGTTATCTGAATACTACGTAATATGTTATAAAATTGTTATTAAAAAAGGCCCATCACAATCTGTTGTTGAACACTCCAAGTTCCCATTTTTCTTTTTTAAAGCCTATCCCTAACTAACTCATTACTTTGCTTGTATCCAATATGTTCCTTGTAACATAACCTTAACTATACTGAGGTCTAGATCAATCACTATAGATTCTGACCATGGTTGAGCACTGCTTATTAGTTTATTTAAGATATCCTTAGTGTTCTCAAAATCTTAACCCACACATATGGTAATTCTATGATTTCCACAAATCCCAAACAAATATATTTAAGCATCATAGGGTTTCCTTATACTCCTAACTAGTTTAGCCAACATTATCCTAGCTTCTCTTCTAAAACGTTGAGAACTAATTAGTAAACCCCATTAATTCTTACAAATCTCTTTTTCATAGCAAACATACTATAGTATTATAAATTTGCATAAATGCCTTATTGTTTAAAACTATGGCTTTGTTGATTCCTCATCAAGGTTTAGCTATTAATTTTAGCTATCCACTTTTTGTGCTTAGTTTACACTTTAGCCTTGTGTAGGCCTCCATCTAAACATTATGATTATGTCCAAAGATTAGGCTTTACTCCTTAAGCAATTATATTAGCTCAGCTTACTCTTTGGCTCCTAACAAAGGAGTTTCTCTTAAAATTATGGTTTAACTTTGTCATATTTTTGGCTCATCCCTCCCCTTAGATTCTTTTGACCTACTCTATCTAACAATCTAGGGTTCCAAACTATGCCCTAAGGTCAATAGAACTTGAACTCATGTTCTTGATCATATCCATAGACAATTTGTGATTTTTTCCTTGATATAATAACGCCATTTTATCCCTTTGGCTAGACCCTACAGCTTTCATATGTTCAATCTATAGGTTTCTCTTAGCTCTACAAACTCTTGAGTCTCTTAAGTCAAAGGCTTTTTCTATGGTGTCATCAAAGCATCACTAACAATTATAGGTTCTTTATCGTAACAATAATCCTTAGTTTATGATTCATACAAGCAAAAAAAATCTTAAATTCCATCTTAAATCATAAATTTGGATTATCATCATTCTTTTTCATGGTATGCTTAAAAGCTTCCTTACCTTAGATCTCTCTTCCTAAGTTAGATATGGATTTACCAATGTTTAAATTCTAATGTTAAATATGTACATCAATTTTAAATCTTATGTTTAAACTTTAAACTTTGAACTTTTAAATCTCAAAATCTAAGTACTATAAATTTAAAATCATAAGTTATTTAGATTTTTTTCCCTATAACCCCTAAATTTAAATCTCTATGATCTCTAAGATGTCTAAAAAGGTCTTTTGTTCTAACTAATGGTTAACTAAGCCATAATAGCTGACTCGACAAGTCCTAATTCATAAATTATTCTTCAAAACCACAAACTATTTTTTTCTAATCCTAGGACTTCCTCAACTTGAGAATTTATCAAATGATAAAGGAATGACCCTCAATCCTCCCCAAAAAGAACCTAAGAGGATCTTTTCCTTAAAAACACATTTAATTGCATTTCGAAGGTGTCTCATTGCATCAAAAGCCCATAGTAGAGCATAACCCCTTAGTGTCACAACTTTACTTTAAGTAATCATTCCCTCTTCCCCACAATTGTTCAACCATTTGATTTAATTTTTATGAATTAAAATTTCATATGTTCGTAAAAACAACCGAATACATTGTTTCATATTCTTACTAAGTTTTCTCTATAGAATGTTTATCATCAAGTCATTTTTTTCTAATGGCTTAGTGTAAATTACAACATCAATGATAAATGTCATTCTTTTATAAAAATATGATTGGATATTTATTATGAAAAATTTTAAGAAATTTACTTAAAATTATCTAGTGTTAATCTCAGTAGAAAATTTATTATAGCATGGATCAAATAATGCTTTAGCTAAATCCATAACATTCCATGATAAGTTACAACTTCATCTTAAGTATTATTGAAATGTTAATATGACTAATACTTAAAAAATTAATTTCAATAAGTTATAATTTATATTTAAAATTAATAACCTCATCATAGATCACATTTTTGTAGGGAACTATTGTGCCCATAGTCATGGCGCCACTTGCTTGATGGAAAACAAATCAATGTGTTAGTTTCTCCAATACTTTCCTTGAGTATCTTTTAGGTCAAGCATCTAAAGCTCTTACAAGATCAATCAATTGGAAAGATTTAACTAGATGTCTGATGGACCAATCCACAAGTGAAGCACTGTTAAGTAGTGTTGGTGACTATGCTCTAGCTATGGCTTAAGTGGCATATCAAGGAGCCATACACAAACACTTGGTGGAGTAACTAACTAAAGTCCATCCACAAAAAAAATATTAGCTTCATTATTTATCCTATCACTGGTTTATGTATGGCATATTTAGATTGTAGAACATCATTATTTCACTTACATTATTACTAATTTCTTAACTTTATTAGTTTAATAGTTATAAAAAATATTTTATTATTTTTAATTCTTATAAAAAGGTTTTCAAATAATAAAACTATTAAATATATAAAGATGTCCTTACAAAGAAGGAAAAATTTTGCTTAAGAAGCAAAGACACAGCCATGCCCATAGCTTGGGCAAAGTAGCTTAAACTCTTTGGAAATTAGCACAAGTCTTGGGTAAGCAAACCAACTTAACTGACTCAGGCCAGGCTCAAGTCTCACTAAAAATGTTACGGGCTTAAGTTAAATTGAGTCAAGAAATATTTTTTTAACCATTATTAGATTAGTGGGTCATGGCAATCTCGTAAAGTTTTTTGTTGGATAAAGTTAGATTGAGCCCATATGGATATTTGTAAGTAACTTGGGTTATTACCTCTTAAGTGCACAATGGGATAGCTAGCCCCTTTTAGCTTACCTATATGCTAAGAGAAAGTGTTATAATCATCAAACATCATATATAAGCTTATGGTTAGAACTACATCCACTTTTTGGAAGAGTAGATTGCATTTAATTGTTCACATAGCAAGCTTGATTGAATGAATGAGATCAGTATAGGTTTTTTGAGTAATAATTTTTATCTAACGACCCATCCATAAAACTAGATAAAATGGCTAAGATCTTTGCAATTTATAAAATTGCATATCTTGTAAACATCCATCTATAAGACTTGATCCAATGTTTGAGATGGTCTCTATCTTTATTAATAGTGCTATTGCACATCAAGATTATTCTTTATTCAGCATTCTAATTTAGTAGCTTTTGTTTTGTCAGGTTAGATTAGATGTAGATCATTGCTCTTGCTCATAATTTGTGTTTTAAAAAGTAGATTGGGCTTGTTTATAACATTAAAAATCTTATTGTTTGTTTTGGATGTCTACTTTAGTAGATAAATAAATTCCAATTTAATCTAAACAATTATAATATGCATAGTGGTGCCCTAGGAGTTGGAGATTAAAATATTTTATTTGTCGGATCAATATTTTGGGAATGGAAACAGGAAAAAGGAAAATTGCCATACAATTTGGAATCCTTTACTGAAGTTATGTTTTCAACTTTTTTTTCTCTTTCTTACTTAAGCATTTACTTCTATTACACGTCATAATAGTGACTTTTTTACAATTAATTTTTTGAAAAGATCATGTTATAGTAAGATATTTGTTAATTCCATTTTTATTGAAAATGTTAACGCATATTGATAAATACTTTGGATTTAATATTTGAAAACTATGTCCTTTAAATTATTTTAGTCATTTTATGTGTACACATTTTCCAACATCGTAATCAATATACCTTACCATAAATAATTTTGTAAATGAATAGTGAAATATTCTGATTAATTATTTCTTTATATTATGCTTCAATATTGTAAGCTTTTATAATTAAAATTTTCTTGGTGAAACCCAACCTACTTGATAAAAGGGAGGGGTTTGTAAAGGCTACCTCTCTTTGCTATGACAAAAAAGTAGTTTTGATAATGGAATCATAATCGGGTTGATTAAGGGTAGATGTGGGTACGGGCTAAGCCAAATCACATAAAAATCTATTACCACTTTTATTTTCTTTGTTATTACATAATTTGTGATATTTTTTGTCTAATATTATCTCATCAAAACCATATATAAAATCAATCTTTAAAATTATTTTATGAAGCATAAACTTTTTTATCAAAAATATGTTAAAATCATTAATGGTTTATTTTATTTTTAATATTATTATTTAAAAAATTATTAAATGAATAATTTTATAATTATAAAATTTTAATTTATGAAAAAATTTAAAAATAACAAGAAGTTTAAGAGCACAACTCACGCCCATCATGTTCATTAGTCTAACATAGATTAAATCGAGTGGTATTAGACAAGTTACATCACAGGAGGAAATTTCCAAGAGAAGATCTTATTTTTTTCATTTCTTTTTTGTAGTGAATTGTTGACTATATTGTTCATGTCATGGAACCATGGATATTTGGTAGTCAAAATTTTTCTTTGTGAAAAACTAAATTTAAAGCATTTATTTGAAATTTTAATGTTGATTTATTACTATTATTTGAGAAGTCTTTTATTGCTTCAAAAAACTTTTACGAACATTCTAAAAGTAGAAGGGAAAGAAATGCTAAAGGAATGAATTACATTTTTTTTTACTTTTCTTCAAAAAATTGTAATCAACATTTGTCATCTAACGACTTGTTTATAGGCTACGTAGGAATTAAAGAATTGACATGACAAAATGGCTATGCTTCAAATTTAATTTACGAAGCAAATGAGAAATGAAAATATATAGAAAAAAAGAAAAAAGAAGAGAGAAATTTTATGCACCTTACAAGAAAGCTCTTCATCTCAAGGTGCATAACATTTTTCTTTCTTTTGTAAAGATAATTATAATGTTAATAATGATAAATTATCTACTTCCTTTGGTGAACACATAGTGGAGCATAAGAAATTTATTAGAATGTATGCTAAACTTCAAGTGAAAAATGACAAGTAAGTGCATTTGGTTTACTTATTAAAAGGATAAAGCAATAAGTATAAAGTTAAAAACTAATAGCTTCAAAGTGGGTTAGTTAGACATGTTTATGTTTTGAGTACTTGAGAAAATCAATTTGATTGATGTGATGCATCTTTTGTCTTGGGAAATTTGTGTATTTATTCCTTAAGATGTGAAATATTTTTTTAAGAAAAAAAAATATAATTTTGAAAGAAAAAGTAAAATAATATTGTGTTGATATAAAAAGGGTTAAATTATTTGAAAGATAAGTTGTCTTGTGTACCTTCATGTGTGCATCCTTCTTATGCTTATCCTCATTCATATGTATGTTTACATGCTCAATCTTTTAATAATATAAATTGAGACAATAATTGGCATTGTTATATTGCACATACGCATAAACATGGTACATCATATAACTATGTGGTAATAAATATTGCTAGTTTGCATACTTTTTATTTTCATGCTAAATCCCAAGTTGTACTCAATTATTGTGATAGGTATGAAAATTTTTTTTATGACTGTACAACTAAGAAATTCAGCTATTTAAAATGGGATAAATATTAAATGATTCCTAAGAGGACACGTTTAAAAAATACATTTGTTAATGACAAACAAAAAACATTGTCATAATTGAACCCATGATGGTTTAGGTTCCAAAAATTAAAAGCTTAAGTAGTTATATTGGTGTGTCTCTATAATTAAGACCTACGAAGACAAGCCATACCTTAAGAGTTTACATATGATTGAATTGCAAAATGTGAGTGGTCGTTATTTTCAACATTAATGTATTAATTTTCTTAATGGGCGAGTTAGATTTATTTATTATCTAGTTATGGAAATTGGATAGCTAATATTTCAATATGTAGATATTTCAATATGTAGCTTAAATAACAAACGTTTTCTTACATAGAAGGATTTTAAGAGGATAAGAGTATCAAGACTATGATGCTTTTTATTTGTTACCATTAATAACTTGGTAATGTTGGTCTTGTGCTATTCCTCATTCATATGTATGTTAAGATGCTCCATCTTTTACTTATATAAATTGAGACAATAATTGGCATTGTTATATTGCTCATATGCATAAACATGCTCCACCATATAACTAAGTGGTAATAAATAATGCTAGTTTGCACACTTTTCATTTTGATGCTAAATCACAAGTTGTATGCAATTATTGTGATAGGTATGAACATATTTTTGATGATTGTACAACTAAGAAATTCAGTTATTTAAAGAGGGATAAATATGAATTGATTCATAAGAGGACATGTTTAAAAAATGCATTTGTTAATGACCCACAAAAAACATTGCCATAATTGAACATGCGATTGTTTGGGTTCCAAAAATTAAAAGCTTAAGTAGGTATATTGATGTGTATTTATAATTAAGACCTATGAAAACAAGCCTTACCTTATTAGTTTACATATGACTAACTTGCACAATGTGAGTGGTCCTTATTTTTAACATTAATGAATTAATTTTCTTAGTAGCTGAGCAAGATTTATTTATTATCTAGTTATGGAAATTGGATACTTCATATTTCAATATGTAGCTTAAATAGCAAATGTTTGCTTACATAGAAGGATTTTAAGAAGATAAGAATATCAAGACTATGATGCTTTTTATTTGTTACCATGAATAACTTGGTAATGTTGGTCTTGTGCTTTGATTGTTTAGTTTTTTATGAAAGCAATATGAATTATTTGTGTGTCATAAATGTCATGTGAACATTTTTGAACTAATGATCACATGGGTGGAAAGTGAACATGCTTTTTGTAATGATGTAAGTTATGAATTCTACATGTATAATTTGAAAGAATTTAAGTTGGTACTTAGTGTGATGTGAATGTTCATACATGTCAAGCCCTTAGATGATTTTCTGGAAATTGAGGAAGCAGTTAATGGTGAGTAAAAGCTAGATATTTATAAACAAAATAAAAACTTTAAGAAAATGTTTTTATATTATTCCTTCTTATAAATGGATTTTGAAATACATATTTGCTTGTGACAAAATCTTATTCTTTTTACCAAATCATTAACTATTCAAATCGTTCACAAGCTCGCATTATTCTTTGGTATGATTAAACATTGTTCTTTGGTATGATTAACCTTTTTGGGTGAATAAAAAGGGATGAGAATCTAGTGCTAAAACGTAGGAGTGCATAAGCTAGATTTTAGGTGGAGTTAACAAGAATAATAGTTAATTCTTCCCTTTGTTTTTCTTTGTTAAAACATTCAATAATTTGGATTAAAGAAAAAATTTCTATCAATAGAGTCTAGAATGTTGTTTTTATGTATTGATAGATTTTTAGAGTTGTTAGTCCATATCATTGTGTTGAAGTCACAAATAATTTAATAAGAGAATTATTTTTATTTATTGTCATAATCAATAACATATAATTTACTAATTACTAATTAAGTGTAGTTCATAGAATTTATGTAATCATATCCACAGTTTTATTGCATATAATTTTACATTTTTGAACTTAAATGAAGGAGAAGCCTTATAAGTTGTTTAATCTTGTGGCCTTGTTTTATTTTATTTCTCATAGGAACTACTAAAAATATAAATAGAGTAATAGAGTTCAAAATCATCAATGTTATTATGCTAAACATGGATTGAATGCATGATCATTAATTAGTATTGTTATATTTATGTAGGATTGCTAATATGTTATTTTATAAAGTTTAATAATTAGCATTTTTTGTGTGTAAAAATAATAAATAATTTTTCTTCGTGATATTTTTTTAATAAAGATTATGTTATAACTTCTGCACATAGGTTTTTAAAGGAAATGCTCAAATATTATTGTTGTGCTAGCCCATTGTTTGAACCTTCCACTTTTGTTTTATCTTTTGGTGCATGACAAAATAGAAGAAAGATATGTGTCATATTAAAAACATTAATTACATTTAGGTTTGTGGAATAATTTCGAGAATTTCATATATTAAGCCACAATAAGAATGTTGGGAGAACATACGTATGCTTGCATGATTTGTATGTTTTAATTTCACTATTTTGTCATTGGCTTTGCAGTCATCAAAAGGGGGAGATTATTGTATCCATAGTCATGAAACCACTTATTTAAAGTCAACAAAGCCATTATGTTAGTTTCTCTACAATATTTCTTGGGTATCTTTCATGTCATGTGTCTGAAGCTCTTATGAGATCAATCAATTGTAGAGCTTTGAGTGGATATCTCTTAAAGCAATCTACAAGTGAAGCAATATCAAGCAATGTTCATGGTTATGCATTAGTTATGGTTTAATTAGCATATCAAGTAGTCGTTGATCAAATTTTTGGTGGCATTGCTGACTTCTAGGAGTGAGTCTTAGAAACATCTGTTGGTCTCTCAGTTTATCCAATCACCTATCTACTTGTGGCAAATTTAGGTTATATAACATCATTCATTCACATACAATGTTATAGATTTATTATTCATTATGATTTTAGTGGCTACAAAAATATATTATCATATTAATATCCATACAAATTCATTAAAAATAATAAAAAAAATATTAAATATATAAAACATGGTTTTAGAAAAAAAATTGGCCTAAAAAACAAATTCATGGCCAAGCCCATAGCTCACAACAGGTGGCTTGAAGTGTTAGGAAATGGCCAAAAGTGTTAGGAAAAGTTCCTGAGGAGCCCCAAGTAAGGAGACTAAGTGAACATGGATAATTTAAGCTTGAGGTTTGGTTAGACCCTTAGTGGCATGAGTTAAATAAACTAGGAAATAATTCTTGGAGGTGAAGTTGTACTTATGAAGTGGCAAGTTCTTGGATTGAGTTAGGTTGGTCTCATATACATAGGAGCATTAACTTGGGTCATGACCTCCCGTGGGCACAAGAGGGAAACCAGCCCCATTTGGCTGACTTATATGCTGAGAGCAAGTATTATAAATGCCAAACATCATGTATAAGTTTATAATGAAATAGTAAAAAATCATCTCTATGTGCTTCTATGTCAAACAACCACTTTTGTTAGTAGTAGATTTCATCTAATCATTTTCTAGTAGCCTTGATCGAATAGATGGGATCAATTCGAGCAATTTCAATAGTAATTTTTATCTTACCATCCACCAGTAAAACATGATCAAACGGTTAAGATCATCTTTTCATTTATGAACAGTGCTTATCATCTAGCCATTCATCTATAAAATGGGATAGGATGGCTAATATCATCTCCACCTTTTTGAATAATGCTCTCATGCATTCGGATTATATCTTGACCCTTTATTTGGCATTCTCATCATGCAGCATTTTTTTTGTTGGGCCAGATCATGCGGCAATCATTGTTCTAGATCATAATTAGTATTCCAAAAATCCATTTTCATTTGTTTATAACTCTAAAATTTTAATGGCTATTTTTGTTGAACATTCTAGCCCCTAAGAAAATTTAAGATTAATTTAAACATTTCTAATACAAATAGAGGAGCATGAAGAACTTGAGAATTGATTATTTAACCTTACTATATGATCTTTAGAAGAGAAGAAGCAGCATTAAAAATCACAATGCAATTTTCATGCCTTTGTTGGAGCCAAGTTTATGACTAATTTTTCCTCTTCCTTGCTTGAACTTTTATTGACTATACATCCTATTTTTGACTTTTTCAAGATTAATTATTAATTTTTTTATTAATTTTTAAACTTTTTGATAATTTTTGTGTTAGTGGAACAACATTGTTCATTCCAACTTTCTTAAAAATGTTAACACATAATGATAAGCATTTTCAATTTAATATTTCAAACTTATGCCTTTAGGTTTTTTTCAAACTTTTTCATATGTGCACTCATATTCTAATGTCATATTCCATAAACTTTTGTCATTCATGCTTTCACAAATGAGTTGTAAGACATTATGATTAATTATTATTTTGTATCATGCTTTTATTTTGTAATCCTTTATAATTGAAATTGTGTTGATGAAGACCTACCTATTGCTATAAAAGGGTGTGGTTTGTAAAGGCTACCACTACCTGCTATTGCTAAAGAGAGTAATTTTGATAGTGGAATCCGATCTTGTTCAACAAGGGTTAATGTAGCCATGGGTAAGGTCAAAACATTTAAAAATCATTTTTTATTTATTTTTCTTTATTATTATTGAATTTATGATACTTTTTAATAATATTTTAATAAAAACATATATGAATTAAAATTTCAAAGTTGTTTTTATTAAAAAATATATTATTTAAAAAATTAAATAGCAAAAGTTATATTTTTAAATATTTTTATTAAAAAACTTTTGTCAAAAAATGATTTTATGATTCAAATTTGAATTTGAGAAAGGTGTTCAAAATAATAAAATGTTTAAAAGCATAACTAACTACGTTATTGTGCATTTGTAGGGCAAAGATTACATTAAGAACAAGTTATAGAATATAAGATAAATCTCAATTTTCTTGATTTATGCTATTGGATTAAATCATTTAATCATGATGGAATCTATGATACACTTTATCAAGTCATGATTTTTATTTCAAACAAGACTATTGTTATGGAAAAAATTCATATCATCCTTTACCTAATTAAGGTTCCATTCATTTGTCTTATCTTAAGTTCCTTTAGAAATGCTAAAGAATTAAAGCATGTTTTCATAACAAAGTGCTAAATTTTTAATCTTAAATGTGACCCCAAATTTACTTGCATAGCTTAAGGTTCATCATATGTCATCTGAATAATGGAGTTCAGCAACAAAATTGTGCTTCTTCTTCTTCAAGGTTCTTAATCATCCTCCATACATTTAATGGCAATGTTTCCACTCTACATCTCAAATATGGCTATCAAACTCTTAGCAAGTCTTTATCAAGGCTATGAAAAGTCACTTCTTGATCAATTACATAACTAGTTCAACCCAATTGTAAAACATATGTCATCAAAAGACTTTAATCACATTGTAACTTAAATGATTTTTGTCATAAATCCTTAATTGGCTCTCCAATCATATATATGAATTAAATTGAAATGATATACATTTCATGGCTAAAGATATGCATGGTTTAATGTTACCCTCACATCCTAACCTTTTAAAATCGAAAACTTTAGTTTAAATTTTATAATTTCTTATAAATATATCAAGCATTACAAGGTTTAAAATGTTTTCAATTTCAGTAACTAACCAAACTTTCTAATTTTAATTGGAAATTTTAAGGAAATGACATACCTTTGATCATGCATAAAAATACATCATACAAACATACAAAATAACTAGGTGGTGTAACTCCCAAATAGGATGACATAATACCAACCTATTAAATAGCTTTAGCCATTTGCAAAGTGCTCAATATGCAACCCCCAAGAAGTCACTCAATCCAAAAAATTATTCTATTACAACATAGGTAACCCCTTAAGAAGAATGAACTTTCTACAATTAAAAAATCTCTAGTACTTATTAATGTATACACATTAGGTTTGGGACATATCTCTTCAAATTAAAGACATGGAAGACATCATTAATGATTACCAATTATTCTAGCAACTAAAGCTAGCGTTCCGTTGGCCCCATCTTCTTTAGAATTCTGCACCATTAAATATACCTATTTGTAACTTTGAAGCATTTCCAAAAGTGAGCAATCTACACATTGAAATAACTTTAAAGAATATTGAAACGCCATTAGAAAATCATAATTAACGTATGCTTTCCATCAAAGTATTTCTTTTGTGGTCCTAAATTACACAACCAATTTTGTAGTTGCAAAATCTCCTTGATATTCTTCTCAAAAACATCTCCTTAGGAGCATCCTTCCCATGTGGAATAGTGATCTAAAACACCACACATGGAATGCATCATATGGTTCCATGTTCATCACTAACTGAGAGTTATTATGGTAAAAAGATTCAACCAATAGTCACCTCTAGTATCGATTTCTGGAATATGATCATATACATAGCCTTATAAGGTCCTCTATATTCCAAATCATAATCTAAAATTGATCATTCATCTAAGGAAAATATCTTTTACTAATGTGAAGAGTTATTCCCAAAGTTTGTTGGAAATAATTTTAGAATTATTTGTTGAACTTTATTTATCTATAAAAAATGATGATTGTTGGAAATCAACATAGTCCAATGATCTACTATGGAAATACCTTGGCCAATCTACTAGTTGAATTCTTCTTCCCAATAACCTAACATTATGTTCATTTATTTTATTGATACATAAACACAAAAATCACATCAAAGACTTTCTATTCCTTAGAAAACATTATACAAAGGGCCATTGTGATTTTGTCCCATATTCTTGAAGGTATTGCCAAATTATAAGGCAAGGCACTAGGATTCTAACTATTTTCATTACTTGTTCATAAATCATGTTGTTTTATATATAATAGACTACATGTATCTTTAAATCTCTCTACAAAATGTTGGTGTTATGGATTTTTTTGTCTTATTCTCACAAAGGTGAAAAGCTAACCTTTTATCAAGTGACTTTTTTAACAACCTCTCTAAACTATCAATGTTATGTAACACAACTCCTATGTTGTAAGGCCAAAATGTTGTGCCTCATCACAAAAGTGTTCCAATAACTGCAACAAAGAATCAAAATCCCTCTATATAACATCGAGAGTTCCCATTGAAGAGTCCCAAACAACTCCATTGAATTATCAAAAATGTGAAAACTACTATTAGGGCCACTAATGACTACGATACTGAGGCAAAACTTTATAAAAATTGAAAGCAAACTCTTTCCTCAGTTAGCTCTTCATGCATAAACCTAAGAGCTACACTTCTGTTCAAAGTATCTATCATTGCATTTTCTTTTACCTCGAAGCCGTTCATGTTCAACTAAAAATAATTAGTGAGCTCCAACTATTGTCATTAGCATAAGTAAAGCTCTGTATATAAAAAAATAATCTTGAGGTATTTATCATCATTATGAAGATCTGCCTACATCTGATAGAAGCAATGTTTCTAAATGTTGAAGCTAAATAAAACAACTACCAATTGTATGTCATGCATGGGGCAATTTAGTTCATGCTTGCATAACTAATCAAAGTCATCGACTATTGCTAAAAATTTCTACCTATGAACTACACCCAAACAAATGTGATGTATTTGTCAAAATCTTTTTAAGGCCCATGTAACTTGAGGTTAAGCTCTTAGAAACTTTGTGCACATTGATCTGATTAAGAGAAACCCACACCAACTTTGTTAGTTGAGTTAACAATGCATTAAACATTAAGAAGTTTGTCACAAAGTTGTTGTAGTACTATAAAACAACCAACAAAAAAAATGATTTTTTGTCTTTATAACCCTTCTTTTCCCTTAGTAATGGCATAAACCTTACTAGGTTCTATTGAAACTACCTTAACATTGACAACATGACCATGGAATGCTATTTGATCAAACACAATGGAGCACTAAGTACATTATCAACATAATTACTTGCTCCAAAGCATCTCCAAAGTAGTCTAATGATTCTATATATGATGAGATTCAGTCCAATAATACCCAAAATGTAATTGATTAACACTATGATAAAAAATTAAAGTTATGGCTAAAAGTGATGTTAATAAGATTCATAAATAATATTGCTTTGAACTAATAAATTTGCATCATATGTGATAATTTTCTTATGTAGATCAACCTCTTAAATTGATATTTATTCATAACTTGATCAAAGATCTATCTTGAAAAATATTGTAACAGCTCAAAGCTAATCTAACAAGTCATATATCTTATAAAAGGTTATAAATTCTAGTCTATCACTATTTTATGATCTTGGTGATTCACATATATATGTAGACTACTATCTTTCATTTTAACAAGGGTGTCCCAAGGAGAAGCTTTGACCTTATTAGATCTTATGTTTGTTAAGTTCTACAATTAAACCTTTGTTCCTATCACTCTATTCGGGCCATCCAAAAATATTGTTTGCCAATAAGGTAGTTCTTAGAACTAAGTCAATACCGAACACAACTTTGTCCTCAAGAAAAGATCTTAATAGATCATTTTGATAACTATTTGTATTCAAAGTATCATGCATGTAAACGTTCCATTCTATGCATCTTCCTTTCTTAGCCACACTAAACAACTTCTATATAGTAAATCTAAAGTTTATATTGCAAAAGGAATGAGAATATATCAATTTATTACAAAGAAGATTATGCAAATAGAGTTTAGCACCTTCATGGAAAAAGTTATTTTCTTAATAATCAATCACCAAGCTTAGATAATTTCAACCTAAATGTTGGACTTGGATAAGCTCATTCTTAGCACTCCAACAAAAAATATTTATCTCTTTGAACCCGAACTTGAACCTCATCATTTGAAGGTACCTTCACCATCATTATGGATTATAGTTATTTTTTATTACCCTCAATCCTCTTCCAATATAGCACATGAAAAGAAGAATGTCAAGCCCTTGTATCATGAAGGAAAATAAAAGTAACTTCATAAAATATGACCATATAAGTCATTACATTTGAGTGCATATATAATTGGCTAATCCCTTGAAAATTCACCTAAACAACCAAGGTCTTTAATAGTCTTCCATCTCTAAAAAATTTAAGTTTTTATGGTTGAAATTTAAAAAAAAAACCAATTCACTCCTCGAAATAAGAAGAACCACCGGATCTCTTTGAACACTAGTGAAACTATATGCTAACCATTTAGTTTGCTCTATTTGTATCTCGCTTACTAGTGTTGGAACAAGTATAGTCTAATCAATAATGTAAAATATCCTACACCTCATTTTTTCATGGAACATACCAATCTTTTTGTTCTTAAAAGAATCAAAATACCACAATGTCTTACGAACCACTTCTAATGTTAGAGGTTTCCTACTCAGCTATCTTGGATACTTTTACCAAATCTTGATACAAATTAAATTCATTAACTACCATGTGCTTCTCCAGAGAAGGTCAGAGTTCATCCATGAGAAGCTCACATCTATGCTCTTTTAATGGAAAGGTTCTCTTTCATATAATCTCATGTTTATGAATTTGGAGGTAGAATAAGCTATTATCATCTACCACTGATCGACATATGTAACCTGTCTTGGAATCTTAACATTAGTATTCTTTGCAATATAAAACTTTAGAAATTAATCCTCAATGTTTTTCCAATGAATCATGCGATTCATAGTATCTTTGAACATGGTTTGGTGCTAACCTCATGACCATCTTGTGGCCTCTACATCCAACGTTATAATTATAATTGTGACCTATCTCTTATCTAGGGTCAAAAAAACATGGGCTAACGAATCATATTTCATTGTTTGGCCTACAAAGCCCACAAAGGTAGTTGACCTTAAACAATAAAGTCCTATAATAACCATTCTAGTCTAGGCTTTGCCATCTTTTATAGTGTCATAGCCTTAACTTGTTGTGTTATCTTGAGGTCTACTTAGACATGAGCATTACCTACTAGAGTATATGCTCACTATTCTATGATGCCTCATTATCCTCTACTCAAGAAATACCATACAAACATTATATAATAATGGTGCAAATAATTTAGCTAGATATTGTAATTTTATGACCCAGTCTACCAGCCTAAATTGTCATGAACCTAACATTCCTACGAATGTGTTGGAATCTAAACTAAGTTCTCATGCGATCTCCAAATAATTTACATAACTAGCCACTTTCAACACTCCATGCTTAATGTTATAAATGGGGGTAAAGATCTCCAAATCTAATCATCATGGACATGATCTGTCGCACCAAATGAAACCAATCTCTTTACCAATTGTTCAATGCAACTAGTTTGGAAACTTGCTAACCAGAGCCTATGATACTTGTTGGCATGTATTAACGAGTACATTGTCAATGCAAGAAACCTACATATAAGTTGAATTGCGTTGACTTACAGTCCATCTGTGAAACATGCTAAATAAAACTATACAATTAATGCATAATAACGTCTGATAAATCTTTAGTATATTACATGACAACAAAGACATATAATGTCACTTGTATTAATAGAACCATCCCACTACATGCTAAAAATTTTAGGAAATGAATTATTAAAAGCTAAAATTGCTATGGTCACATAACCTACCTGCCAAACTTTATCTTCAAGGAAAGTACCTAATTATTTGGAAGAATATGTAATAGTAGGGTTTGAGAGAGAAAGCTTAATAAGAAATTCTCGTGGTATATTATAAAGGTATGTAGTTTTGAAATGAATATAACTGATTTGCATATAATGAATTATAACAAATTTTCATGTAAAGTAACATGGAGGTCACAATAATGGGCAACACCTTACCATGTCGAGACAAACATAACTGAGATGCAAAACAATAAAAATACTCATCTTATAAAAAATAGAGAACCTTAGCTATAAAAAAAAATATAAGGGCATTCCCAATCCTAAGAAAAACAAGATTTACTAATGTAGTAGTTCTTGTGTCTAATGCCCAAATAACAGTCTTAAGACACAACCATCACATGAATAAGCACATCCATAATTAAATGGGAGTTATAAGAAAATTTAGGCACATCCATAGTTCTTAAGGATATCCTAAACTTTGTGGTGCAGATAATGTTCTCCATCATGTCCTAAACAATATAGCTCTTCATTGTCTTTGAGGAGTTTGAGCTCTTTGATACCTTAATTTACAATATTATTGTTAAGTTTCTATTAAAGTTGTGAACCAGTTAGAGTCCTTTCAACACATTTTTAGGCACCTCCTTTGTTTACACTAAGGTTAGCTAAAGCTTTTTATTCCTTAGCTCTAATATATTATAGGTGTTGCCACATAACCCCAACTTAACCTCGATCTCAAATAAATAGGGTTACAATCTAACAAAGTGTTAGGCCTACTAATAAAACTATTTAACATATTTTTAGAGTTTTGCAAGCCAAAAGAAAATTATTTAAGGTTTCTAGTGTTTCATCTAAGACTTAACCAACCTATCTAAGCAATAAAGGTTTCTTCAAAACCTTAATTAGCCTATTGATTATTATCCTAGGCATCCTTCTAAATCTCAAAATACTTATTGTAGCTATCTTAAGATTTTCTTAAAACTTAGTTATCATTCATAGGTACCCTATACTTGTTCTAAACTCTAAATGCCTTAATATAGTTACCATAGCTTCCTAGATTCTTGATCTATTGTAAGCCATTAACCCATTAAGCTTACACTTGCCATTACCATTTAACTATGATCTCTCTTGGGTCACTCTAAGCCCTATATCATTATGTAGGTTTTTTTAAGAGCATTAAAATGTCAATTTGTTGACTGAGCCTTATCATGGTTAAGACCAACACCTTTCTTATGGTAATATTCAATTGTTCTCTCAATCGTAATGACCATTTAGCACAAAATTGAATAGTGCCTTAAGTTGAAGCCCTTCTCTAAACATTCCTTAATTGCTCACCAAGTGCTATAAATTCATGTTGCTAACCTTAATTGATACCTTAAGGTACATATAAAGAAAGAAAAATTATAAACCTCAACATATGAAATAAGTTGAGATTATCATCGTTCTCTTCAATTGCTCATAAGTTTCCTTCCCTTTGTATTGCTACTCGTGGGTATAACCAAATTTAAAGATAAACCTTTGTGTCAAATTTTTATGGTTTAAAATTACATGTGCTCTTAGTCTTGTCTCATAAAATTACTCTAAGATTGCACAAATTTCAACTTAGTTTTCATCATCAAGGCATGGTGCACTAATGATTTCATATTAAGTTTAACCATGGCATAAAAATTATTATAGTATGGATCAAGAAAAAGAATAGAACAAATGCATAACATCCCAAGATAAGGCTTGATTTCATCTAAAAAATTTGTTACAAATTTGTTCTAATTAAAAATTTGGAATTATTTTTTACTAGTATATTTTAATTTTAGAAGAAATCAGCTTGTCATGGAACCAAACTTTGTAATGAAAAGTTATAGAACTTAATATGGACCATACTTTTTTTTCTTCACGTAACTTATTTGAAACATTAAAACTTGATGAAATATGATATATATCCTGTATATACTTTTAACTCTATCACGTTTCACGCATCTTCTATTTTTAAATTAACGTTAGTTGTCATTATATATTTCATTCTTGAGTTTTTTGATATCCATGTCATTTCAATAGATCATTGATATATTTTATTTATCATATGAATGATTCATTATTGTCGTACTTTTCTTCAAGTCAAAAAAAGATATTAGTTCTATTGAACACTTGAACTACGTTTTACTACTTCACTAGAAATGGAACAACTCTATGTTTTGCTAATAATTTTTGTTTAAGTGTTTCAAATGATGCATCTCAAAAATATCATTAGAAGTGTTGAAGAGTTTAATCATGACTCATTTGTTTTAGTGGCATGTTTTGTATGAATGAATCGTATACAAAGCAAGAAGCTTATGAATAGTTTAAAAAGTTATCTTTAAGGGTCATGTCGAAAAAGATTGAGGATGTATGTCCTACAACAAAATTCTAAAAAACACTACAAAAAGTGTAAATTTGAGTGTGTGAGAAAAAAGCCCTTCAAAATATTTTTAGCACAACTCTTCTTTCTTTAGTTTACATATAAAATTCATTCAAATATGGTCTTTGGTTTATAAATATACCATATTAATTATTAACAATAATTGTTTGTATTTGTTAATGTGGAAAAAAATTCTTTAATTCTAAAATATCAAAAATGACGAAAGCTGCATATGCAATATGACTTATTTTCAGTTGATAAGCAATAGATTTAGTTCAAGTCAATAAGCTTATAGATTGAGAGTGTGATAAGTAATTTAAAAAAATGACTTCAAAGCTTTTCATTCTACTTTTACTTGTAGTAGGTTTTGTACAACTTAATAAGCCTTTTGATTTGAAGTATTATAGGTGAAGTGAAAAAATTGTTTAAAAGTATTTCCTCTAATTGTATAGTACACACACTTCAAGTTATTCCATGCATTAAGCAAAAGCATGGCATGTGTAATGCTTAACATAAAATAAACTACTCATATAGATAATGACATTTAATGCACAATATATTTAGTTTATTTGGGTGTAGGTTTTATATAGTGAGCCAAACCTTAGTATTCATATGATACATTTTATTTAACATATGGCACGATGATAAAAGGTAGTGCTTAACAAAGCTTGTGATGGTTAGAACGTTTGGACTATTTTGTAAATTCTAAATGTGTATTGACTAGTTTGAGAAGGTTTTATGTTATTAAAAAATAGATATCAGGGAGTTAATGGTTGGTTTTGGAGCCACCACAAGCCATCCAAAAAAATTATGAAAGGATTCAAACATTTATATCTTAGAGACACCCTATTCTTCAAATATAACAAATTGTTTTAAGGCATGGTTGCTTCTAGAGAATAAGCAATAACGAAAGAGAATATGTAATATGTAATTACAGACTTACTAATTTTTTAAATGGTTTCAAAAACCTCAGTAGACTATTTTCTAATGTCAAGCAAACGAAGAAGCCACTTGAAGAAATGATTAAAGAGGTTTATTTTCCTATGACCGTAATTAAATCCTCCAAGAAGCTAAACTTATTGAAGTGGAGATCTACTTGGAAATATTATATTAAATGTGGTGGAAATGACAAGAGAAGAGAGATGGTAAAGGATAAGGAAATCTTGGTATTCAAGGCAACCACATCCTTGTTTAAAGATAAACAATCTAGCAGTGTAGAGCTAGAATTCCTTGCTAAATGTTTTACCAAAAATTGATATGAAATTGCTTTCAAGAAGAGCTAAAACAAAAAAAAACATTGATCGAGAAAAAGAATGTAAAAAATAAAATTCTAAATATACTACTACAAATGCTATTAGCCTCCTCATTTCTACTCAAATTGACCAAAATTTATAGAGAAGAGGAAATTGAGGAAAAACTCTAAAAGATGAGAAGTAGGCTATGGTTTATGCTTGAAGTTATTTGGGTCCAACATCAAAATCTTTAAATAATTTGGGGAATGAGGTTTGAAAATGTTTTTGTCTCAATGGCAAGCATGGTTCATTTTCTACCACTGAAGAAGTTGAGAGGAACAGATTGTGGATTAATTAATGCAAGTGATTAGTAATCTAGGACCAATAATGATGAGGAAAATAAACTCTTTGATGCTAAATTATAAGGTTATTTGGTTGAGTTGATAAACTCTTTTAAGGAAAATTTAAAAATGTGAAATTTTTAAAGAAAAAAGAATATTTTTTATATGAGGAGTTCAATGAAAAGAATACAACATACTTATATGTATTAGAAACCTTAAGGTATGAACTTGTCTTATCTATCTGCTTGAATGGAAAAGAAATATTAATTTTTTTATGAGTTCTAAAAGTTTTATGCAATTTGTTTACATTGCATCATATAAGTTAGGACATTTCTTTGAAGTGAAGTAGGTCATGGATATTGAAATCTCTTGAATTACATCATTGAATTGAACTAGAAATTAATAGACCCCTATGTAGATCCTTGTTGATTATTTTCATTATATTTATTGCTTTTAATTTCAATATTTAATTCCTTTTATAAAAAGTTCTTGTATAGATATAGAGCAAATAAAAATTAAACTCTTTTATTCAATTATTAAGTACTATTTTGTTTACATTTACGACAACTAAGTTATTCACACCAAGTTGTATGTTTTATTTACTTTTATATATGTAAAACATAATAGAAAACATGATATCAATAATTTTATTTTGACCCTTTGGTTCTAAACTTTTTATAAGTTAAATAAGTGGTATTTTGATCTCTTCTTTCTCGATTTATGTGTGACATAGAGGGAAGAGGAACCCATATTTTTGATATTTCTCTTATTTCATGAATTTATTTAGAAGAAAAGAAGAGGTTAAAGAAAAGAAAAAAGTTGAAGTCATCCATTGTGATTACAAGAAACTTAGGTTCACACAAACTATGTGCCTACCAATAAATAAAAAGATGGAAATGGAAGCAGCTTTGATTGATTCTAATCTTAATGGGTCATCATCTTCATCAATGGGAGACGATGCAATGAACTTCTTCTTTGTTGCATAGAACCAAAAGTCTAAATAAAATACGGTAAATAGTTATAATCTTTGTTATAATGAAACTTAAGACACTCTTCCAGAGTTGTATGTAGTATTTTAAAATTTAAGAAAAGTATGATTCCTTAAAAGCATATGTATTTTTCCTAGCTATAACATCTAAAAGATTTGAAACACTCCTTTAAAAAAATTATAAGATTTAATTGCAAATTCCTTTCTATGACCAATGAAAATTTTAATTTCAAATGTAAATAACAAATCTCTAGAGATTGCAAATCGTTAAGGCATGATTTTGTGTCACACACTTTTTGAACAAATAAACAGAAGAGGAATGCTAATTATTTACTTTTTAATAAACATAAGAGAATATCCTTACATTACTAGTGCGTCACCGATCAACAAGTAAAGCTCACTATTTTGTGTTGATAACTCGAAAACCATAAATTTAACATTATAATATCAACTCATCTGAATAAATAATAGGAATCCTAATATCAAAAGAAAAAATGATAAAAAATGCTCCTAGCATAGAAAATGAATTGATAACGAAACTTAGTAAAGAAAGAGAAATAAATATCGTTATAGCTTTATATATGATACATTATACCTAAGTAATATATAACAACACTTCAAAAAGAAATTATTTAAATGTTGATATTCTTTTAAGATAGCTTGTGTTATATTACCTTTCATATTTTTTTTATCTCAGACTACTACTCACAGGATGCCCCATGATGTACATCCATAGCACATGGAGATGATAGAAAAAATTGTGTAAGTGGCCGCATAATGTATTGCAAATGTACGGTCACGCAACAGATTTGGACATTGATGTAAACTACAATCATAAAAAGGTTTCCATGCAACTAAACAAATTATTATGCATCCCACATGAAATGGGTTGATTAATAAAATGTATTAATTATATCATTTTATTTCCATTATGATAATGTTTCCCTTGGTTGTCATTTTTTTCCATGTACTTTTCATAATTACCAAGAACAATCACACTTTCATTTGATTGGTGACAATACATCCAAACAATTTAAAAAGAACTTGTTTAACTATAAACTAATTCAAAGTTCACAATAATCACAAAACTTTATTATGAGATGTGTTGAATGCCAATCCTTAGGCACTAGACCTATGATCAATACATTAACCAAATATATAGCTCAATACATTAGTTTGGAAATATATTTCCCTTCTTTCAATTTAATTTTTTTTTCCATAGAAATATTCATGATTTTAAACACATTAGTTTTTTACTTATGAATGTACCACACATTGTGAATGGAAAGCAATAACATTCGTCATTGCATCTGTCCATTATATGCCATTATTTAATTTCATTGTTTGAGCCAATTTTGAGGCATCAATTTTAAGTTCCATTTTTATTTGACCATCTATTTATCCACAAAACTTTTTTGTCACAAAACCCTTTTGTCCATATCATTCAATGATTAGATACTTATTTTGTAATCATTAAACTCCTATATTTTTTATGATATAAATTTTTTTATTTCTCTACATATCATTAATAGAATATTTAACACCTTTGTTAAACAATTTGACACCTATCAATTCTTTATCAAATATTCCAACATGAACTTGCTAGAGACTTTAGGGAAAACTAATAAAACTATCGAACCTTGCAAAATTCTCATGAAATTGTTTGATCTTAATAATATGATAATTTGACACAAACTCCTTAAACATTCTTACAATTTATTTGGACCATTAAATACATTGGAAATACATAAGTGGAACAAAAAATATTTTGTACAAATATGTTTGAATCATTCCAAATACTTTTTTTCATGTCATTACCAATCACTATGGGGAAATGGGCCTGACAAGAAGCTTTTATGTGTACCACATATGAACTTTTAAAATTTTAATATATCCTTTCAAAACCATAAAAATTTTTTAGAGAAGGCTCAACCTGAATTTGTAAGAGATATTTTTTAAAATATCAAAGTGAATTGGATCCCATCCACCTACCTCAATGGTATTTACCAATCTCATTCATTGTCTGTCCTCTAATGAGCAAGTTCCTTGCCAATCACATCTTTCTTTCCTATTTAAATTTCTTTGTGTTTCATCTATAAATTTTATTATACATATATACTTATGAAGAATTTTCCTTTTCCTTTAAAATATGAACTTTATAAGAAATATATTCCTTTCATTTTTATTCCAAATTTTTCATCACATACACTGGATAATGTTTAGACTTAGCTGCTTTTGGCACACTTCATTTCAAAATGAGTTTGGAATATTCTAACATTAATTAGTATCATTAATAATGTTGTTCATGGAATAATGGTACGATTAAAATGTTATTATTTATTACTATGTTTTAGCATATTTTTTATGATAAATTGATATACAAATCAATTGAAACTATTGTCAAAACATTTGTTGCGATTAACACTTTACATTTAACATTTTCTTTCGTCATTTAAGAGACCTTACATTAATATAGTTATTAACAACTCTTGTCAAATACATTGCATGAAGGTTATCTTCCAATTCATTTATTAATAATCAAAATGATTTGATATTTATTTTAAAAAAACTTTAATTAAATTTTAAAGGTAAAGATATTTCAATTACAATCTTTTAGATCCCTTCCACCACTAATCTAAAAATGAAACTAAGCCTACAAAAGCAATAATCTTCCATTCACTAATAGCTCACACTTGCGAGGAGGTTGATCGTGTAAATGCTAAAAGCTTTTTTAATTGAAGCCAATAGTTCAATAAGTCTACACTAAGAGTGGATCAAGCTCATGAGCTATTGTTACTTTTCTTGCCTATCTCAAACCCTTAATTGATGACCATTTCTTGAAAAATATAGTCAAACAATACTCTCATAATGTTCCACCACTACTATATAGTTGTAGATCCCTTGTACTACATCCATAAAAGGTATAACATCCCATCCTCTACAAAGTCATCAATAGATTTAGGCCCATAGCATTAGCTATCACCATTATGGATATCCAAGTGTTTCTTCCACTAACTTGGTTTACATCAAAAGACAAAAAACCTAGACTTATAGAAATCATCGCCAACCCTAAGCGTGTTAACTCCTTTTGGCTACAAATAATAGACATTGATAGAGTAAATGTAAGGGTGGCTAATATACTGTGGTATATAAATAAAGATGTGAAGGCATCACATCAAAATGGAGATGAGGGAATTGGGAAAAATTTCTAGAAAGAGAAGCAATTGATGAAGTAAAATTGGAGGGGTACCTACACATCCTCCATAAATCCATTAATTGTTTTCTGTATGATCCTAAATATATCTAAATGTTGGCTTCTGCTACTCAAAATCAAGACTATTCACTACAATAATGAAATGTTTTCCTCCAATGCCACTCCACATCTTTGCATGAAATAATAATTACATGCTGCTACCTTACTTGTTCTGCTCCTTTGCCATATAAGAAAACTTAGATATCAAGGAAGAAATAACTAATGTTCCTTTGCAAAAAAAAAGGAGATGACTAAGTTGTCAAACAACAAATGAAACAATAGCAACAAGAAGCCCAAGATCACAAAGCACAACACCATGATTTTACCCCAATTTATAGAAGAGGGTTATAAGCATTAGAAAAAAATAAAACCTAGATATACATATTTTCAATTAGATATGAGCATTTTAATTTTCACTAAAATAATTACTTCAAAAACTTTAATGTTTTATACTTTTTAATTTGCATCATGTAGTACCCTTCTTTTCAATATGATGATAATTTCTATAAATATTCTAAACAACAAAGAGCTTTATTTTAACTTTTTCTTAAAATAATTTCTAATTTTCAAAATTACAAAAATGTTTTCATGGATGTACTTTTTTAATTTAATTCATATGTATTTTATTTTTCCAAAAGTTATATTAATGTTTTATTTTCTATTTGCTAGTTATGAGCAAAATATTAAATATTTGAAAAGTTTTGTAATTTGGTTAATTTTTTAAATTTTTTTCATTTTCATCATGGAATTTAACAATCTTACCTTTTCAAGAAGTATTACGAATTACATGAGGTTTCGTAGATTTTAAATAAAATGATTTTAAGGTTTTATTTTTTTAATCTCTTTATTATGTCTTAATGCACCATAAATTTTATCAAATTGGTATTATAAATATTTATTTATTTGATTTTTTTGCACATTATCGAACTCTTTAATTTTTATATTTTAAATTTGCCACAATTATGCTTTTTTCAAATGGCTAATTTTTATATATGCATTTTTTAATTGAAATATTATAGTTATTTTACTCAAACATGAATAATATTTCATTGCTTGATAATTTTGAATTTTTGTAATTTCACTATATGGTCATGGAAATGTAATATTATATATTGTTGCATTACAAGGTTGTACTTTATGTGGAACCCTTCCAATTTTCACCAATAATATGTTAAAAAAACTTATGTTCCATCTTTTTAATATTTTTCTTATGTATTTCTAGATCATGCATCTCAATATCAAATAGGTTGATTATATGAAAAAATCTTGATCATTGGAGTCAAGTAGCTTAAATGTGATGTTTCGGTGTTAACCATAATTGGCACCAAAAGAAACTTAAGTATTGGTAACACCTAATGAAGATCTTTACTGAGTTATATTTATTTGTATTAACATGTTAAACATTTAAAAGTTTACATATGACACTAAGGATCGATAAGATTGAGCATGAATTTTAATGCCTTTAGAGTCATCTATCAACTAATATCATTATATTCTTAAGGAATGCATCTTATTTTGGCCTATGTACATAGAAATATGCCTTGTTATACTATAAATTTAATAAAGCACTTTGGTTAGCATAATTGAATCAAATAAGAGTTTAAATTTGAATGAACAAAAATAACTATTAAAAAATATACTTATCTTGCTTGTATGATTGATTCATCAGACAATATGACTTGTTAGCCATGTTATCAAATAAAGAGTCAAACATCGTTGATCCTAAGTTAAGTTAATTAAATATGCTTTATACATGTACAATGCCATTATCATATAAGTGTGGCTCCATTTCTTCTAAGGGTAACTGGAGATATATCAATATTGTTCTTTGTGTAACTGAATATACTTTGTCATACTTCCATGAACAATTCAATAGTAGGAATAAAAAACGGTTCTTATGCTAGTGACTAAGTATGTGTTATAGTTTGTCTTATCATATATGTACAACATGTGATAATGTATGGTAACCATTACTAGAGACATGATTCTTCTGACTTAAGCATTAAGCAAAGTTGCCTGCATTAAGAAGTATGATTCATTATTGTAGACAAGTGATGTTCAATTTGTAGTGAGAGTAGTACATGTGAATGGCTTTAGACAAGCATAATAGTTGTCATCTTATTATACCACTTTGTGAAAATTTAAAAGACGAAAATCTAGATTTTGAGTCTTTTTTGTTTATAATATGTGTGATATGGTTATGGTATCAACTAATTATTTTTTAGTAAGTTGAAAACACAAATAAAAATTAGCCAATAGTTAGAGTCCTTTTGACTACTGTTGTTGGATTCTATGTGCTAGTGTATATGGTGTTTTTCTCCAAGTGATTGTGGATTCCTTTTGCTAAGTGTAGCATTTTTTTGCGCTACAAACATTTTGTGAAATGTGATTCATTTTTTTCTTAGGTGTTCATTCGACTTTGAATTGAACAAAAAAAGATTTTGCTTATCTTTTCTTACTGCTGTCTCACTAAAATTTTACAAGTTAATAGTTAGTTGTAAAACAAATTTTTTAAAAGGCTTTAAGAGAGAAAAAAACATTCTATTGTAATATATTTAAGACTATTCATGTTTATGATTTTTGCAATTCATGCTGCAATGGGATGGATATCATGCTCCTTCATTCCTAACATTTTCCTTCTCCAAATACAATGCTAGCTATTCATATTAAAAATGTATTATTACTTGTTGACAACTTCCCATAAGTTTTCTTGGCACTTTATCATTTGTTTTCATTGCTATCATATCTAATATTCTTGTCTTACTAGAAAAGCTTTTCTTGACCTCATAAAAAAATTTGATTAAGTATTAAATATGAATTATGTTTTTATGGTACGTTTTGTTTTACATCTTTTAATATTTTTTTATGTATTCTAGAGAATTGTGAAAGATATGTAAAACATATGAATTTAGAAAATTAAAACATTATATTTTTCAAATTAACTTTTGTGTCATAACATTCAATGTTTGTCTATAATATCAAGTGTTGAAGGTATGCTTTTATAATGAACTTTTCTTTTAACAATTAGAAGAAAAAAAATTTTAAGTGATTTTTAAAACTTTAATTTTTTCATACATTTTATAGATGTTAGATCTCTTAGCACATTTCAATTTGTAACATAAATTCAAGTTAAAATATTAAGCATACAAAAAGAAATTTAAAGTATATAATAGCATTGAAATTATTAATTTTTAATTATTTTTATTTTCATGTTTTAAATTATTTATTTTTTGATATTATATTGTTGAAAAAAGTATCTACTGAAGTGTATTACACATATTATTGATAACTTGAGAAGTTTTCTCTATCTTAGACTTCTATGTTTTACAACATTTTTTGTGTAATGCTTTTTGTATTAGTAAGTTAAGAAAAAAAAATATTTTCAGTAGTTTGTATATCATTGTTTTAGTATGTTAATTTTAGTTATGATTCAATAATGTTTTTGTTCTTTTCTATTCTACAATTTTGTTCAATTTCATTTTTAAAAGAATTTTTGTACTAATCACAAGAATAAATTTTGGTAATATGTTTTTAAATTTTTTTTTTATTTGGAGCGTTTTATTTTTCTTATCATGTTTTTATGGGGAAATATAAAATCTATGTCCATAATTCATAACTTTCTAATACAAAATGTGCATCAACTATTCACATAAATTTCTAGCAAAGCAAATTCATCACTTACGACAAAATACAACAAACGCACTTGAGAACAATTTGTCAAGAACAAAGTTTTCAAAGAGACGATCTTGCAACAAAGTAATTTGAATCTCCTCTCTTTGTTAAAAGAAAGAAAATTACTTATTTTCAATGCCTTCTAAATAAATTTAAAATGAAGATGTGTTGGTGGAAGAAAATGGTATCAAAAATAAGAGGCAGACATATTCTTATTAAGAATGGGTTCGTCCTAATACGTATGTTCACTAATGAGACATAATCTTATTAAGAAAAGCTTGAATGGTTTACTTTTGTGTGACTTACACAAAATCATAGGAACTATAGGGCGAATTCATCAAAAGTTTTTCTTATAACTATAGAAAACATTAAGTTGCTAAGTGTGCATTCTCAACGAAACCAAATTTGAAATTGCCAACAAATAATTCACTATGGTCAACACAAATAAAGGAAATATTTCTAATATCAAGAAGGAAAGACAACATGTATTAGACCATTATGCACATGAAAAGAAAAAATGATATGGTTTTAAAACTAATTAAACTCTCCAACACAAATAAAAATATCATCGAAAAACTCATAACTATTGGAAATTTCAGCATTCTATCAACCTGGGAAGGAACTAGTAGAAAAATTCTATTATTGAGTTTAAGATATAAAAACTGTATTTTTTAAATGTGTATTTAAACTATCATTTCCATGGAGACAAGTTTTAATAGTCTGCCACAATTTTGTAATTGTTCAAGAGAGATCAACTTTTAGAAGGATTCAAAGTGCCCACACAACTCTATTGAAGGCTCAATAAGCCAATGCATTTTATGTTGATAAAAAGAAAAATAAGGTGTGATCTATCCTTGCCAAAAATGTATGAACTAAGGCATTAGAAACTACAATGTTCTAGCAAACATCTCATTAGTGAGCATAGGGAAACAACCACATAAGTTAAAGAAAAGACATTTTGATCCATCTTATTATTTCATGGAACATATGGTATGCTAATAACCCAAAATTCCAATTGGAAGTTAATTAACCTATAAACACCATTATCAATTGTGTCATATTGTAGTGTTAAGACTTCTAGTTTTATTGGCAACACAAAAACTACTAACTAGAACAATTAAATGGCTTAACTTGTTTTAATCCATATTCAATTTTGAGGTACAAAAGCTACCAAGTTGTGCATTAGTGCTCTCCACACAAAAAAGTGTAAGATAAATGTTGATGGTTATGCATATAATCATAATTGGCAAGTTGGTTGTCTTGGAATTATAGGTGATCACAAAAGAAAAATAGTGAAATCAACTTCTCCATTATGGGCAACAAATTATTGTTATAAACTAGAGGGTTGTATATGTTCCTTGATCTTTTTTTGATTAATAACAAGAACATACATATGTTAGTCGTCAAAATGGACCATATAGAAATACTTAAATAAACACAAGGACCAACCAAAAATCTTTTGGAGCTATAAAACATCCTTCAAAAAATAAAGCAAAAGGGAACAAAAATAATAGTTTTGTAGAGTTACATTAGCAAATAAGTAAATGGAGTAGAGAAACACCTTATAGAAATGGAAGTATAATCTACAAAGTTAAACAATTAAGATGAGCAAAAACTTCTAATGATATGCAAAGCAATTTGTCAAATGCCTAAAGTAAAAAATTCATATAGTTATACTTCATACAATGTATTGTGCTTCACCTTCGTGTGATAGTTATAATATAATGATATATGTTTTTCATTTCATGTGCCATTATCTACATGGTTATGATATTCATATCATATTGTGCAAGCACACATTGCTTACAATATACTAGCATCGTAAAATTTTTTTTACCCTTATCTTAGTTATGGTTAATTATGATATATAGGAATACCTAAGTAGATATCAAATATTCTTAAATTAGAAATTTCAAATTAAAAGAAATGGACATTTATGACTAGTCATCATTCAGACTTTTAACATTTAAAGATAATTGTACCCTTTGTACCTTTTTTAAAATCATGAATGTAGAAAAAATCAAATAATCACAATACCTAATGTTGATACAATTTATAAAAAGCATCATTCAAATTAATATCATGTTCGAAATTGCAAAGAATTTTGGTCATCTTTATGGTCAAAGCATAAGCAAAATATCCATAAAGTCAATAAATCATTTAAATCTACTCCATTCTATCGAAATACCATGAATAAATACAAAAGATTATTTGGAAAAAGTCTTAAGAAATTACAAAGATTAACATAAACATTGTATAACCTACATGCCTAATAAAAAAACTAATTAAAAAATGTCAAATTTCCCACTAATGATGATGAAGTGAAGATGGTCAACCATCTAAATAATGCACTCTTTTTTATAATCTCTGGCTTGACCAATACTAAACCCCTTGCTCCCTTGTCTAACAAAACCATTAGGGGGCAAACTTAGAGGTTCAATCGAAAGTTATTTTGTCAAACTACAAAAACTAATGTATAGTAGCGACAAAGTATGTTCGTAACAAATAAGTAAATAATGTCAACAAATGACATCAAGTTTTAATTGCCATAATGACATCACCAACTACAAGCTAAGTTTATATATATATGTGTGTGTGTGTGTGTAATTATTTTCATTAAATTGTGGCTAAATAATAAATGGTTTTTCTAATTTAATCTCCTATCCATGAGAATCATGATAATGCTTGGCACCCTTATCACATGATATAATCTAAGACTCAATAAAGGATGTATTAATCACATGGACTAACTTGATAAAATTCAAGAAGTACTCAAAATCTACATGTACTCCTCTCTAAAATATAAGATATCATGTGATTCCTCATGGTGCTAAATATCGAATAGTCCCTCCTAGGATAATTTTTATAATGAAATTTAACTAATTCAATAAATTCTTATAATGAGATCTAGCACTCCTCTTATAGGATCAACCAGTCATGTGTAACTATCTTTTGGCTAATATAATAGAGTCGCTTAACTTGCTTATCTCTTTAATTAGCATGCACAATCAAGGGCCCAGTACATTTGATCTTCTCTTTATGTCTTGGAGTGCTATTTTCTTATACAGTTTATCCCATTTCTTTGAATATTTATTTTTTATTTTACTATATTAGTATGCAACCATAAAACTCCTCTCATGTAAGCTTTGTGAGTCCTTAATTTGATTATTTTATATTATTTGAAATATTTCAATTCAACTTTAATATATATTTACTTAAAATTACAATAAAATTTACTATATATTTTATTCTAATTTATTTTTGTAATTTCGAGTTGTTACAAATGATGTTTGAAAGAGATAAAAAAGGCATTAGTCATATTTTAACGACCTCTGCCCAGCTACATATTCAATTGTACACCATTAATTGTTTTTCTAGGGTTTTGTCAACCTTCATGAGACATTTTGATTCCTTCTTGATGTAATGATCAGGAATATTACTATAATTCTTGTTAGCATCTTGGAATCCAACTATCTCACATAATTTATCTTAATTTCCTTGAATTTTTTACTTTTTAAAGTTATTTTACATTGTAACAATTTATCTTATTTTATAATTACTATATACTTAATAAAAAATAATATTTTATTATTTTTATGGCCATTCACTTTTTTTAATTTATAGTAATTCTAGCTAATATCCAATCAAGATGAAAGAAACATCATTGGACTTTGGCTAATAAGCTTTCACTAATTAAATATATGCTGGCTTATTTTTAATTATTTTTTTTGACATGCTTTATAAGGCATTCTTGTTGGTGTATGAGTTGACAATTGAAGATTTTACTCCCTCAGTCATTAGTTCCTTCAAATGAAACTTTCTTAGATAAATTAACTAATTTATCCAAAAATTAATATCCCATTTCTTAGTAAATAATAGTGCTTCCAAATGAGGTCTAAGTTAGATGAAATAAATGTCATTGAACTAATACAAACAAACTTCATCAAATTAATTGTTCATTTTTAAATATTTTTATACTCTAAGGTTTTGGCATACTTTATTAGGAATTTTATTTGTACTTGATCTGATGATTAAAAATGTTACTTTCAACCTTCATATATCTTGGCATGTTGTTTCCTTTGTAATTTATCATATTTCTTTGAATATTAATTTTTTGTTTCTCTATATTGCTATGTAACCATAAATCTCTAGGTATATAAGCTTTACTTAATATTAAAATAATTATTTAATATATTTAATTATTATTTATTTATTTAATTTTGAGTTATTATAAATGATATTTGGTTGTGATAAAAGAAGATGTTGGTCTTATTTTAAAGACCTTTACCCCACTAAATATTCAATTGTATACCTATAAATATTTTTTTCTAGAGTTTTGGCACGTTCATGAGACATTTTGATTCCTACCTGATCTAATGATATTCAAATGATATTTAAGGAGATGAAGCTCGTATGGCCTAGTCTAATGTCGTCCATTTCATCTTCATCACACAAAATTTGGATTCGTTATGAATTATATCACAAAATAAACATAAGGAATATTAACATATTATATGAATATTATTTAAATATATATTAAAAAAACTAGATAACTTGAAGAAATATAACATAACATAATAAAGCATTATATAGGTCACTTCAAAAGAGGTTTGGTGTTATATTAAAATTTAACCAAATCAAAGCAAAAAAATTTAAGAGATTAAATAAACTTAGTGGGAAAGTTACATACCAAGATGTTAAAGAGATCAAGTATAACATTCTTGATTACAAAATTAGGTATAACTTCCAATTTCTCATATAACAAGACAAAAACAATGGGAAAAATATTTTAAAAAAAGTAAAAATTTCATTTTGATAGGGATTGTTGAGAAGAGTCCATTTAATCTTTTTTAATTCTATTTGACCTTAATTGAAATATTTAATTTAAAAAATTAAATATGAATAAATAGTAAGAAATTATAGTGTTAATATTAACTAAATATATATGTTGAATAAAAAACATGAATCCCACGATACTATTGAGCTGAAGAATTGCATCCTTGTTAATCAAAAAAAGAACAAATAAAAATTTCACAAAAAATGTACCAAAGTCCTAAAAAATATTTAAAAACATAATAACAAATATTTAATTTGGTTGAGCTAATAGATATGAGTCCAATGAGATTTTCTTTGTCTCTACAAGACTTAGTTTGTAGTTTAATGACTTACAAAAGTAAATGAGCCTAAGTAGTAATAAATTATTATTTTAATATTAAGTAAATATGTGTTATTATTGAATAAAGAAAAAATAAGAAAAAATTACATAACCAAATAAAAGTGTTGTATGGGTCACATAACAAACGATTTAGGGTTACATAATCATAAAACAAGTCAAGGTTAAACATTTGAAAAATTGACACAAATTATTATAGATAGTTGTATTCTATGATACAAAGTAGTTTGATTATAACAAATTTATACATCAAATCAAGTGTTAAACAAAATGTTGCAAAGCATGCCAAAACCTTATATAATAAAATATTTAAAAATAGAATAATGAATTTTTAATTGTTTAAAGCTAATCAAGACAATTCCAATGACATTTTAACTCAATCAAATTTCGTTTATAATTATTATGAAATACACAAGTTAATAAGTATAAAAAATTTAAATTATTATTTCATTTTTTAACTAAATATATACTAATGCTAAAACAAGATATATTGAAGTAATTAAATATAACCAAATCATTGTAATATAAAGGTCACATAAAATAAGATTTGGAATAAAAAGTAATATAACAAAATTTAGGAAAATAATTTCAAAATATGAGATAAACTATATAAGAAAGTTTTTTTCTATGATGCTAACTAGATTGAGTGTAACATCTTTGACCATCAAATCAAGTGCAAATAAAAATGTTTTGCAAAACTTGCCAAAAATATAAAAATATTATATTTTTTATTATAAAAAATGAATAATTAATTAGGTGCAACTCATTGAGATGGCTCCAATAATGTTTGTTTCTTCTCCATCAAACTTTTTTGAAATTACCATCAGCTATAGATGTAAATAAATACAAATGATAATGTATTACTATTTAAATATTAGGAAGATATATATTAAACCTCAAATGAAATAATTTTAAGTAATGTAATTTCATGAAATCGAAGAGATGCAATGGTCATACAAGATGATATTTAGAGTTAAATATTAATATAACTAAAATATTGAAAGAAATTTGGAGAAATGAGATAATTTATATTAGAATGTTGCATTGCATAATACAAAGAAGATTAAAAGTAACAAACATGACCATAAAATTTGGTATAAATCTAAATGTCTTATAAAGCTCATCAAACCTCATAAAAAAGTAGTTAAAAATATTGAAGATAATATTTAATTAAATAGAGCTCACCAAGGTGACTCCAATGACATTTTTATTGTTTTGATCATACCCCACTTTGAATAACTATGAATAAAAAATTAAATAACCATGAAAAACTAAATAACTGTTTTAATAACAAATAAATATATAATAAAGTTGAGATGAGATAAATCATACCATTATAATTTAACCAAATCAAGGTGATGCAAAGGTATTTGAATAGAAGAATTGGACTTACATAGTAATATAACAAAACCAAAATGAAAACATTAATAAATTCAATAAAATGCATAAGAAAGTCGCATTTGAAGACACTACGGAGATCAAGTATAACATATTTCACCATGAAATCAAGAATGATGCAAAACGTCTTGTAAAGAATTTTCGAAAATATTAAAAATTTTAAAATTAATTTTAATTAGATAGAGCTCATCAAGGCTTATTTAAAGAATATAATACAATCAAAGTGATACATAAGTCACATGAGATGAGACTTATGGCTGCATAAGAATATAACAAAATGAATGAAAAAATTTAAAGAATTGAGATAATATTTTTTAAAATTTTGTGTACCTAGATATTGAGTAGATCGAGTGTAATAGCCTCGATCTTCACATATGAGTCAAAATTAATCATAATGTTTCAAAACAAAATATTGAGAAAATATAAAAAATGAGGAATTTATTGAATAATACTCACCCAAAAAAAATCAAATCTAGTTTGCAAATTTAGTTATTTTAAAATGTTAATAAGAATAATTAATAATAAATTATTATTTTCAAGAAAATTTAAAATATAAGATGCAATGCATAGGAAAGTAGCATTCTAATTGTCAGCAAAACCCCCTCCACAGGAGGGTGTGAGATCATTTCACGCACCACCTGGAGCGCTGCCATCGAGTCAGTTTTAATTTCCATAGCCCGGTAAAGGGAAAGGGATCCCTTAAGTAGGTTGATGGCCAAGAGTATAGCCTAGACCTCCATCTTGTCAGCAGCCTGGGAGAACATTCTCTTATCGACCACGAAGAGTGGCCTTCCCATACAATCTCTGATAACCATGCCAAGACCTGCAATGGAGTAACCAATCGCAGCATCACAATAACTTTTATCCATCCTGTTAGGGGGGGAAGCCAACCGTGCGTTACAAGCAAGTCCGAAGAGTTGCCAAGATTCCCACTAGACAGGGATGAATAGAAGAGATGCCGACTGAGCACAGTGTTCACCTCGATCTTCATTGTCCGAAGCAGCGAGTACGGCAGTGGCACTGAGGTTGTTGTGCCTGATCGCGTTCCTCCTGGTCCAGATGTAGTACATGGTGGTGGCTAACTGGGCAGCAAGCCTTGCACTGTCACCACGAGGCATAGCTGGCGAGCCCACAAACTGGAGGAGCCGGTCTGTGAACAGTGACCCGGTGCCAGCACCCGTGCACCGGCCGCGCTCGGTTAGAGCCCGGTGGGCCTGGCGATCAACCCAGAGATCCAGGGCATGCAAGCAGTCCCAAAACACGTGCTGCAGGGACTCCTCCGCCACGCAGCCCAGCTGGCAATTGGAATCCCGTTTTAAACCCCTGCGGGCCAACCACGCCACCGTAAGAATGAATTTGCCGGCAACCAGCCACAAGAACATGCGAACCCTTGGCGTCGTTTTGATCTGCCAGATTCCCCTCATCACCTCAGCGGGGTGTCGGCCACCACACCTGTCAGAATTCACAGCACTGTAGACAGTTTGTACGTAAATCCGGCTTCTATCAACCCTCGCCATCTCGGTGTGTCTGGAGCAAAATGTCCTAGGAGGACTCCCGAGCTCTCAAAAGGTGCAGGATCCTGTCTATGAGCTCCTCACCCGCCCAGATGTGGATAGCTTCCACAACCCAATCCCCGGTAGCCGTGATGTAGTCAATGACACTAGGCGGCCAGTGGGTGTGCCTATTGACAAATGTCAGCCAACAGCAAAGTGGGAGGATACCCAGCCAGTTGTCCCCCGCAAACCGCACCATCTGTCAGTCGCCGATGCACCAGAAGAAGAACGAAATTGCCACAGGCATCGCCTCTAGCACCATTTTGCACACAAAGGAGGCATTCTGGGAGCTTTCATAAGCAAATCACTAAGCAAATATTTCCTCCTCATGATGTCAACCTAGAGACTGGCTTCACGACTGAGGATGCATTTGCAGTTGCTCATTTGGAGCACCTGATGCCAGGCACGGAAGTCCCGAAGACCAAGCCCGCCAGAAGCCTTCGGCATGGTGATGCATTCCCATGGTGTGTAATGCATCATGTTCGTGCAGCTTGTCCCGCACCAGAGGAATCTTCTAACAAGCCGCTCCATGACATCAAGGACCCCCACCGGTACCAGATCTCAGGACGTGGCTGGGAATAGCAATGAGAACAGAGGAGGCCAAGGCGGCTCTGCCCGCAAGAGACAGCGGGCGGATGCGCCAATTGACCACTATGGCATCCATTCTTTGGACAAGGAAATTGAGATCGGCTATAGTCAGGCACCTCGCAGCAATGGGAACACCAAGGTACTTAAACGTATGGCCATGTTCCATGCGGAGCTTCCTCAGGATCAGCTATGATTTCTTCTTGCTAAACTTAGTGCTAAAGTAGACCCTGGACTACACGAGATTGACCCACAGCCCAGCAGCCTCCCTGAAGGCCTACATGATACTACGGACAGCGCGCGTAGCAAAGCGAGAGGCGGGAGCAAACAACAGCACATCGTCCGCGGACAAAAGGTGCGAGATCGCCACGCGTGCTACCCAGGCCTGAACCCAAGCAACTGCCTTGACTCATAGTCCCTCACCAAGCTCGAAAGGTACTCATTGGCTAAGATGTAGAGGTAGGGCGAGAGCGGGCAGCCCTGCCATAGTCCCCGCTGTGCCACTTCCCACGGGAGACGAGAACCGTTGATGAGGACACCAAATCTTGGAGTAGGTGATGCACGCAGCAATCCAATAGTGCCTAACAAGAGGGAATCCCATGACCTTCATAATCTCGAGCAGGAAGTCCTAGCGCACGCTGTCGTAGACCTGCTCCATGTCTATCTTCACAGCATGAGGCCCAAAGCAGCGGTGTAGGTGCGCATCTTCACAGCCATTTCCTGTGCGATTTTGATGTTATTGGTGATGCTCTGCCATTGGATGAATGCAGCTTGCGTGTGCGAGATGAGGCTCGACATCAACGACTTCAGCCTCCCAACCAGAATACGTGCCACCACCTTGAAGATGGTGTTGCAAAGTAAATAAGTGTAAAGTGAATTACCTAAGTGAATTACCCAAGTAAATAAGTATAATCATTAAAAAAAGTTTTAGTTTATTACACTATATTGCATCTTTTGTTCAACACCAATTTATTCTTTGTTGCTTATATGACATACAAATAGCAATATTTCTCATGAAATTATTATAGTTTTACCATAACCATGATGTACTATTATGACCAAAGTCCACTTTAATAGCTTATTCATAATTACATATTGATTGCATTTGCTAATCAATTGTACCATAGGATTAACAAATATATCAACATACAATATTGCTTACTGAGCTTTCATTGATGTTTTTCCTACAATGTACTATGTCACCGTCTACCATTTTCCTAAATGAATTTTCAAAGAGGCAAAATTACAATAAAACTAGCTTATTTAGTAACATTTACAAGCTTTTAAGCACAAAAAGAAGAGAAATTAACATATATTTGTTAGCCAAATGAGAGGTGTACCATGGTCCTAATAAGTATTGAAAAACAATTATAGACTTTTTGACATAAAGAAGATGTGAAATGAACCTCAAAGCATGGCAATGTAGCACAAGTCTCCAATAATAATAAGAATTTTAAAAGATGTTATGAGCTATTGGCTAAATGAAACAACTAATTTTCAAAATATGTGCATTCATAGACCATTCATGTTTTTAGTTTTCTGGTTAAAAATCTTATTTATATTGAAAATATTTTGCTAAAATCTTTTTAAACTCATTGAATTAAGGTTTCCACTTATATAAGGACATTTCCTAATCAATAAAAATGCTAATAAGAAACTTTAGTTGCAAAAATTTTCAAAGGCATTTTGAATAAAACGGTAGCCATTCTTTGCCATCAGATACCTCATTAAGAAAGATGTACCATAAGGGATCTCTTATTTTCATATAGAAATTCAAAGCAGTAATATATTTCATTTATGTATGTTACTTAACACATTTTTTAATATAGCAAAATGTACAAAAAAAATTGTACATCATTATTTATTGACGATATTATCATCTCTATATTTTTTCATCAGCATAATATACTAAACATAAATTGACTTACTAATGAAATTTAGCTCATAAGAAAAAAGTCAAAATTTATGTGTTATTGATAAGTGCAAATTTGAGGACCACATATTATATGCACTTTATGCTTTTTAAAAATATGAATGATTTGGTATATAAGGAAAGGAAACATATAGTGAAACTTATAAAAATTTCAAAGATCTTAGTTCTTCCAAAGTCCAAATTGTTAATGCATGAAAATTATTTTAAAACACCATGTAAATGCTCACTTTGGGATGATTCTTTAATTGATGAATCCTTAAAAAAGAAAATTTTGTGACAACAAAGATAAACTTTGTAAAAGTACTAATTTTTACATGTGTAGGTAAGAAAATTAAGATCATACAAGTATGATAATAAAAAAACATTCTAAGTTTAGCAAGTAACATGAAATGAGTTGACGATTGTATACTTGGATTAACACAATAATATTTGCATAATAAAGCTATGAGAAGCATTAGAAATATGGAATCATTGGGTTGCAATGTGAGAGTTAGTATGCCATTTCATTATAATAGAAAAAATTTGAAGGTCATAAAATTATGACAAATGTGGTTAGCAGTTTGAAAAGACATATTTAGCACATCATATAATACAATAATAGCCATAGTGCAAGTAGAGCATTTCATATGGAAAAAATGTTATTTTTTATATGAGTTACTACTGATCATAGCCATGGGAATTGAAGCATATAAGTCCTAAGAAATGCAAACAACTTGGATAGAGATGGTATGGGGAAAATAAATTTTAGAGAGACATAAATACTAGAATTCATGTGTATTTAATGAAAAGATAAGGTGATATATTATAACTATTCTAAAAATATATCCAATGATTTAAGAATTATTTTTTTAGCTACAAAAGGTCTTAAGATGTAGTAAGGAAAGAGATGCATTCACTTCTAGCATTGATGTCTTCTATGATCATATACTTGAGAAAAAGCTAAAGAAAAAAGCTAACGACAAGGAAGGAAAAGTGGGAGCTTGAACTTTCTTCAAGAACAAAAGCATACCACCATTTTTGGTAGGCCTTTGCTTAGTTTCTGTGGTTAGCTACCCTTTGTTTAGCATTAAAAACAAGAACCATACTATGATAACAACAAAAAAATAAAAACCCACAAAGAAGGTAAATATATTTTGGACTGAGTTCTATTTCTCGTTTGCCTTAAAACTATGGATTTACAAATTAAAATTTTCCTATCATGATAGAAATTGAGTCATAATATTTCCATTTGATAGTTAAAATTAATGTTCATGTTTACTTAAAATTGCCCTCTTGAATCAAGCAAGAATTTTATAAATTTTGCTATTTAAAAATTGTGTAACACCCTTGACAAAAACTTTATGATACTATTGTCAAATTATGTTTGAAATATTCAAGTTCTTATTATAATATAAATAATGATAATTTTTTAAATAAATGGAAAAGAAAAGTTTTTTAATTGTCATAATTATTTTTTGTTGGAATGAAAAGAAACTATGTAGTTAAAACTTCATATATAAATATTAGTTATTTAATGGCATTACATGATGAAATCAAAATCTTAAATGTCTAAATTATTCATAATGTTACTATTTTGGAGGTTAAATTAAACTTTTTATTATGTTAGCTTCCCAAAAAAATTGATCTTTTATTAACAAAAAGGAACTTTGATTGCTCACGAAGGCCAAACTTTTATTGGATGAGATCTTCCATAAATAAATTAGGTTTCCATTGAAATGCAATCTTGTTGTTGAGATTTCTTCTTTACAAATGTGATAGTTGTGATAATTGAGTGAAGTAAATTGATATTATGCTTTTGATTGCAATATGAAATTCTTCCTCAAATATTTCTTGAGTGCCAATGCTAAAATATTTCAATTAAGCTCTACTTTAAGCAAATCATGAGTACATACATGTTTTGTCATCTTCAAAGTTTTAAATTTGAGGTAATTGTTTCAATTGCAATATTGACAAAACCTATGATATGGTGAAATGTTGGTGTTTTTGTTAAATTAACATTAACCATAAAAAAGAAGATATGATTAGAGTTTTTTTTTTAATGTTGTAATTGTAAGGCTTCTAATTATGTAAATTATGCCAAAAACTGAGAATTACAATGCAAAGGTTTGAACTAGAAAGCTCGACGGGTTTGGTGGACTATAGAAGAAGTCTAAATTCTGACTTAGGTTCAATGAAAACGTGATTATGAATTAAAAATTTAAAGGTCTAACAAGTACAGTTTGTGAACTTAAACTAAGTCTAAGGGCCCATTGCGATTGCAAACATGAACCTAAGGATTGGTGTTAGATGCTTGGGGATTTAAACTTTAAATGCATTAGGCTTGAAATCTCAATGTTGTTTGTTAAAAACATCACTATTTAGGATTTGGACTATTAATTCTTGCAGTTTGCTATTTAAATCTCTCGTAAGGTTATGCACCTAAGTAATGCTATTAAGGCTTGAAAGTAAGTTTTGACTTGAAAATATCTTGGATATGGTTAAGGATTGTGCAATAAGTAAGCATAAATCAAGGTAAAATAACCAAATGACTACAATATTTATGCAATAAAATAAAAAAAGATAGAAATTAGGATAGGACAACGAAAACCAAGTAATTGATGAGATTGTTAGAACACGTAGTTTAAGGCTTTGATTTGATGATGGTCACTATTTTGTCCTTAGAAATTGTGTTAAGAGAGCTTAAAGGTGGCTGATCGTCTTGCTTTTTTTTTGTTAAACCCTAATCTAGTTTGGATAGTTTGGTAGGATCTTAAGTAGCCCTAAATTAGGCCTTTAGACCATTAATTAGTTCCTAAGAGGGTAATGTTTGTTGCTTACGTGGTTTATAAGAGGTTTGTTCGTGGGTCTAATGGCTCAAGTTTTCATGTTAGAAATGCAAGTCACTATGGTAACTCATATAAATCAAGGATTAGAAATAAGGGCATTAACTTTATCTTATTCAATAAAGAAGTTACACATTGAATGACTGCTTAATTGGTTTTCATTATAGTTTAGAAGATTTGTTAGTAACCCACCCTAGCTTAGGCAAGGTAGCTATTAAGGCTTTGTAAAAATGTTAGGTGATCTTGATAGATGATTAGGCTTTTTACAAAAGTTTTAAGGTTATATTAAATTATAGGTTAGAGTTAAGAAAGATATCTAAAGAACATTTTGATGTTGGATGATGAAACTATATGGAATGATGTTACTTGATAAGAAAGTCAAAACTTTTGATGGCATGGCTTATAAAGTAGTAAAACTTAAATGATAACCCACCGACAAAAGTTACGTTATTTAGATGTACTAGATAGCAATAGGCCTACTAATTTGCAGACTTGGTGACATATAATAGGAATTGCCTTAAATGTTTTTTCCTTGAGTAATATGCAACTTGTCACTTGATTTGTAAAGCCTTGATGGTGGGCTTGCAGATAATTTTCTAAGAATCCTAGGGTGCCTGAGTGCTAGTGGTCTATGGAACCTCCCTAGATATTGTGGTGCAAGTCATTGAGTAAAGTTCTATGTGGTTATTGAGGACACCTATAGTCCCAAGGGGCAACCCCAATTGATTGGACTTCTTTTAACAAAGGGGGAAATTTGTCATGACATTGGAGCTTACAACATACACTAAGGATATCATCATTATGCAGGGAATGCCAAATAATTTGTAGGTCACTAACTATCCCTTATGGTTTCGACTAGTATGGTCAATTAAGACATCGTTTATTATATCATTGGCTATGCTAATACATTTATTCTATTAGATATGTCATTAAATTATTACATTATTATTTTTATATGAAAACTTAAGGATTGATTATTAAGAATGGCTAACCTTTGTTCCTTATATCATCCATACATGCAAATGAATAAAGAGCTAAGATAGGAGTTAAAAAAGGGGCATCTAAGTCAATAATTTAATGATTATTCATTAGTTCATAATTTATGATGTTATAATTTTCTATTCTAACGCAACATTATCATTTATTTTTGTTTGAATTTTCATTGAGGTCGACTATTCCAATATACTCTGATATCTTTTTTTTAAATTTAATGTGATAAACTTACACTTTAAGACAGCTTATAGATCGTGTAAACATTTTTTTGGTGACATGGATTTGTATAAATATGCTTTATCACATGTTGCAAGCTTTAGATTCATTGAATAGACAAGGCAACTTAATTGAGTGAACTAGTTCTTAAGTTAACTAGGGGGTGACTAGTTGGTCTTGTGATAATCTTTAACATGGGAGGTAAACCACACGAATGATGATCATATTGGGAGATTCATACAATACACTTTAATATCACCCAAGGAGTGAAATGTTACTAGCAAAATATATTGACTAGTGCATTGTTCTAGTTGTTCACAAAGATGAAAAAAATGTCACTAAAAAGCTTATGACTCAAGTTCTTTATTTCAATGAAAATTTCAAAATTTTTTAACAATCATTGGCATCCTTAATTATCAACATAGTACACATTATCACTTGTTACAAAAATTAAAAAGCTAAAATTATTTATTTAAAAATGAGAATGATGACAATAGTATAACATAATGGTGAAGCTTTTTAAATTATTTGACATTTCTTTATGTAGTTCTTAACTATATCATCAAACATAGCCTAGAAAGCCTAAAGAATGTCACAATAAATGCCACAGGATATCCAATTTGTACAAAAATAATTTGATGCTCCCGATTGATTTGTGAGATACTCAACACAAGCTTAGCATTTCTATCCTATCACATGATCCAATAGTTTATAATCTAAGCTCTAACAATTACATGGAGAAGTTTGTAGGGCTTTAAGAGTAATCACAAACCAAATGTCACAATTATAGTTACTCCAGCAAATCAAAATTCTCTAGTGACATCCTTGTATTACACACGATTAACAAGGAATCCAAAATTTCTAATAGGAGTTCAATCATTTTGTATATATCTCACTTGTCTCACTCTAGCCTAAGAGGACATCATTGGGGTTATAAGATCGTAGTCTATCTGATCTTCAATAGATAATTTTAATTATCCTCATGATTTATTTTCATGCATTTAATTAGGGCTACCTAACCATAATTTATCAATTATAATTTCTTAAAATCCATAATCATTTGTTCTATATATGTCTCTTATAAATGTACTCCACTATCTAGTTAACCTAAGGGTTATACTAAGGACTAATCTACATCTTTGGGTATCTTCCACATTCACATTTGAAGTATTTGTGTTAAGACCTTAACCATAATTAATAAATCCATACCTTGAATACTTTAAGTCATAATTATTGCTCTTTAAACATGTTCACATGAATTTCACTACTAACACTCTCTTCCCTCATAAAACTAGAGTTGCCAACCTTTTGCCAATATTCTCTCTTAATTTGCTTACATCTCATAATGCCACTAACAAGTTATGCATGATCTCACCTATCCATAAAACAAGATCAACTTTTATAAAAAATCTAAGTCTTCATACTCCCTTGTCCAGGCCTAGCACAACTCCTAATGCAAGAATAGTCATCTTAATCACTCTTATTTAGGACTAACAAACAACGTCATGGAATGATGGCCTCATTTAGAGTTTGTTGAAGGCTTCCCAAAATATTATATGCCCAATTCAATACTATTTCTTATTTTAAAGTTTGTTTAGATAAAGCAGTAATCCTAAGAAATTTTTCCTACCAAATTCATAAGTTATTTTAAATTATCAAAGCTTCTTTTTAGTCCAAATTTAACTTCATCCATACCATGCATTCTTGGGCTCTTAAACTTAACTTATGTTTGAGTTTCAAATCCTCGAGGAACTTAAAATTTGAATCCTAGATACTAAAATTCAAATTTAAGACTTTTGAATTTTAAATGTAAAATAATATTACTTCTAAGTCTTATGTTCTCCATAATCCTATAAATTTTCAAGTGTAATGTAGGCCAAGTAAGCATATTGGTGAGGTTAAGTTCCTTCCAAATTTCCTATTATTGCTTAACAAAAACAAATGCTTTTTTTCTCAAAAATAAGACCTAGTCCTTCCCTAGCCTTCCCTAATAGTCAACTGAAACACCATAAATCTTGGCATGAAAAACCCATGGGTTTACCTAACTTTGAATCCATCTAAGTTTTTTTTCTAGATATTTTCTTGCATTTAGTGTTCTGGACCGACCCTTAGAATCAACCTCAAGTAAAAATTTGAAACATTCGTTCCCAAATTTATTTGTAAAATTCATTCCAAGGTTTTGTTTTGTTTCGAGGAAATCTTCATGAAGTCATAATAATAACATATGCTATAGTTTTAGGAGAACATTCGTATGTCTTCATTCAATGCTTTTTGTAGACTTCTTGCTCTGTTTTCTTATCTAATTGGAATTCTTCATAACTAAATTCTTCACCATAATGTGTAATAAATCTAAATACTTCAATGATATATGAGTAACATATTCATAGTAATGGTTGTAACAAAATGTATATCAACAAAAATATTGTATTAAATAAGGAAGTCTCCATAAAATCAAAAAATAACATTCATGGTTAGGATTCTTCAAACATAAATGCATCAAACATTTTACCATTTAGCTCAAAATCAATCCAAATAAGATAATAACACCTTATCTTCAACATAATGAAACAATTTTGTATGGAAAGCAATATGATTTTTTTATAAATGATGTTAAAAATTACATTTATTTCGATGATTTCAACTCAAATTAGAGATTACCATGCAATTTCAAACAATATAAATTGAGCAATAATAATATTTCGTAACATTAGAACCATTAACCTAAAAAACATTGTGTAATATTCATATCCTTAGTAAATCAAAGATTATAACATGCAACGCTATTCGATTGAGATTAAATAAATTCGTTGGACTCTTCTGAATAAGATCTATCAAATTAAATTTTCTTTTTGATATTTTAAATATTTTATTTTCTTTGGTTTTGGCATATTTTTGAGATATGTTGTTTCATACCTAATTTGATGATTATTGATGTTAGTTTCAATCTCCTTTGTATTTCAAATTATAACTTTTGGGAACAATTAATCTCATTTTTCAAAATTTAGTTGCTTTAGTTATTTTAAATTACTATGTAATTCAAAATCTAATGTCTTGTGACTTGTATATTATTTTCATTATTTATATTATATTACCTTAATTTATTCCATTTTAGCTTTCGCATATGTATTTACATAACAATAAAATAAAAATTTATTATTACTTACACAAGTTTACTTTGTCAATTCATACTTATTCAAAAGGACATTCAATCCACACAAAAATTTTTATTAGACTCATCTCAAGTAGCTCTATGTTATTAAATATTTACTTTATATTTTTTATTTCATTTTTTAAAGTTTTGCATTCTATAAGAGATACATTGATTCATACCTAATTTTATGGTCAAGAATTTTACACTCAATCATGATTAAACCAAAATCATTAGACTAGTCTGTATGAGCTCCAACTAATTATATATTTATTTTTTATTTTAAAATATTGTACATTGAAGGGTTTTGGATTCCTTTCATGGGACATTTTAATTTTGTATCTTATTTTACAAATGAGAATGTTACAATTGGTCTCCTTAATATCCTGAAAGGTAACACTTCTATACAATGTATCTCATTTCTTCATAGCATTTCTAAATGCAGTTCAATTGAGATAAAAGAAATATTGTTAGACATATTTTGATGACCTTGATATAACTAATTATTTATTTCATTATTTTAAACTATATTATCTATATTTTTGTGTAAATGAAGAGACATTTATGTTTACACATGTTTTGATAATAGAGGATGTTATACTTTACCACTTTGCCATCTTGGAACATAAGTTTTGTTTATAATTTATCTCATTTTTTCAAATTTTATTACTTTGGTTTGTTATCATAGTATATAGCTTTAATTTTTTTCATGTGACTAATTTGACATTTTAAATTAATTAAATTATATTACTTCAATTCGTCTTATTTTAGCTTTTTTATATAATTACTTATTATTGAAATAATAATTTTCTATTATTATTACATATCTTATTTGATAATTCTACTTAATTGAAAATATGTTCCACTCACAACAAAAAAATGTCGTATGACCCATTTCGATAAGCTCTGACAAATTAAATATCTTTAATATTTAAAATTTCTTTTCATATTTTTTGTATATATTTTATGATATATTTTGATTAATATATTGCCTTTTCATCAACGATGTTAAACTCAAATTCCATAGTAGATGGAGTGCAACTTTTCAAGGTAATTTATCTCAGTTTTTCATATTTTTTCTTTGATTTCACACAATTCCTTTAAAAAACTAATTCACTTCTTCTGCAACTATTGCATCACTTTTGTTTGGTTTGATTACATTACTTCAATTTCTCTTATTCTACTTTAAAATTTTTATGAAAATTTTAAATAATAATTTATTGTTATTTATTCTTATTTACTTTTGTAGTTCTTAAAAATTTCAAGTTATGTCTATTTAAGATGAAATGACCATTGTAGGACTTATTCCAATGCTCTAAGCCTAATAAGATATTCATTTTATATATATATAGTTTTAAAAATAATTTTTTTTCTAGGGTTCCATTACACTTCGTGAGAGATTTCTAATGGTTCTCTATTTAATGATAGAGTAAGCTATATTTTATCTCTTTTGTTTCTTGTAATTCATCTTTTTAATAGAATGTATCTCATTTTTTCAAATATTTTTATTATGTTTGGTCATTTTATAGTGGAACTTTACTTTTACTCCTTTTAAAATGCTATAAAATGGTAATATTTAATTATTTCAAATTGTCTCATTTCAACTTTAATAAATATTTACTTAATTAAAAAATAATAATTTACTAATATTTAAACTTAATTGTTTTAGCAATTCATAATATTTCCAAATAAGATCCAATGAATGCAAAATAAAAGTTATTAACTCATCTCGACAAGCTTTATCCAATAAGTTATTTAATTTGATTTTTTTAATATTTTATGATCTATGGCTTTGGCATACCTTTTTAATAGATTTTCTTCATGCTCGATTTTACTGTCATGCAAGGCTAGATCTCTTTTCTATCTTAGGATAAAGATCTCTCACACAATTTATCTCATTTGTGAAATTGTTTTTCTACTATTGGTCACATTATAATGAAACTCCAATTATCCTCTCCTACAACTTTCACATCACTTTGATTTTGTTGTATTATATTTCTATAATTTATCTTATTTTAGCTTCAATAAAAATTTACTTAATATTAAAATAAAAATTTATTGTTATTTATATTTATTTACTTAGGTAATTTGTATTAATTTTAAAGTAGGTCTTGTCATCATGAAACAAATATTTTTGGACCCATCTTGAGGAGATTTATATAATTAAATATTGAATTTTGCATTTTTAAATATTTGTAATGTATTTTTCTATGATTGATAAGTCATTTCTTTTCATACCTAATTTGATGATCCAAAATGTTATACTCGATCTTCCCAACATTATGGAATGTAGCTTTATACTATAACTTATCATAATTTTAAAAACATTTCACTTTGATTTGCTTACATTTCTATAAAACTCTACTTTTCCTTTAGTGTGTCCTTTACATCACCTTAATTTGGCTATAATATAATGCCTAAATTTATCTTTTTTTAGCATTATTATATATTTATCTAATATAAAAATATGTTTTTATTATTTATATTTTTGAATTCTATAATTCATAGTAATTCAAAACGAGGTCTTGTCAACATGAAATAGTTATCGTTTGACTACTATCAATAAGCATTATTTAATTCAAGATAAATTTTTCTTTATTTTTAAATAATTTATTTTTCAAGTATTTTAGTAGGTTTTATAAGACATTTCTATTTGTAACCAACTTGATTATCAAAGATGTTACAATCAAACTCCTTAACATCTTGGAATACAACTATCCTATAAAATTTATTTAATTTCTTTATTTTTTTTCATTTGTTTAGATATTTTTTCTTAAAGCTATAATTCTCCTCTCTTGTGACCATTACATCACTTTGACTTTATTATATTACATTTTTTTCACTTTTCTCTTTATAGCATTAATATGTATTTACTTAATGTTAAAATAATAATTAATTATTTATTTTAGTTAATAACTATAGCGATTCACTATAACTACAAAAGAAGTTCAATCATGATGAAACAAAATTCATTGGAGTAATCTCGATGAGCTCAATATAATTAAACATACATTTTCATGCTTTCAAATAATTTATTTGATAGGTTTTTGGTACATTTTAGAAGGATTTTGATTGATTAATTTATTAAGGATTAGGATATTACACTTTATCTCCTTAACATCTAGAAATGTGACTTTGTTGGAAAATATAATTAATTTGTTGAGAAGTTTTCTTTTCATTTTGTTGTGCTTTTATGAAACTCTAATTCTACTCTGTTATCACATTTCTAGAGCTTTACTTTTCTAACATATTAATGTATAATTTATCTTATTTGAGCTTTAATATATATTTACTAAATTTTAAAATAATAATTTACAATTTGTACGCTTTTTTTTCTTTAGTAATTCATTATAATTAAAAAAAGGTCTAATGCTCACAAAATAGACATTGTTTGATTCATTTAGATAACTCTATCACAAAAATATTCCTTTTTGCTTACATTTCAATAGCACCCACTTTGGCAAAGAGTTTGTTACACTTGATATTCTTTGTATCTTATAATGCTACTTTCTAAAACAATTTATCATATTTCATCAAATTTTTATGCTACATTTTCTTACACTATTAACAAAGTATAGTTCTCTTTTCATTTTAGCTTCACATCACTTTAATTTGTATACATTACATTAGTATAATTTTTCTCAATTCAACATTACTAAACATTTGCTTTGTATTAAAAAATACTTTACTGTTACTTATATTAATTAATTTTAATATTTTGTAGTAGGCCCTAATAAGGTCCTTCCAAAGCAAAATAAATATCTGTAGACGTATCTCTATAAGTATTATTTAATCAACTATAGAATTTTAGATTTATATGTATTCGTTTTATTTTTTTTTCTCATGAATTTTTAGAAATTTATATTTTTAACGATAGATGGCAGTTTATTTGATATTCTTATCATGTTGTAACATAGCTTTTATTTATGATTTCTATCATTTATTCAAGTGTTTATTTTTTATTTTGTTATATTATTATGAGACTTTAATTTCCTTAAAATGTTATATTTATATTTCTTTATTTGGTTATATTATTTCTCTTGAATTTATCTTTATTTAGCATTATTATAAATAACTTATTTTAAAAATAATAATTTATCATTTTTTGTTCTTATTAAATTCCAAAATTCTTAGTCATTTCAAATAAGGTCCTTTCGAGATGAAGGAAACGTCATTGGAGTCATCTAGATCAGCTCAATTAATTTATTATTAACTTTTTATATTTTTAAATATTGTTTTATGATTTTGAGATATTTTATAATGTAATTTATCATATTTGCTAAAAGTTTTTTCCTTTAATTTGGATACATTGCAATTTAATACAATTTCTCTTTTCTTCTGACCTTTGCGTGTCTTTCTTTTGATTATATACATATATATATATATATATATATCAAAAAATAATTTTTTCTATTTACTTCTATTTACTTTAATAATTCTTAGTAATTTCAAATGAAGATAGATGGAGGAGAAACAAAACCTTTGCCTTTTTTGAACGAGCTTTATCAAACTAAGTATTACTTTTATATTTTTAAACTTTTATTTTCTAGTGTTTTGGTGTATTTTATAATACATTTTTATTTCAAGTTGATTTGACTATTAATTATTTTCCATGCAATTTGCTTTGTTAGGTAGGAATGAAACTTTTTCATATAATTTATCTAATTTCACTAAATTTCTTATATTGATTTGGTAAAACAATATATTACTCTAAATTTTCTTTTGTTTGATCTTTACATCGCTTTGATTTTGTCATATTATATTTCTATAATCTATCTATTTTTTGCTTTAATATATATTTACTTAATTCTAAAATAGAAATTTATTATTATTTATGCTAATTTAACTTTATAATTTTCAATAATCCTAAAATAAGTGAAATCAAGATAAGACAAACAACATTGGACTTGTCTCAGTGAGCTTTATGTAATTAAAGGGACATTTTTATAAATTTAAATATATTATTTTTTTTTTTTTCAAATTTTATGGGTCATTTCTATTAATACTATAAGATTATCTTGGATGTTACACATTATCTTTTTAATAATTTTTAATGTAGCTTTCATTTATAATTCATTTAACTTGTTAAAAAATTTTTCTTTGATTTTGTTATATTCTTATTAAACTCTAATTCTTCTCTTATGTCATATTCACATTAATTTGATTTGGTTTGATTATATTTCTTTAATTTATCTTTTTTTAGCTTTGTTGTATATTTACTTAATATTCAAATATACATTTTGATAAGGTCAATCTAAGCAAATATTTTTCTTTTTAAATTTCTTTTTGAATTGTTTTGGCACGTTATACTTGAAAATTTGATTCATTTCTAATTTGACATTGAGGATGATATATTTGATCTCTTTAGCATCTTATAATTCAACATTCAGACATAATTTATCTCATTTCATCAAAATTTTTACTTTTATTTGTTTATATTACTATGATTATATTATGAGCTCTATCTAATTAAATGAATATTTTTATATATTAGTTTATATTTTATTTTTCAGAGTTTTGGTATTCTTTACGAGTCATTTACACTTATACACGATTTGATGATCGAGCATGGTCCACTTGATCTCCTTTCGATTATAAAATGTAGCCTTCTGATATCATTTAAGATGTTATTTGAAATTGCTTACTTTCATTTAGTCACATTATTATGAACCTCCAATTCTCCTATCATTGTCCTCAAATTACATCCAATCAGTTATATTAAATTAGTTTAATATATCAAATTTTAGCTTTAATAAATATTCTTTTAATATTAAAATTAATTTACCATTACATATTTTAACTTACTTTAAAGTTAAACAAAGCAAATACTGAGAAAAGAGTGCATTTGTTTGTAGTGAGTAGGGTGGTGTTTTATCATAGATTAGTTTTCCTCTGAGCATATGTTCTTTTTATATAAACTCTCAGAAATAGTTAACAAGTTTGTAAGGAAGATCAATAAATGATAAGGGAGGGAAGCTATAAGAGAATGATGAGGAATGGAACCTACCTTTATTAAAGAAAAAACTTGAACTTTCTTCCTTTGATTCTTCTCCCTTTCATCCCATGGAAAGAATTCTTCCTTCATCCCCATAATATGTTTTTCAGATACTAGTATACAATTGCAACCCATCTTTACACAATGGGCGGTTGGTACATGACCTCCTTCTTAGAAAGAAATTTCCTCTTTTTTGATCTTATTTACTTAATAGACTTTTTTGACACCATATTGTATGGTGGATTTCAAAAGATATGAAAAATCTATATCCAAGCCATACATAAGACTTTCATGGCCCCATTTTAAATCATGTAATAGCTTCCCAATCCAAAGCTTGCTCAAAGTTTTCCTCTATGGAATATTGATTGGCTTTATCAGAACAAAACTCGAGGCCTTATCAGGACAGTAGTCTTTTATTTTAAAGTAATACAAGGCCCTATGTTTACATTGAATTTCAGAACTTGAACAAAGCAGGCCCCAAGGATGACTTCCTTGCACTACATGAATTACATGAAAGGAGGATACCAAAAATTTAAGATTGGGAGAGTTAGAGCCAAAAAAGAGCATTCCTCAATCATTCGACTGTACTTAAGGAGTTTTTATCTAACTAAAAATTCATTTTTGATTTTTAAGTTTTTATTTTTGAAGATTTTGTTGCACTTTGTCATACATTTTGATACATACCTAATTTAATGGTTGTGGATGTTGTCCTTAATCTACTCATTATCATGGACTTTAACATTCCTAAACAAATTATCTTATTTTTTTCAAAATTTTCACTAAATAAAATTTTATTGCTATGTAACAGCAAATCTAGTCTCATGTAACCAATACATATTTTTCATTTTATTATATTTTATTAATTCAATTTATCTCAATTTAAAATTAAAACAATTTTATATAAAGTAAAAAAATAACTTTTTATTTTTTATTTAATTTAATTATTTATTAATGTTCGGAATTATGTTTGATAATGATGAAGAAAATGTCGTTAGACTCATCATGATAAGCTCTATTCAGTGAAGTATTTTAATTTTAAAGATTTAATTTCTAAGATTTTATAGGTTTTACTTGATTGAATAAGATAGACTAGATCCACATATTGTTAAGGAATGTACTTTTTTCATACAATTTGCCATATTTTTTGGAATGTTTACCTTAATTTTTTTTATATTGTCATGTAACTCAAAATTTTCTCTCTAGTGACATTTACACCATTTTATATGGTTATATTACATTTTTTTAGTTTATCTTATTTTAACTTTATTATGTATTTACTATATATTAAAAATAATAATTTATTATTATTTATGATTATTTAATTTCTTAAATCTTAGAAGATGATACTATCGGTCTTCAAAGTATCTTTGTATACAATTTCTTGAACAATTCATCTTATTTCTTCAATATTTTCTGTTTGATTTTATCACAATATTATCCCTAAATCTTTTCTCGTTTGACCTCTACATAACTTTTATTTAGATATGTTATATTGCTTTCATTTATCTCATTTATATCAAGGATATTATACTTAATCCTATTACTATCTTTTAACACATGATTCTTGCATAGTTTATGTTATTTTCTTCAAATTGTTTGCTTTTCTCTTATTATATTAATTTGCAACTCAAGATCTAATCTCGTGTGATCTTATAATATTTTAATTTAGGAAACTAAGCTTTTTTAATTTACTGCATTTCAACTTTAACATATATATTTAGTTATTATTTATATAATAATTTATTATGTTATGCTTATTACTTTTGATAGCTTGAATAACTTCAAATGAATTCTTATAGAGAAGGAACACAAGTGATTGGATATATCTTGACAAGCTCTATCCGATTGAATAATCTTTCTTATGTTTTAAAATATTTTATTTTTAATTACTTTTGATTGTAAGAGATAATTGGTTTTATACTTGATTTGATGATTTAGGATGTTACACTTGATCACCTTAGTATCATTGAATGCAACTATCCAAAAAAATGTATCTTAGTTTACAAAAATTTTAACTTTGATTTTCCCAGATTACTATGAAACTATAATTCCTATTTTGTGTATCATTTACAACACTTAGACTTTGTTCTATTCAATAGCCTATATTAAAGTCTGTTTTAGCTTTAATATATATGTTTTAACTATTAAAAGAATAAATTATGTGCTAATGCTAATTTATTTTTGAAATTCACCATAACTCCCAATGAGTCGTATTGATTTGAGAAAGACATTATTGGACTCAACTTGATGAGTTACATCAAAATAAACATTTTTTAATATTTTAAAATAAATTATTTTATATAATTTTGGCAAACTTCATGAATAATTTAGATACTTAAGAGATTTGTTGATCAAGGATTTTGTAATCGATCTTCATAGTATTTTGGAATGCAACTTTTTCACGTAATTTCTCTGGTATCTTCAAATATTTGAACATGATTTCTTTATATGACTACGAAACTACAGTTCTCATCTCATTTTCCCTTCGTATAACTTTAGTTTGATTATTCTACATTTCTTCATTTACTCATAATTCTGTTTATTATATATTTATTTAAAATAAAAATAGCATATTATTCTAGTGCTTTTTATTTTTTTAATTAATGAAAATTCCAATGTAGGTCCAATCAAAAAGAAGCTAATAATGTGTCAAGCATCTTGACAAGCTTAATTCAACTAAATACACATTTATATAACTTTAAATACTTTAATTTCAAAGGTTTTTACCAACTTTTAAAGGCATTTTAATTTGTTATAAAGTTGATGATCAAGTATTTTACACTCAATCCTCTAACAATCATGAATTGCTTCTTTCTCAAAAATTTTCTTAAATTTCTTGAAATTTTACAATTTGATTTCATTAATTTACTAGGTAATTGTAATTTGCTTCTTATTTGACCTTTTCATTCCTCTTGAGTTTTTTATATTTCATTACTTTGCTTTTACTTATTTAGCATCAAAATATATTTACTTAACTGTAAAAGTAATGTATTATTATTTATAATTATCTAGTTTTATGTTTTACAGTATTTTCAAGTGAGGTCTGATTTATATGAAAGGAACATCATTAGACTCATCGCTATGTGCTACATCCATATATATGTATATATATATATATATATTATTTTTAAATATTTTAATTTCTATAATTTTGGCCTTTTTTGGGAGATATATAAATATATACCTGATTTGACAATAAAGAATATTACAGTTGATCACCATGTATCATTCAATGAAATTTTCTAATATAATTTATCTCACTTCAAATGTTTTTCATCGATTTGGAAATATATTATGAAGCTCTAGTTATACACTCTTGCGACAGTTACATCATTTAGATTTTGTTATATTACATTGCTTAAATTAATAATATGTAAATATATATATATTTACATATTATTAAATTAATAATTTTATAATAATTTTATATTGCTTTTTAATTCACATTAATTCTAAATCAGGGCCAATGAAGATGAAATAAATGTCATCCAAATCGTCTCAACAAGCTTTAGCCTATTAAGTATTCATTTCCAAAAATTTAAACATTTTTTTGATAATGTTTGTGTGCTTTATGAGACAACTTAATGCATACATGATTTGATGATTGATGATGATATAATCAATCACCTTATGTTCTTAGGTTGCAGTAATTCCAAACAATTTCTCTACTTGAAATTTTTTGGTTATCTTATTACATAACTCTAAACCTCCTCTTATGTGAACTTTAGATCACTTTTTGTTTATTTTATTACATTGCTTCAATTTATCTCAATTACACTTTAATATATATATTTACTTAATGTTAGGATAATAATTTATTATTTTATACATTTTTTTTCTTTGTAATTTGTAGCTATTCTCAATGGCTTTAATTCAGATGAAATGAAAACCACTGGAATCGTTGGACTTACCTTGACAAGCTCTATTCAATTAAATATTTTTTTTATTTTTTTTAAATACTTTATTCTCTTATGCTCTGGTAAGCTTTACAAGCTACTTGGATTCATAATTGATTTGATGATAAAAAATGCTCCGTCTCCTTTGGATCTTTTAACTTTTATTTTGAAATGTTTTTAATTTTAATTCGTTAATTATTATGTAAATCTAATTCACGTTACACATGGCAATTACATTACTTTTTTTGTTATAATACATTGCTTGTATTTTTCTCATTTAAGCTATATATATATATACTTTATTTTATAACAATAACTATTTTGCTATTTATACTTGTTTAATTTGATAATTTCTGGTAGTTTTATATGAGGTTTGATCAAAACAAAGTAAAATGTTATTTGTCTAGCCTTGAAGGAAAATATGTAATTAAATATAATGAAAACAAAGAGGGTTTAAGCTCACATGATAGAAAATTTAATATTCCATAGTAATTACAAAAATAAAAGAAAAACGTCTAATGAAATTAGAAATATTATATAGGAAAATTTTATTCAAAGATATTTAGGAGATCAAACATAACACCTTGGGTCATCAAATTTTGTTAGAATTAAAATGTATCATAAATCTTGCCAAATTACTATAAAATTAAATTTTTAAAAATATAAATAACCATTTAATCAGATATAACATTATTAAACTGGGTCAGAAGTTATGACCAATTAATAAATAATTTTTTTCATAAAAATAAATAAATATTTATTTAATTATTAAGTGAGTATTTATTGATGCTAAAATAAGTCTAGTCAATGTAATACAACAAAATCAAAGATAAGTAATGGTCAAACGAGAGGAGAATTAGTGTTTCATAATAGTATATTGTAAAAAAACCTAAAGAAATTTGTTAAATTAAATAATTTATGTAGAAAGTTATATTGTATATTTAGGAGATCAAGTTAGTATTATCAATCACAAAAATAATGTGAAAAAATGCATCATAAAGAGATAAGGAACTCTAGGAAATAAAATATGTAAAAATATAAAAATAAATATGTACAGTGATATAGCTCATTGAGAGCAATCCAATGATGTTTTGTTGTCTCATTTGAACCTCATTTTGAATTACTTTGAAATTCACATGTTAACAAGCCTAAATAAAAAAAAAATAATTTTTAATATTTGGTAAATTTATATATATCAAATTTTATTTAAGATAAATTGAAGGAATATAACTTAAACAAATGAGTGAAACTTGTAGAGAAATAAGATGACTTGAAGGAGAACATTCATTTCAAACATACTAAGAAGATTGTGTGTTACATTTTGGATCAAATCTGGATGCAATCAAAATTTTTAATAAATTATGAAAAAACATAAAAATATTTTCAATAATATAAAAAATGTATATTTTATTTAACAATGGTGTTTAAGAAGTGACCTCCTATATTTGTTTTAACACTATAGCACCTCTTTTGAAATAGCTATGAATTAATAAAGTAAATAAGCATAAAAATTAAAAATTATTGTTCTAATATTAAACAAATACATATAAAATTTAAAATGAAATAAATTAAACCAAATGTGAGAAAGAGATAAAAATTTAAAAAAATGACAAATCGTGCAAGAAAGTTACATTCTGTGGTACTAAGAAGTTCAAATGTGCATACTCCATTATCAAAGCATGTACTAATAAAAATATCTCATAAATCATGATAAAATAATTCCAATTAAAAATTTAAAAAATTATAAAATTAATATCTAATTCTTTAATGATCATTAAGGTAGGTCTAATAATGTTTGTTTCATCTTTTACAAACTTCATTTAGACTTACTGTTAATTTAACGAAGTTAACAAGCATAAATAAAAATAAATTATTATTTAGATACAATGTAAATGTATATTAAAAGTTAATTGACATAAAAGTAAGTATTATAATATAAAAAAATGAAAGAATAATATGAATCACAAGAGAGGTGAATTTGAGTTTCAAAATAATATCATTAAATCAAAGCAAACTATTTGAAGAATTGAGTGTTATATGACAATATTTTTTTCTAAGAAACTAAGGAGATTAATTGTGATACAATTGATCATGCCATTATGGCAGAACAAGTTGTCTCATAAGATGTGTAAACAATTTACAAAATAAAAAATATTTAAAATATATAAAAATTAGTTTTTACTTGAATAATGATCGATTTTATTATTTGAATGACATTTGTTTTCCTTCATCACACTTAAATTCAAAAATAATACAAAATTATTAATTTAATATCAAATATTTAAGCTAAAATAAGATAAATTGATGTAATGTAATGTCATTAAATCAAATTCATATAAAGGTCACATAGGTAGAGAATTAGAGTTTGTTTGGAATGCACTCAAATTGAAGAAAAAAAAATTTATAAAATCTACAAGTAGTAATACACATACTAAAAAGATTGAATGTGACCTCCGCTATCATTGAATTGGATAAAAATTAAAACATATCTCATAAACCATAAAAAAATAATAGGAAATAAATTTTTAATTAAAAAAATAATATTTATTGGATAGATATCATTAACATGAGTCCAACAATGTTTATTTAATTTGATTTGTTGCAAGTTAGCAATGTAAAAATTCAAAAATAATAGTTAATATTATCTAAATAATTAGTAAATATATATAAAAGTTAGAATAAGTTAAATTGAAACAATGTAGCACAACAAAAACAAGAGCATGTGAAGGTTACTTGAGAGAAGACTTAGAGTTACATAGTAATATAACTAAATCAAAGTAAACAATTTGAGTTAAAGAGATAAATTATAAAGCAATATGGTATTCGAAGACACCAAAAGAAAGGGAACCATTCTAATTCACTAAAAAAAAAGAAAAAAAATTAAAAAATACATAAAAATCAATATTTAATTGATAGTGCTCCTTAAGATGACAAGAATGTTATTTGTTTATTCTCCATCAAACCTCCTTCAGAATTACAACAATTTACAAAAAGTTAATAACTATTAAAAATAACCTTTTTGTTTAATATTAATTAAATATATAACAAGGTTGAAATGATATAAATTGAAATAATAAAATATAACCAAGTCAATGTAATGTAAAGGCCACATCATAAGAGAATTATAATTTTATTATAATTTACACAAATTTAAGGAAACACTTCAGAGAAATAAGATCAACTGTACAAGAAAGTTCATTGTAAGACTAAATAAACATTCTTAATCATCAAAATAGATATGACTGAAATATCTCATAATGCATGACAAAAACTAGAAAATAAAATATTTTAAATTAAAAAAAATACATTAACCTTACTTAACAAAGCTCATTAGTGTTGTCCAATGAAGTTTGTTTTTTTCATTGAATCTAGTTTGCAATTATTATGAATTACCAAGGAAAATAATTATAAATAATAAAATATTATTCTATAATACAAATTAAATATATATTAACGATGAAATGCGATGAGATAAAGAAACATAACACAAATAATGAAAGTGATGTAAAACAAATGAGTGGAGAATTATTGCTTTGTAATGATTTAACAAAATCTAAGAAAAATATTTAAAATATGAAGTAAATCATATGGGATGGTTACATTCTAATACACTAAGACAATCATATATAACATTCATGATATTTAAATTATGTATGATTCTAAACTTCTTGTAAATCATCCATAAACATAGAAAATAAAATATATAAAAGTATAAAAAGTAATATATTACTATGTAGAGCTCATTGAGGCTTATCATCTAACATTCTTTCTCTCTACTAATCCTCATTTGGAATTACTCTAAATAAATAAATTAAATAGGCATTAAATTAACAAAATATTATCTTAAAGTTGAGTAAATATATCCTAAAGTAAAAATGAGACAAACTGATGCAATGTAATACAACCACATCAAAGAAAGTGATTTGTAATGATCTTATAAATTTTACAAGAATGTTGAGTTACATGATAACAAAAATATTGATTAAAACATGCTCATTTATCAAGTCAAGTATGAACAAAACAAACTACCTTTATTTCATCTCAAACAATCCAAATTTGGAAAAACTATTTATTACTAAAGAAACTATAGTTAAAAATTAATAAAATAATATTTTTATATTAAACAAATAAATTTTAATACTAAAAATGATATAACATAAAGATATCTTATACTACCAAATCAAAGTAAATTAAAAGTCACATGAGTGTAGAATTAGATAAACTATAGTGGATTGTTGAATTCAAAGATATTAAAAAGGTCACAAAAATCATCCATTACTGTCAAATATCCTACAAAAACAAATCTTTCACAATCCATAAGAATTACTAAAAATTAAACTTTTGAAAAAAAAAAAAAGATTTTTTAATTTCATAATGCTTTTCGTGGCAAGTGCGATGATGTTTGTTTCATTTCAATTGGAGATTGTTTTGAAAGACCAAAAATTACAAAAGCAAAAAGGCATAAGTAATAATAAAATATTATTTTAATATAAAATTAATTTATATTAAAGCAAAAACAAGATAAATTTAACAAATGTAATATAACCAAGTCAAGGCGAAGGAAAGGTCACCGATGAGGGGATATTGAGCTACATAAAAATAAAACTGAAATAAAATAAAAAGTATTTTTAAAATATGAAACTAAATGTTTAATTTGACAAAGCTTATTGAGTTAGGTCTGATGATGTTTTTTCACCTCAATGGGATCTCATTATGAATCATTATCAATTTTCAATGTAAAATAGCATGAATAAAAAATATAGTCTAGTATTAAGAAAAAGTCTATCAAAGCTAAAATATCCTAAATTAAATAATTGTAATATAAAGAAATCTATGAAAGGTAATGGTCACAAAGGAGAATATTTATTTTTAAATAAAAATATAACAAATATAAAGTAGTTTTGAAGAAATGAGAAATTTACTTTGCAAAATGTTTATCACAAAATACAAAGGACATTTAGTGTAATGTCTTCAATTGTGAAATATGAGTTATTAAAATTTTCATAACACTTCTAAAAGAATTATAAAATAAAATATTTAACAATATAAAAACAAATATTTATTTAGAGAGGGATTGTTTATACTAGTTGAACATTTAAAAATAATATATAATAATTATTCAAATATTAAGTAAGTATACGTTAAAGCTAAAACGGAATGAATTAAAGTTTTTTAATACAACTAAACTAAAATGATTTAAAAGTTATATAAGAGGATGATTAGAGTTTCAAAGTAATATATCAAAAAAAAACTAAACAATTTGATAAAAATAGATACATTTTATGTGAATGTTTTGTTACGACATATTTTGTAGATGGACTATAAAATTGTCTATCATTGATGTGTTACAAATCAAAGCATCTCAAAAATGCACCCCAAATTATTTGGAAAATAAAATATTTGAAAATATGAAAATGAATATATAATTAGATAAGGCTTATCAAGATGACCCAATAATGTTTACTTCATCTCAATTATAACCCATATTGAGTTATTACAAATTACTAAATTAATTAAGCATAAATAATAATAAATTATTATTTTAACACTATATAAATATATATTAAAGGAGAAATAAGATAAATTAAAATAATATAACTTAATAAAATAATAAATAAAAGTTGCATTGAAGGATAAAAAGAAGATTAAGTGGAACAACGTCAATCGACAAATTATTTATGAAACAAAAGGTTTCATAAATCATGCATAAATTAAAAAAATAGTGCTTATTGAGATAAGTCTAACAACTCTTGTTTCATCACGAAGTGTCTCATTTGAAATAAGTACAAATTATAAAACTAAATAAGCATAAATAATGTTAAAAATAAATTTTAATAATAAAAATATATACTAGACAATAAAAAAGATAAATGGAAGCAATGTTATATAACCAAATGAAACCAATGTAGAGGTCACACGAGAGGAGAATTATAATTTCATAGTAATATACTCAAATCAAAAAAAAATTTTGAAAAAAAAGAAAAAAATATTAGAAAATTGAATTTAAAGATACTAAGAAGATCGAATGTAAAATCATTGGTTGTCAAATTAGGTAACAATCAATTTGCCTTATAAATCATGAAAAAAATCAAAGAGAATTAAATACTTAAATATAAAAATTAAATGAATATTTAGTTGGATAAAGCCTATTGAGATGAGTCTAATGATATTTTGTTTATCTCACTCAGACCTATTTTATAAGTACTAAGTACTATAAAAGTGAACAAGCTTAAATAATAAAAAATTATTATTTTAACATAATGAAATAAGTACTATAACTTAAATGAGTTAAATAGAAGTAAAGTAACATAATCAAAATAAGTTATTATAAATGGTCAGTAATATAACAAAATCAAATAAAACTTTTGAAGAATCAATGAGTTATTTTTGATAGTTACATTCTAAAATACTATTGAGATCATTTGTAACATCCATGATTATTAACTCATGAGTGAATTGAATTGTCTTGTAAAGTATGCCAAAATACTAGAGTACAAAATATTTTAAAAAATTGAAAATAAAAAACTAATTAGATAAAGCTTCATGAGATAATCCAAAGTCATTATTTACTTCACCATAAGCAAAAATTTAGAATTACAATGAATTAAAAAAATAAAATATTATAAATATTAATAAATTATTTTTTTATTGTTATATAAATATATGTAAAATAATTAAATAAATTTATTGAATAAATATCCTAATATAAGAAAAATATATGAAGAAATGTGAGTAATCATATAAGGAAGCTTTATTTCAAGGTACTAAAGAAATTAAGTGTTACAATCTCAATCATTAAATAAAGTATGAATAAAACTATACCATAAAGTGTGTCAAAATATTAGAAAAAAATTTAAAAAATATCAAATTGAATATTTAATTGGATAGAGCTCGTCAAGTCTAGTCCAACGACATTCATTTTATCTCGTTGAGATCTCATTAGAAATTACTTAAATTTAAAATTTTAAATAAGCATAAATAAAAATAAAATATTATTTTAAAGTAACTAAATAATTACTACAGTTGAAATAAGTTAAATTGAAGTCAAGTAACATAACACAATTAAAAGAATGAAAAGGTCATATAAGAAAAGCTTTATAGTTACCTTGTAATATAACAAAATCAAAGCAAAAAATCCATAGAAATTTGAGAAAAATTATATGAGGAAGTTTTATTCCAATATATTGAGGAGATCCAATATAACATTTACCATTGCGTAATTTGGTAGAAACAAAATTCTTTTTAAACCCTAAAAAAAATATATGAAGTGTACAAATTAATATATAATTAGATATAGCTTATCAAGATGAGTACTATATTATTTTGTTACCCACATTGGACCTCAATTATAATTATTATGAATAAAAAAATTAATTAAACATAAATGATAATTATAAATTATACTTTTAAAATTATCTGAATATATATTAAACTTCAAATTAGATGAATTGAAAAAAGGTAATACAACAAAATTAAAATAATGTAAATGGGATTCAAGAATTATGTTTAGCTTCATAGTAATATATAAAAATCAAATGTAAAAATTTGAGAAATGTAGATAAATTACATATGAAAGTTACATTCCATACTTTGAAGGTCAAGTGTAATGTTCTTTATCATCAAATAAGTGACAATCAAAATTTTTTGCAAAGCATCTAAAAACCCTATAAAAAAGAATTTTTAAAAAAAAATATAAAAGTTAATATATCTAATTTGATAAAGCTCTTTGATGAGGCCAATGAAGTTTTCTTTATCCCTATTGAACCTTGTTTGGAAAATTTTTATTTTTTCTAAATAAAGAAAAATAAAAAGAACTAGTTATTATTTTATAGTTCAATAGTTATATACTAATTAAAAATTAAATAAATTAAAAAATTGTAATATAAATAAAATAATGTGACATAAAGGTCACATCAAATGAGATTTATATTGTCATAGTACTTTAGTGAAATCAAAGTGAAAAGATTGAATTAATTTGATAAATGGTGTGGGAAAGTTTTATTCCAAGATATTAAGAAGATTGTGTATAACATTCTCATTTGTCAAAATAGGTGCGAATAACAATATTTTCTAAAGTATGCCAAAAAATTTTTAAATTAAACATTTCAAAATTTAAAAACTAATATTTGTTGTAGGAAAGCCCCTTCAAATTTGTTTAATAACATTTGTTTCATCACCATGAGATGTCATTATGAACTACATTGAATTACAAATTTAAATTTGTATTTATAACAATAAAATAGTTTTAAAATATTATGCAGATATATATATTAATTTTAAAATAAGACAAATTAAAGAAATGTAATAGAACAAAAAAAAGTTTTGGGAAGATCACATGAGAGAAGATTTGGGTTTACATAGCTGTATAGTAACATCAAACTAAAAAATTCAAAATTAGTAAACATGTGTTGGAAATTTTTATTCCAGATATATGAACATTAAGAAAAATAACCTTAATAACTAATTCATTTATGCTTTAAAATTTAGGTGAAGCATTGAAACGCCTTAGGAAATAAACTCTTTTAAAATATTAAAAAGGAATATTTAATTAAAATTAATTCAAATAACTTATAAATTATTGAAAATCAATATTTATTTTAGTAAACTTCATCAAGGACTATCCAATGAAATTTTTTTTAATTTGAGTAGATCTTGTTTTGAATTACTCTAGCAATTGAGCGTGAGTTATAATAAATTATAATTTTTAAAATATGTAAATATATAATAATATTGAAATGAGATAAATTCAAGTAACATAATATTAAAAAACCAAAGTAACATGAAGGTGATATTAGAGAAGTCTTAGACTTGTAGAGTAATATCAAAATGCTAAAGTAAAAACCTTGAATTAATGAGAAAATTTATTCTAGAAAGTTGCATTTCAACATACTATGGAGATAATGTTAACATTATTGATGATAAAATTATGTACTATCAAGATGCAATATTAAGCATCATGAAATGCATCAAAAAATAATAATAATAATAATATATAAAAATGAATAGATAATGTAATAAAACTTATTAAGGGTATTAGAACAAAGTCTAATGCGTGTCAATTAAACCTAGTTTGGATTTATTATGATAAACCAAATTAATTAAATATAAGTAATAATATATTATTTTTTTAATGTTAAATAAATATATATTAATGCTTAAGTGAGAGAAACTAAAGTAATGTACTATAACCAAGCCAAACTAATGTAAAGGTAACACAAGTGAATATTTAATGTTATGTAGCAATATAATCAAATGGAAGAGAAACATTATAGGAATTAAGAAAACTTGTATGAGAAATTTGTATTCTTTGTTGCTAAGGAGATCAAGTCTAATATTTTCCATAGTAACATCAAGTACGATACAAAATATCTCCTAAACCATTCCAAAAATCATAGAATAAAAAATTATTGAACATTTAAAATGAATATATAATTAAATAGAGCCCATTGACTAGTCCAACAATGTTTGTTTCATCTCTATGTATAATAGATTATTATTTTTTATTTTTAAGTTGATACATACAAAATTAGAAATATAATAAATTAATAGAATATAATAAACTTAAATCACAATGATTTAAAGATCATATTATTGGAGAGTTAGAGTTACATAATATTATAATAATATCAAAGCAAAATGTTTGAAAAAAAAAATTTTTTATGAAATGGCTTTCCATGATACTAAGGATAACAAAGAAAAAAACCACATATAATAAAATCTGGCATGAGTTTAATTGACTCCATAAAATATGTCAACTCTATAGAAAATAAAATATTTTAAAATATGAAAATAAATATTTAATTTGCTAGCACTTGTTGAGATGAGACAATTTAATTACTGTGATTTACAAAGTAAACTACCATAAAGAATATAAATGTATATCTTGTTAATATAACATAAATATATACTAAGGTTGAAATGATTAAAATTATTAAGTGTAATATATGAAAATGAAGGTCATATAAGGGTCATATGAGGTGAGAATTAGAGTTACAAAGTGTTAGAATAATATTAAAATAAAAAATATAAGGGAAAGAGATCAAGTTTTTTTAGAAAGTTGCATTTTAAGGCATTAATAAAATTAAAGTTCCTCACAAAGAGTGCTAAAGTGTTGAGGGATGATAAAGTCATTGTAAATGCATAGTCTAGCTAAAATAAGATAAATTTAAGTGAGGTAATATAAGTAAATTTGAGGGATGATAAAGTCATTGTAGAAAGGAACTTGACTTTCATAGTAACATGACTAAATCAAAATAAAAAATGTACAGAAGAGATACCTTTTATGGAAAAACTTTACTTTAAGATATTAAGGAGATTGACTATAACATTCTCACTTGTAAAATCATCTATGAATCATAAATTTCTTATTAAATATGTAAAAATATTTTAAAACATTATATTTAAGAAATTTTAAAAAAATGGATATATAATTGGAAAGAAATTGTTAAGATTTGTCTCACAACATTTGTTGTGTTGATTAAACCTTATTTTGAATTACTATGATCCAGTAAAATAAGCAAGCATAAGTAATAAAAACTATTTCGTTTAACATTAACCAAGTATATATTAATGCTCAGATGAAATAAATTGATGCAATGTAATATAACGAAACAAATGGGATCTATAGGTCACATTATAAGAGATTAGAGTTATATTTTAGGATGAAATAATAAAGGTAAAAAATTGAAAAACTAATATAAATTATTTGAGAAAATTATAATATAAGATTTTATAAAGGAATAGTGTCACATACTTTATTGTTAAATGATGAAAAAATAACTAGCAAAGCATGCAAAAAAGATAAAAAATAAAATATTTCAAAATTAACAAATAAATATTTACCTAAATAGAGTTGTCATCTAGGGTCCAATAATATTTGTTTCATCTCTATCAACGTCATTTGGATATAGTACAAATTACCAAAGTAATTAAACATAAATAATAATAAATTCTTATTTTTAATAATATGTAAAAATACATTGATGTTGAAATGATGAAAATTGATGCAATGTAATATAACTAAATCAAAACAATGAAATTGTCACATTTGAAAAGAATTATTTTTTATTATAACATAACAAAATAATGTGGGTGTGTTGCACTCCAAGACACTAAAGTGATCAACTAAAAGAACCTCAATTATCAAAGAAGGCACAAAATCATGTCAATTCAAATAGCTTTTGTTCTATCCCAATCAAACTTTAATGCAATTACTATGAATTACCAAAACTGTTAACATTAAAAAATAATAAACTATTATATTATTACAAAGCAAATATTTATATCCAAACTAAAATAGGATAAATTCAATAGTTGAATTATACCTCAATAAATATATCAAAATAAAAGAAAGTTGAAAAAAGTAAAAAATAGTATAAGATAGTTGAATTATATTATATTTAGGTGACTGAGTATAGCATCCTTGATCACTAAAATAGGTATGAATAAAAATTCCTTATAAATAAGTGAAAACCCTTCAAAATAAACATCTGATAAAGCATAAAAATAAATATTCAATTGAATAGAGTTAAATGAGAGGAGTATAATGATATTTGTCTTATTTTAATTAGTGTTGTTCAAAATTACTATCAATTATTAAGAAACAATGAGCATAAATAACTAAAAACTAATATTATATTATTAATTAAATGTATAATAAAGTTGAAATAAGATTAATTATAGCAATGTAATACGACTAAATCAAGGTAATGTAAAGGTCACACAAGAAGAGATTTGTACTTATATAGTAATAAAAAAAATTTAAAAAAAAATTAAAAAATGTAATAAATTGTATAAGAAAATGACATTCAAGGATACTAATTATATCGATTACAATATACCTAATCATCCAATAGGATATAAATTGTAAAATCTTAAAAAGCATGCAAAAGTCTTGAAAAAAAATTGAAAATGTTGAAATGGATATTTAATTAGATAGAGATCATCTAGATGACTCCAACAATATTTTTTTCATATCCATTAGACCTCATTTGGGATAGCCAAGAAGCAACAAATTAATTTAACATAAATAATGAAAATGTATTATATGAATATTAAAAAAAATTATAACCACACAAGTGTGGATTTTGAGTTACATAGTAATATAACCAAATAAAAAAATAGAAGAAATGAGATAAATTATATAAGTAATTGTATTCTGAAATAGTATCAAGAACAAGCGTAACATCTTCGATTATCAAATATGGTATAAGTCATAAATCTTGTCAAAACTTTTGCAAATAAAATAATTAAATTAAAAATGAACATTTAATTGAATATAGCTCATTAAGAAAAGTCTAGTGATGTTTATTTAGTATTAATTGGTCTTAGGTAAGAATTATTTTCAATTACTATAGTAAATAAGCATCAATAATTATGATAATTATATTAAGTAAAATTATATTAAAACTAAAAATAAGAAAAATTGAAGTAATGCAATATAATAAAGTCATAGCAATCTATTATTCAAATAAGACAAGAGTGTGAGTTTCATTGTGATATAAAGAAATCAAAATCAAAACATTGTGATATAAAGAAATCAAAATCAAAACTTCGAAAAAATGAGATAGTTGGTACAATAAAGTTTCATTCAAAGCTTTTTAAAAGATCTAGTGTATTATTCTTCATCTTAAAATTTGGAAAATATCTAGTAATGTGTTCCAAATGTAAAGAAAATAAAATTTTTCAAAATTAAAAAAAATAAATATTTAATTAGATAGAGCTCATCAAGGAAAGTCTGCTGATGTTTGTTTATACCCATAAAAAAATTCAATTATTGAAAATTACTAAAATAAGTAAATATAAATAATAATTAATTATTATTGTAAACATTATGTAACTATATATTAATGCTAAAAATTTAAATTAAAGTATTGTAATATAACAAAATTAATGTGATTTAAATGTCACATAATAGGATAGTTAGAGTTACATATTAACATAATAAAATTTTAAAAAAATTAAAGAAATAAGATAAATTATTCAAGAAAAACTATTTCCATGACATTATAGAATTTGAATCCAACATCTTCAATTGAAAAATAAGATATGAATTGATTTGTCTTATAAATCACATCAAAACTTCTACAAATATAGTATTTTAAAACATAAAAAGGATTATTTAATTACGTAATTCTCATTTAGATGAGTCCAATGACAATTTTTTTGACTCTATTAGGCATTCTTTATAAATTACTAAAAAAACTATCATAAATAACATTAAACAATTAACTTAGCATTAAGTAAATGCATGCTAATGTTGAACTGTGTTGAATTTGTATGAGATATTATAACAAAATCAAATACTTCTAAATGTCACAGTAGAAAAGAATTAGAGTTACATATTGATAGATAAAAATCAAAGACAAAACTTTCAAGAAATTAAAAGAAGTGCAAAGGAAAAGTTATATTCCTATAAACTTAGTGGAACAAGTGAAATAGCCTCAATGATCAAGTCACATGAAAATTAAAATACCATGTGAAGTATATCAAAACCTCAAAAAATTAATATTTTTAAAAAAGAACATAATTCCAAAGGGTTTACAAAGATGAGTATATAGATGCTTATTTTGTCTTGATCAAACTTTGTTTAGAGTTATTATGAATTAATAAAATAAAAAAACATAAATAATAATAAATTATTATTTCGACATCAAGCAAATATATATTAAAGTTAAAATTACAAAATTTGAAGCAATATAATATCACCAAATAAATGTAATGTAAAGGTCGCATGATGAGAGAAAAATGTAAAATAGTGATTTATCAAAATCAAAGAAAAAAATTACAAAAATAAAATAAAATTTTCAAGAAAGTTTTATTGTGAGATATTAAAAGAATTTGTTGTAACAACCTTTAGTCATCAAAAAAAGTATTTTATAAAAATATCACTTAAAACATACAAAAACCGTAAAACATAAAAAAATTTAAAAATATGAAAAAGAATATTGAATTTAAAAAGGCTCAGTTAAATGACAAACAACATTATTTTCACCTCATCAAACCTCAATTAAAATTACTTAAATTAGACAAAAGAATAAGCATAAATAACAATAAGTTATTTTTTAATTTTAATTAAATATATATTAACAATGAAACATGATAAATTGAAGAAACATAATATAACAATATAAAACTATCATTGTGGCCACATGAGTGTAGATTTTTAGTTACATACTAATATAACCAAATCTAAGAAAAAAATTTGCTTAAAAATGATAAACTGTGTGAGAAAGTTACATTCCAAGATGCTTAAAAGATCATTTGTAATTTCCTTAATCATAAAATTAGAAAAGAATAGATATAACATTTATTTTGTGTAGGAAAAATTTAAAATAAAATAATTAAAAAAATTTAACAATGAAAATTTTGTTAGATAGATCTTATCAAGATAATTCGACAAACATTAATTTCATCTCGATTGAATCGTAGGGAGAACTAAAACAAATTAACATAGTAAATATGCTCTAATAATAATTGTAATAATAATAATAACAATAATAATAAATGTATTTTAAAATTGAAATAAGATTATATAGAAATAAAAGAAAAATATTCAACAAAATAAGATTATTTGTTTGAAAAAGTTGCATTCAAAGACATTCAGTAGATTGACTCTAATATTCCAAAAGTGTTCAATTATGTATGATTTACAATGCCTCATAAAGCATTCTAATACTATAAAAAATGAAATTTTGAAAAATATAAAGATGAATATTTCAATAGATAAAGCGTGATGAGTGAAGTCCAATGATATTTTTATTGTTTTGTTAGATCCTATTTATAATTACTAGAAATTACTAAAGTCAATAATTATAAATAATAATAAATTATTATTTTAATAGCAAATAGATATATGTATTAAAACTAAAATCATATTAGTTGAAGTAATGCCAAATCAAAGTGATGCATTGGTCTCACCATATTATATTTAGAGTTACATTGTAATATAAAAAAGTCAAAGAAAAAAATTTAAAGCAAAGAGATAAAATATTTGAAATGTTTTTTTCCAAGGTACTAAGGTTATCAAATGTCTTGCTCTTGATCATCAAATTAGATGTGAATTAAAATGCATCTTAAAAAAAATATAAGAAAAATACTTTAAAATGTAAAAATGTATATTTAATTTGTTAGAGCCTATTGAGATGATTACAACAATAATTTTTCCATCTTGATCGAACCTTTTTTAAATTATAACAATACATAAAATAAATAAGCATAAATAGCAATAAATTAATACTTTTATATTAAATAATATTTATTAAATTTAAATTTAGATTAATTGATGCAATACAAAAACAAAAACATGCAAAGGGCAAATAAGAGAATAATTTGAGTAATATACTAATTAAAAAATTAAAGGTAAACGATTTACAAAAAGAGATTAACTATGTAAGAAAGTTATATTATAAGAAACAAAAGAGATTGAGCATGACATCCTGAATCGTCAAAAAATGTAAGATTCGAAATGAGTCGTAAGACATGAAAAAACTCTTGAAATTAAAAATTTACAAAAAAAATAAAAAATTACCATTTAATTAGTTAGCTCATTGAGGTGAGTCCAAAAAACATTTTTCACCTTATAATGACATCACATGAATTAATATGAATTACTAAGATAATTTTTAATAATTAATATTTAAATATTATTTTTATATTTAATAAATCTAAAATAATTATAAAACGACATAAATTAAAGTTATTTAATATATTGGAATCAAAGCAATGTGAAGCTCGCAAAAGAGAAAAATTAGAGTTTCATTGTAATACAACAAAATTAAAATGAAAAAATCAAAGAAATAAAAAAAATAGTATGAGAGGGTTGCAAGAAAAGATATTAAGATAGTTAACTATAACATCTTTGAAAATTGGAAAGAATTCATCAAGGTCAGTTACACGATATGTGTTTATCTCCATCAGACTATGTTTAAAATTATTTTTTAAATATAAAATAATATATATATATTAAAGCTTAAATGAGATAAATTGAAATAAAATAAAAAAAAAACCAAATGATAGCGATGTGTTGTTAATAAGAGAGAAGATTTAGAGTTACATAGTATATAACAAAATGAAATATTTAATTTTTGAAAATGAGATAAATTGTACTAAAATGTTCTAATCCAAGAGACTAAGGAGATATACTATAACATCCTACATAAAAGTAAATAGTTATTTAAATAAGAAAATCAAAACAAGTACAATGACCATTGTTTAGTTTTGTTCAAATCTCATTTTGACTTTCTACAAATTACAATAATAAATAAAAATGAAGTTTTACTTTAATATAAATTAAATATATAATAAAGCTAAAATCTTATTAATTGAATTCATATAAAAGTATGACATAAAAGTGATTTGATGTTTCAATTTGAGGATAATTAAAGTTTCAAAGTAATACAAGGAGAATGAGAAAGACATAAACAAATAAGAAAAAATTAAGAAAAAGTTGCATTCCAAGATATTTAAGAGATTTAGTGCATGAGTAAAAATATATTTTAAGGCATGCCAAAAACTTTTAAAGTAAAATATTTCAAAAAAATTACTAAATTAATATTTAATTTGATGGAGGTAGTCAAGTCTAATCTAACAATGTTTCATCTCAATGATGGCTCGTTAATAATTATTTTGAATTACAAAAATTAAATAACAAAAAATAATGTTAAATTGAAATTTTAATATGGATTAAATATATATTACACCAAAAATGATATAAATTGAAGAACTTCAAACAAACAAAATCAAAGCAATGAAAAATTTACGTGAGTGAACAAAGTTTAAATAATTATAACCAAATGAAATGGACCCTTTTTAATCTTAAAATAAATTGTAAGGGATAGTTAAGTTATAAAATACTAACCAGACTGAGTGTTACATCCTCTATCATTAAATAAAATATTAGTAGAAAGCCTCATAAAGTATGCTAAGAGTTAAAACAATTAAATAATTAAAAATATTTAATAAAATGTAATTCGATAGAGGTCATCAAGGAAAGTCCTATGGCATTCATTTCATCTGGATCAAACTACATTTTGGATTGCAACAAATTACCAAAATAACTAATCATATATAACAAAAACTATTATTTTAATACTAAGAAATATATATTTAAGCTAAAATTTGATAAATTAAGAAAAATAGTGCAAACAAATTTAAGCAACATAAATTTTAAACAATAAGTGAATCGAAGTATCAAATTAATATATCCAAATCAATGTAAGAAAATTGAAGAAATATTAATAATTATACAACAAAGATAGATTCTAAGATGCCAAAGATATCTATTATTACACCCTCGCTCAGCAAATCAAGTTCAAGTTAAAAAGCCAAGTAAAGAACAAAAATCTTTAAAAAATAAAATAATTAAACTAACAAAAATAAATATTTAATAAATTAGATCTTGTTGGGAGGACTCTATTGATGCTTCTTTTAAATTGATAGGAACTCATTCAGAATTATTAAGAATTAGAAAAGAAAATAATCATAAATGACAATAAATTATTTTTTATATTAAGTAAATATATAAGAAAGCTAAAATTAGATTAATTGATGTAATTGATATAACTAATCAAAGTAGTTTAATGTTCAGAGAAGTAAAGAATTAAAGTTTCATAATAATACAACCAAATTGAAGGAAACGATTTGAAGAAATGAGATAAATTTTATGAGAAACATGGATTCAAATATATTACGGAGATCATTTGTAACATAATTATTAAATAAGGTACAAATTTAAATGTCTCACAAAATATGACTCTAAAGAGATTGATTGTACCATCCTTCATCATCAAATTTGGTACAAGTCAAAATATATAAAAGTGTGTCAAAATCATTGAAAATAAAACATTTTAAAAGTTGAAAAAAAATTTTATTTAACAGAGCTCATTAAGATGAGTCCAACAATAGTTTTTCATCAAATTTGGACCTCATTTGGAATGTTTATGCATTACAAAAAAAACAAGCACAAATTAAAAAATTACTATTTTAATAGTAAGTAAAAAATTTCTTAATACTAAAAAACATTATAGCAATCTAATGTAACAAAACAAAAGAGATTTAAAGGTCAGCCAAGAGATTTAGAGTCATATTATAATACGACAAAATCAAAGAAAAAAATTTAGTAAATGAGATAAATGTTACGAAGAATTAATTTCCATGATACAAGAAAGATCGACTGTAACATCTTTGATCCTTAAATTTTGTTCAAATTTAAATATTTAATAAATTCTTTCAAAACCTTAGAGAATAAAATATTTTTAAAAATATAAAAATGGATATTCAATTTATTAGAGCTTGTTGAGTTGTTTATAACTACTTTTGTTTCATATTGATTAGACCTTGTTTGGAATTATTTTGAATTATCAAGATAAATTATAGAAATAATAATAAATTTTATCTTAATAAAAAGTTAATATGCATCTAAGGTCAAACGACATATATTTAAGCAATGCCATTTTACCAAAATAAGGAAAAGCAAGAGACACATAAGGGACAATTTAAATGTATATCGTAATACAACTAAATAAAAGCAAACAATTTGAAGAATTAAGCAAAATTTTAAAGGAAAGTTAAATTCAAAGGTTCTTAAGTGACTCATATGCTAAGAATTGAATTGTCTCTTAAAGCATAAAAAAATCATAAAAGAAATATTTCAAAATAGAACCATGAAAATTTGCTCCCCAAATATGGTGCAAATTGACACGTCTCTCAAAAAGAGTTAAATACATGTAATAAAAATATATAAAAATTATGAACAAGTACTAGGTCAGACAGATCATATCATGATGTGTTCATCGACAATAGTTTAGTATTTGATTAGTCGTCATTTAGAATTACTGCAAAATAAATCTTACGATAACAATAAAAATTTATAAATTGTTATTTTAATATTTTGTAAGTACATTATAAATCTAAAAAAATTAAAGCAAAAAAACAAAGCAAAATAAAAGTAATGCAAACATGATCGAGGAGGAGATTTTTGGTTGCAAAATAGAACTACTAACTCAAATAAAAAAGTTTGAAGAAATAACAGAATGTTTTTAGAAACTTTGCATTCCAAGATAAAAAGTAGATCATGTGTAACATCCTCTATCATCAAAACATGTATAAATCAAAATATCTCATTACCAAAACCCTTAGAAATGTATTCTTTAAAAAAAATCAAATAGTAATTAGACATGGTAGATTGATTTGAGTCCAACAATGTTTTTTTCATCTTGATCAAATAATGATTAAAATTACTAAAAATGCAAAATCAAATTAGCATAAATAATAAAAAGATAATATGTTCTTGTTAAGTAAAAAATAATAATGATAAAATGAGTTAAATATACAAATGTATAATAACCAAAAAAGAAAAAATGTCCTTCTTACATGGAAGGAGATTTAGCATTAAATAGTAATATAAAAAAAATAAATGTGAAATATTTGAAGAAAAAAAGTAAATTGATTAAGAATGTCTCTTTGCAAGACATAAATGACGTCAAGTGTAACATTCTTGATTATCAAATCACATACAAATTAAAATAACTTGCAAGGCAAGATAGTATTTCAAAAAGTAAAATATTCTAAAAATTAATAAATAAATATTTAATTGGATTAAGATTTTTGACAATTGTTTTGTCTCATTAAGACTTAGCTTTGAATTAATGAAAACTAAATAAGTAAAGCAACATCAATAATAATAAGTTATTATTTTAACACCAATAAAATATACATTAAAGAAAAATAAGAAAAACTAGAGTAATTTAATACCACAAAATTGAGGCTATGCATAGGTCACACAAGGGGAGCATTAGAGTTTCATGACACTATAAAACAATAAACGAAAAAATTGAAAGAAAAAGCATAAGAAAATTTGCATTTTTGGAGACTGAGGTGATTGCGTATAATATCCTTGATAGTCAAATAAAGTACAAATAAAAATATCTCACAAGGAATGCCAAAATCTTAGAAATTAAAATTCTTGAAAATATAATAATAAAAATTAATTTAGTAGAGCTTATTGGTAGTAGAATAATGAACTTTATTTCTTATTTCTTGTAGCTCATTGGAAATTAATACAAATAGCAAAACTAAATAGAAATAAATAATAATAAAATATTGATTTAATTTTTGAAAAATATATGTTGAAGTTGATATGAGATAAATTTATGTATTCTAATATAACTAAATAAAGGAGACAAAAATAATGTGAGTGGAGATTAATAGTTAAGTAATAATTTAACAAAATAAAAATAAAACAATTTAAAGGAATAATAGAAATTGCATAGTAAAGCTGTATTCAAAGATATTAACTAGAATGAGCAAAATATCCTCAAAGATCAAACGAGTTATAAAATTAAATATATCATAAAACATATAAAAATTCTATAAACTGTTAAAAAAATGTAAATATAAACATAAAGTTTGATAAACCTCATTATGGCAAGTATTATGATGTTTAGTTTTTCTTAATTAGACCAGGATTGGAACTATATAAATTACAAAAGTAAATAAACATAAATAATAATAAATTTATACTTCAAAATAAAGTTATGCATATTAATGGTGAAGTGTTTTGAATCAAAGCAATGTAATATGAAAAAAATCAAAGTGATTTAACAGTAATACAAGATAAATGTTATCGTTTCAGAGCAGTATAACAAAATAAAATTGAAAAATTTTGAAAACTGAGATCAATTATATGACAATGCTGCATTGAGATATACTATAGAGATATTTTGTAGCATTCTTGATCATCAAATCAAGTGCGAGTTAATGTATCTCCAAAACATACGAAAATCCTTAAAATTTAAAAAAACTTAAAAATACAAAAAATAAATATTTATTTTGATAAATATTATCAAATGAGTTTAAAGACTTTTTTCATTATGTTGTGACAACATTTGGAAATACTGTTTTTAATTAAAGTAAATAAGCATAAATAGTAATAAATTATTATTTAATACTAAGCAAGCATAAATTAAAGTTGAAATTAGATAAGTTTATGAAATGTAATATAATGAAAGAGAAATGATGTAAATGTCACAAGTTTGGAGATTTAGTGTTACATGATAATATAGCAAAATGAAAAATAATAATTGAAGATATGAGTTAAATAATAATGAGAAGTTTTATTTCAACATATTAAAGAGATCAAGTGCTATATTCTTTATGATCAAATAAAAAATGAATCAAAATTACTCATAAAATATGTAAATCCCTAGAAAATATAATATAATATAAAGAAATTATAAATATGAATATATCATTTGATAAAGCTCATTGAGATAAATCCAAATCCATTGGTTTTGTCCAAATCAAACATTGATTAGATCTACTATGAACTACAAAAATAAATAATAATAAATAATAAAACATTATTATTGTAATGTTAAGAAATTTATATTACCACAACATTAGAATGACAGTTTTACTATAATATAATAAAATTACGTCCAAAAATTTCAAAAATAAAAGATAAATTAAATTGACATCCTCGATTATCAAATAAGATATGAATAAGAATTTTTCATAAAACATACCCAATCTATAGAAAGTCAAAAATTTAGATACATATATATATATATATATATATATATATATATATATGATTTTTTAAATATATAAAGCTCACAAAGATAAGTCTAAGAAACTTTTTTTCATCTCAATCAAACCTCATTAGGAATAACTCTAAATTTCCAATGCAAAGAGGAATAAATAATAACAAATTAATATTTTTTATGTTACTGATTTATATATTAATGATAAAATGAGATAATTAAAAGTAATGTAATAAATCAAATTCAAATCAATGTAAAGCTTTCATAAGGGCAGAATTCATGTTTCATAGTAATATAACTATTTCAAAAAAAAATATTAGAGTAAATGAGATAACTTTTAAAGGAAAGTAACCTTACATGTTATTAAGGAGTTAGAGGATAACATCCTTAATAATCAAACAAGATACAAACCAAAATTTCTTATACATAGTTAAATACTAAATAATTATTGACAAAATAATATAGCCAAAATGAAAGAAAACAATTATTAACATAACATGAATTATATGAAAAAATGATATTCCAAAATTTCAAAGAGATTGAGTGTAAAATCATTGATCATCAAATAAGGTACTAATTAGAATGACTTATAAAATGAGCAAAAACCCTTTAAAAAATAAGCATTTGTAACTATAAAAATGATATTTAATTTGATAGAGATCATTGAGTTGAGTCATATGATATTCATTTAAACTCAATCAGACCTTGTTTGAAATTTCTAAAAATTACTAAAATAAATATATATAAATAATAATAAAAAAATTATTATTTTAATACTAAGAAAATATATATTTAAGTAGTAATGTGATAAGTAGTAAAAAGGGTAATATAAAAAATTGAAGGCAACATAAAAGTCACACAATTAGTTTTATAGTAATATAAATAGATTGATATGAAAGAACTAAAGATGCGATAAATTATGAGAGAAATCTACATTATAAGACACTAATGACATCCATTGCAATATCAACAAACAACCAATTAGCTACGACTTAAAATTCTTGGAATTGTTTGTCAAAACCCTATTAAATTAAATATTTGAAAAATATTTTAAAATGAATATTTTATTGATTAAACCTCATTGAGATGTGTCCAACAATTTTAATTTCGTATTAATTAGACATCATTTAAAATTTCTTTAATTACAAAATAAAAAATCATAAATTATAAGAAATTATAAATTTAATATTTATAAAGAAAATAAAATTGCTGAAATGAGATTCATGAAAAAAAAGATACCAGAGCTAATGTCTTGAAAAAATAACATAAATTATATGAAGAAGCTCTATTACAAGAATCAAAGTGATATGTTGTAGCATCAATGTTCATGAAAAAACGAACAAGTTGAAATGCCTCATAAAGCATTCCAAACATAAAAACATAAAATATTTTTAAATAATGAAATGATTATTTAATTAATAGGAGATCATTTTGATGAGTTAAATAATCTTTTTAATATCTACAGAACAACATTAGGAATTGTAAAACATTACTAAAGAGTAACAAAAATAATAACAAATTATTCTTTTTAGTTTATATAAATATAACAATGCTAAAATGAGGTAAATTGAAGAAATGTACTATAACCAAATCACAATTTACTAATGGTCACATTATAATGGAATTAGTGTTTTATAGCGATTTTAAAAAACTAAAATGAAATTTTTTCAAATATGAGAATTGTACAACAATACTGCAATCCAAGATACTGAAAGGTTCAAGTATATTTCTTCAATCATTAGACGTGGAATGAATCAAAATGCCTTATAAAACTTGCAAAAAAAAACAAAAATAATAAAAAATTTAAAAAACATAAAAAAAAATTTTTAACAAGATATCATCATTCAAGATCAACCCAAGGATGCTACTTTCATGTTAATTAAAATTATTTTAGAATTATTACAAATTATGTTAATAAATAATAATTAATAATAATAAATTATAATTTTAATATGAAGCAACCACATATTAAAGCCAAAATAAGATAAACTTAAATAATATAATTAACCAAATCAATGTAATGTAAAGGTCACATAGAGATGATTTAAGTTAGATTCTAATATAACCAAATGCAAACCAACTTTTTTAAACATAAGATAAATTGCATGTTAAAGATTCATTTATTGATCACAAAATTAGATCGCAATTGAAAATTCTTGTAAAACTTGCCAAAATTATAGAAAATAAAATATTTAGAAATAAAAATAAGAATATTAAATTAGATAGAGCTCATCAAGGTGAGTTTAATGACACTTTTTTTGTATCCATTTCACAACATTTAGATTTATTACAATTTAAAAAATAATTAAAAATAATAATAAAAAATTATTTTTTCAATATTAAGTAATATTTATTAGCACTAAAAAGAGATAAACTCAGGCAATGCAATATTATCAAATCTTAATACTGCAAAAGTAAGATGAGTGTAGAATTAGGATTTCTTAGGAAAATATATGAAGAAATGAGATTAATATTACTCAAAACATGTATTTTAAAGCACTCAGAAGTTTAAGTGTAACTTTTGTATTGGTCTAATTAGGAAGAAATCAAAATATCTCATAAACTATACCAAAATCAAGGAAAAAAATATTTAAAATTATAAAACTAAATATTTAAATTTTTATAACTCATAGAAATGTCTCTAATGATATTTATGTGATCTTAATTAGACCATGTGAAGAACTTTTATGATTTACAAAAAAAGTAATAAGCATAAACATTGATAAATTTTTATTTTTTTGGTAAGTACATAAATTTTAAAGTAAAAACAAAATAAATTAAGTTAATAAAATATAATGAAATTAATGTAATATAAAAGGAAACAAGAGAGGAGATTCAAAATTACTTTTTAATATACACCAATTAAAGAAAAAATTTTGAATAAATGAAATAAATTGCATGGGAAAGTGGCATTCCAAGCTACTATGCAATTGAGCTTAGCATACTTGAACATTATATTATGTGCTAATCAAAATGTCCCTAAAAGTATGTAAGAATGCTAAAAAATAATGTTTTTTAAATATTGAAATAAATATTGAATTGGATAGAACTTATCCTAATGAATGCAATGATGCTTGTTTCATATTAGTGAGACCTCTTTTCAACAAAGTGATTTACCAAATGAAAAAAATAGAACATCAAAGTAATATAAACAAAGGAAAGAAAAAGTTTTTAATAAAAGAGAAAATTGAGTAGATTGTGTGTAAAAACCTCGATGGCCAAACAAGAATGAATCAAATTGTCTCTTTGCACATGCCAACGCAATTCAAAATAAAAAATTAAAAACAAAGTAATATAAATAAATATCTTATTACATAAGGCCTATAAAGTATAATATAATAGTATTTATTTCATCTATATTGGATCTATTTTAGAATTTTTAAAAATAAAAAATTTAAATAAACATAAGTAATAGCACCTTATTATTTTAATATTCAATGAAAATATTTGAAAGCTAAATTAAGGTAAAATGAATTAATTTCAAATAATAAAATAAAAATGATGTAATTGACACATTAGATGTGATTTTGAGTTATAATGTAACATTATAATGTGAAACAACATCATTTGAAAAATTAGATAAATTGTGTGTGAATGTTCAATTTGATCGTACTATGCCCAAGTTAAACGTACTTAATTGTCAAATATATCATGAATAAAAATGACTCGTAAAGCATGGCAAAATTAGATAAAATTAAATATTTAATTTGATAAAGCACATCGAGATGAGTCCAACAAGGTTTGTTTCATCTTAATCGAACAACTTTTGAAACTATAGCCAATTGCAAAAGAAAATATTTATAAATAAAAATAAATTTTTATAATAATATTAAGTAAATGTAATAAGAATAAATAATAACAAATCATTATCTTGATACTAAGGAGATTTATATTAAAGAAAAAATGATATAAACTAATGTATTATAGTGAAATAAAAGCGATGCAAAGTTCACATGAGAAAAAAATTTGAGTTCATTATTAAAGCAACCAAATAAAAAAAATTAAAGAATGAGATAAATTATGTGAGAAATTTTGATTCTAAGCCACAAAGGAAATTCACAATAACATCTTTGCTTACTAAATCAAGTATGAATCAAAATGTCTTGTAAAGCATGCAAAAATCATAAAAAATAAAATTCCTAAAACTATAAGTATGAATATTTAATTAGATAGAGCTCTTTTAGATTATTCACTTAGTCTTCACTTTGTTCGGTTGAACCTCAATTGGAATTATAGTGAATTATAAAAGTAAATGAAAACAAAGAAAAATAAACCATTATTTTTAATATCTAGAAATATATATTAAGTAGAAATATCATATGTTTTGGCAAACAAATCCAAGACACAAAGAAGATTGAGTTTAATTACCACATTCGTCTAATAAGATACGAATCAAAATTTATCATGAAACATGTGAAAATCAAAAGAATTAAAATATTTAACGAATATGAAAAAATGTATAATTTTGTAGAACTCATTTAGACTAATATAATAGTATTGGTTTCAAAATGATTAGTTCTCATTTAGAGTACTATGAATTACCAAATCAAAGAAGTGCAAAAAAGAATAAATTATGTTTTTTTAATAATAAAGAAAGAAATATTACCAATGAAATAAGATAAACAAAGTAATGCAATACAGACAAAACAATTCATTATAAATATAATACAATAAGACATTTTTTGTTACATACTAATATAACCAAATTAGAGCTAAAAAATTGATGAAATAAAATAAATTGTAAAGTTTCTTTGTAGGCTATCAATGAGATCGAGCAGAACGTCCTTGATTGTCAAAAGAGGTATAAGTCGAAATAAGTCATAAAACATGCCAAAACCTTAAGAAGTATAATGTCATTATATATATATATGTATGTATGTATATATATGAATATTTAATTAAGAAGGGCTCAATTATATCATTTCAACAACTTATTTTATCTCAATATCGACTCAATTATAATTGTTATGAATTACTTAAATAAATAAAAATAAATAGTAACAAATTACTTTTTTTAATATGAAGCAATATATTTATTACTAAAATGATACAAACTAGAGCACTATAATATAAACAAATCAATGAGATGAAAAAGAGACATGAGAGGGTAATGTGGGTTTTGTAAAATTACTTCAAAATTTAATAAAAAACTTCAACAATTGAGAGAAATTAAATGCAAAAGTTAAATTCCATAATATTAGAGAGATCATACGTAATATCCTCAATCATCAAATTAGGTATGATTCAAAATGTCTGAAAAATTATACTAAAGCCCAAGATAATAAAATATTTTAAAAATAAATGATAAATATTTAATTAGAAAGAGCTCAATGTGAAAACTTTAAAAAGTTATTGTTTCTTAATTGGACATCCTCTAGAGTTACTATGAGTTACCAAAGTAAATAATAATAAATTATTATTTAAATATTAGGCAAATATATATCAGTACAAAAATAAGGTACTAAAATAGTGTAATAAAACTATATCAAAATCATATATAGGTCACACATCAGGATAATTAGAGATTTAAAGCTAAATAACATTATAAAAAATCATTTCTATAAATGAGATAATCTACGAAGGGAAATTCCATTCCAAAATAGCTAAAACACCAAGTTTAACATCCTTGATCTTTAAATAAAGTAAAAAAAAAAAATTTCATGTGAAACACAAAAACCTCTAGAAAATAAATTTTATAAGTATAAAATGAAAATTTAATTAAAAAGAGCTAGTCCAAGCCACTATGATGACTTTCGTTTAGTCTCAATTTGATCAAATTTACAATTATTATGAAATAACAAATAAAATAAATTTAAATAATACCAATTTTATATTTTATTATTATTTAAACATATATAAAGCTAAAATAAGACTAATAATAGAAACATAATACAACTAAATAAAATTGTTGCAATGAAGACATAAAAAGAGAAATAGAGTTTCATAAAAATACAACTTAACAAAAGCAAAAAAATTGAAAAAATCACATAAATTAAATGAAAAACTTATATTTTAAGAATTTAGAAAGACCAAGTGCAGTATTCTTAATTGTCAAATGTTGTACGAATCTAAATATCTCATAAAATATGCTAATATATTTGAAAATAAAATATCTCAAAAAATATAAAACATTTTTATTGAATAAAACTCAACGAGATGTTCCCAATGATCTTTGTTAGACCACGATTTGACCTCATTTTGACATTACTTTGCCTTATCAAACTAAATTAATATAAATAAATGCAAACTATTATTTTAATGTCAAATAAACATGTTTTAAAGTTGAAAATATAAAATTGAAATAATGAAATATGGCCAAAACATAGCAATGTAAAAGTAAGATTAAGAATGATGTAGTCATACTTATAAATATAACAAAATCTATGCAAAAAGCTTAAAAATTAGATAAATTGTATATGATGGCAGTGTTCCAGTATTAAAGAGATTTAGTGTAACATTCTTGATCATTAAATTTGGTACAAATAAAAACATCTTCTAAAATATGCCAAAAATAAAGAAAAAAATATTTAAAGAAATCAAAGTTAATATTTACTTAGATATAACATGTTGGGCCGATTCCACTAATCTTTGTTCTCTGTCTATCAGACATCATTTATAATTATTACAAGTCATCAAAACAATTAAGCATAAAAAATAATATATGAAGTTCAAATTAATTAATTTTTTGTTAAGGTAAAAATAAAATAAAGTGAAGCAAAGTAATATAATAAATTTAAAATAATGTAAAATCATGAGTGAGTAGAATTAGATTTTAATCGATATATAATCAAATAAAATAGAAAATTTTGGAAAAAAATAAGGTAAATTGCAGAAGAATGCTGAATTTCAAGATACTAAAGTGGTTCATTGTAACATACCTAATCATCATAATAGATATAAATCAAAATATCTCAGAAAGTGTACAAAAATCTTAGAAATTAAAATATTTCAAAATTTGAATAAATGAGTCCAATGACATTTGTTTTGTCTGTATTATAACAATATTTGAATTTTGTGAATAACCAAAGTAATAAGCATAAATATTAGTAGATTATTATTTCCATATTTAGTTAATATATTTTAAAGCTAAAATCAAATAAATTGAGAAAAAGTAATATATCCATTTAAGCCATAAAAAGATAAAAATAGTGGAGATTTCGAGTTACATTGTAATATAGAAAAATCATAGCAAACATTTAAGAAAAATAAATGAGATGAATTGTGTGGGAAAGTTCCTGTCAAGGTCACTAAGGAGATTGAGAGTAACATCTTCAATTATAACACTATGTAGGCTGAAAGTGCTTATTAATGTGTGCGATGACTATGGAAAATAAAAGAATTTATATTTAATTGTATGGAGCTTGCCAAGATGAGTTCATTAACATTTGTGTCATGTTAATCAAATATTATTTTCAATTATAAAAAATCTCCAAATTAAGTTAACATTAAAAAAAATTGTTGTTTAAGTTTAAAATTAATAAATATTAAAAAAAGAGAAATTAAGGCAATGTAATATAACAAAATAAAAACGATTATAAAGTTTATAGCAGCACATAGAAAGAGCTTTAATGTGATAAGAAAAAAGCAAAAAAAAAATATTTGAAGAAATGAGAAAAATTATGTAAGAAAGTTGCGCTCCAGGTTACTAAATAGATTTTGTGTAACATCCACAATAGTCACACCAGGTGAAAATTGATGTCTCTTCAAGGATGTCAAATAGGCACAATCAGTTCTTTTTTGGAATTTTTCTGAATTACAAATTCAAATAAACATAAATAATATTAATTTGCCCTTTTTGTATTTGATAAATATATTTGATTGCTAAATTAAGATAAAATGAAGTAATGTAATATAAAAAAATCAAAGTACTATAATATCACACAAAATTAGATTTAGAGTTACAAAGTAATGTTACAAAATCAAAGTGCGTCATTGGAAGAAATGAGATGAGTTATATAAAAGAGTTACATTCCAACATACTTAGAGGACAAGCATTAGATCCTCAATAGTCAAATCTATTACAACTCAAAATGTACCATAATGCACGGGAAAACTCTAGGAAATAAAGTAATAAAAAAATATATTTTTTTAGATAGAGCTCATTTAGATTTGTCTAATACAGTTGCCTCATCTCAATCAAATCACATTTAGAATTACTATAAATTATAAAAATAAATAGGCAGAAATAATAACATTTTAGTACTTTAATACTAAGCAAATAAATGTTAAAGCATAAATAAGATAATTTGAAGCAATATAAGAATTTCATAATAACATAAAATAATTGAAGAAAAATCTTTTAAAAAATTATATAAATTATAAAAATAAGTTGCATTTTAGAATACTAACGATATTAATGGAAAATTCCTCGATCATAATCTGGTACAAATTAGAATATCTTATATAATATGCAAAAACTATTAAAAATAAAACACTTGTCGTTATAAATGTTAATCGATAATTTTATATGCCCTTGAAATGAGTTCGATGACGATTTTTTTTAGATTGGACTTTGATTAAAATTACTATGAATTACCAAAGCAAATAATCATAAATAAGAATAAATAAATATATCAATATCAAGATATGTATATTGACCCTTAAATAAGATAATGTAAGACAATATGATATAAAAAATATCAAAGCAATGTAAAAATGGTGGCACATAATAAGAATTAGAGTTCCAATGCAATATACCCAAAAATCAAATTGTAAAATTTAAAAATTGAGATTAAATTTATTAGAAATTTGAATTTCATGATTCTAAGAAAATTGAGCGTAATATTTTTTATCATCAAATAAGTTTTTTGGTAAATTTCTTATACAAAATTACAAGAAATAAAAAAATTAAAATATAATTAATTCTATGATGCTCAATAAGAGGTGCCTAATGACATTTGTTTTGTACCAATTTATACTAGCATGGAAAGAGATTTTGATTGACATAGTTGTTACATCAAATAAAAAATACAAGGTAATAAGATAAATTAAAATTGATAATTACATTCCAATATATTATAGATGCTCAGTGTAACATCCTTGATATCAAATCAACGAGTAATTATAATGACTTTCAAAATATTCTAAAACCTTGTAAAATAAAAAATCTAAAAAAATTAAATGAATATTTAATTTGGTAGAACTCACCGAGATTACTCTAATGATCTTTGCTTTATCTTGACTTGATTTTTATTGAAAATACCTTGAATTATCATAGTAAGTAATCATCAATAATAATAAATTATTATTTTAGTATCATGTAATATAAATTATCACAAATATAAGACAATGAAGCCATGTAAAATAAACAAATACAAAAATATGAAGGTTAAATGGGAGGAGAATCTGAGTTTTATAGTAATGTAATCTAATATAAAAAAATTAAAAAAATATGATAAATAGTACAAAAAATGTCCATTCTATGATATAAAGGAGATTGAGTATAACATCATACATCATCAAATAAAGTAAGAGGTAGAATGACCAGTAAGGCATGTCAAAACCCTACAAATTTAAAATATTAAAGTAATACACAAAAAAGAATATTTAAATGAATATAGCTCAATAAGACAAGTTTGATGACGATTCTTACATTTCAATCAGACCTTGTCTATAATTCCTGTGATTTAACAAAGAAAATAAGCATAAATAGTAAAAAAACTTTTATTATAACATCATGAAAATAATTTTTAAAGCTAAAAAGACCTATACAAAAGCAATGTATTACAACTAAATCAATGTGATGTAAGTGTCACATGAGAGGATAAGTAGAGTTTCATAGCAATCTTACCAAATCTAAAAAAACATTTTGAAGAAATGAGATAAGTTTTTTGTGAAGGTTGAACTCAAAGTTATTAATGAGATTAAGTGGAGCATCTTCAATCATCAAATTGCTTAAGAAAAAAAATGTTACACAAATCACACCAAAACTCTAAAAATAAATTGTATAAAAATATAAAATAAATATTTAATTAAATAGAGCTCATCAATTTATGTATGGAGAATTTTTTTTGTGTTAAATAGACCTCATTTGAAATTACTATGAATTACCAAATTAAATAAGCATAAATAATAATATAATATAATTAATAATAAGAATCGGTTAAAGTTGAAATGAGATTAAGCCAAATTATATAATATTACCAAATAAAAATAATGTGATGGTCACAGGATAAGAGAATTATGTTTAGTTTGTAATTTAAGGAAATAAAAGAAAAGTTAGATAAATTGTTTAAAGAAGTTGCATTTGAAGATAGAAAGAAAATGAAGTGTAATAATCATGATCGTAAAGTTAGGTATAAATTCAAAAGCCTCATAAAAGCATGTAAAAGCAAACTAAATTAAAATATCTAAAACTATATAAATTAGTTTTGAATCACATAAAGCTCATCGAGACATGTCTAACAACATTAGTTTTATCTTCATTAGATGTCATTTAGAATTATTTCAATTAAAAGAACTAAATAGATGTAAAAAAATAAATTCTTAATTTAATATTAGGTAAACATTTATTAAAAAAATGAAAAAAATTAAAACAATAGTATATAACAAAAAACATTACGTTACAAAGGTCATGCACGGAAGGATTATGGTTTATATAGTAATATAATCAAATCTAAGGGAAATTTTTTAAATATAAGATAAATTATACAACAATATTCCATTCCAATATACTAAAGGGATTGGGTATAACATCAATGATCACTAGAGAAGGTTGCATCTAAGTTATTAAGGAGATCCATTGCAACATCCTAAATTCTAAATAAGGTAGCAATAAAAGTAGGCTATCAAATATACCAAATTTTAGAAAATATAAAGCTAGATATATTATTATTTAAATGAGACAAACTAAAAAAAATTAATATAGACAAATCAAGAGATGTAAAGGTCATATGATAAGAGTGTGAAAGCTTCATAACAAAATAAAAATGTCTAATTAAGAAATTTGAAAATATAAGATAAACAATATATGAATGTTTCATTCTTGGACAATAGGGGGATCAAGTGTAATAGTTTCAATTGCTAACTAAGGTACTTATTAGAATGCTTGGTGAAGCATTCCAAAACCCAAGAAATGAATGTATTTAAAAAGTTAAGAAAAATTTAATTAAATGGAGCTTATCGATGCAAGTCCAATGTTAAGTTTCTTTCTAGATCCAAGCTCATCTAGAATTATAACCAGTTACAAAATTAAAAAATACTTACAATAAAAAAATTTTATATTAAACGAACATATATTTTAATTAAAGTGAGATAGACTTCAAGTATATCAAAGCAATGTAAAGGAAACATGAGAAGAGAATTTTAGATCAATAATAATATAAAAAAATCAAAACAAAAATAATTTGGAGAAATAAGCTAACTTGTATGGGAAAATATCCTATAAATTAGTGCATTTAAATAGTTTATAGAGATTGATAGTAAAATTTTTTATCAACAAATTAGGTAAAAAGTAAAATATCCTATAAATTAATCTAAAACACTAGAAAATTATGTATTAAAAAAATAAAAATAACTATTATATTTAATAGAGCTCGTTAACACACGCCATATGACTTTTATTTAGTTTCATTAAGGCCAAGCTTGGAAATACAACAAATTACCAAATTATGTACGGTAAATAATAATAAATTATTTTTTTAATATTTTGAAAAAGTAAAATAAATATCAAATAAGATTAATTTTTGTAATATAATATAGACAAATCAAAAGGATGTAAGAGTCATATGAAAAGTGAATTAAAGTCTCATAATAATGCATGTACATAAAATCAAAATATTTGAACAAATAACAACAATTGTATAGAAATGTTGCAATTTAAGAAAATAAGGAGATATAGTGTAACAAAATTGATCATCAAATCAGGTATGAATTGAAATCTCACAAAAAAATATTAAAAACCTTCATAGTAAAATATTTCCAAATATGAAAATAAATATTTTTTTGGATAATGCTCATCCACATGAGTACAATGACCATTTTTAGTCTCCATCAAACTTCATCTATAAATATTAAGACTAACCAAATACAATAACCATAAATTTAAACAAAAACTTATTTTAATTTTTAATAAATTTATGTTAAAGTCGAAATGACAAAAATAAAAAATATATTTAATAATAAAAATATATTGTTGCAAATGAAACACACGAAGGAGTTTAGACTTAGATAGCAACAAAGCCAAATAAAAATATAATCTTTAAAAAAATATGAAAAATTGTATAGAATGTTGCTTTCTAAGATGGAATGGAGATATACTATGTCATCCGTGATGCTCAAATAAACTATTAACATATCTTATGGTGATACAAAAATAGAAACTATAGTACTTAAATATATAAAAAAGAATATTTATTAAGATTTAGTTTCATCTTGATCAAATCCCATTTGAAATTTTTTAGAATTACCATATTAAAAAAAGAAAAAAAAATTATAATCTATTTCTTAACATGAAAAGAAAATATATGTTAAACATTAATTGAGATAATTTGAAGCAATTTGATTTAACCAAATCAAAGTGATGTGAAGTTTTCATGAGAGGAAAATAAATTTTTACAATAATTTAACCAATTAAAAAAAAATTTAAGAATTTTGCTAAATTGCACGAGAACGTTGCATTCCAAAATACTAAAGTTATTGAATGCCACACCCCTAATCACCAAATTATTTACAAATGGAAATGTCTCCTAAAATATGCCAAAAATAAAGAAAATAAATTATTTAAAAATATATAAATTGTTATGTAATTTTATAGATCTTATCGGGAAGAGTCTAATGATATATTTTTCCTCTAAATCACAACACCTTTAGAATAATTATGAAATATAAAACTATTATAACCATAAGTAATAAAAAATTAATTTTTCAATAATAAATATTTATATAATAAAGATTAAAATTACATCAATGGGTCACACAATAGTAGTTTTAGAATTGCAAAGTATTATAGCTCAATAAAATTAAAAAATTTTAAATAAATGAGATACATTATAAGAAAAAGTACCATTCCAAGATATGAATGTGATCAACTATAACGTCATCAATTTTTAGGTATGGTAAAAATTAAAATGTAATGCAATGCACAACAACGTTAACTAAGCATAAATAATAGAATATCATTATTTTAATATTAAATACATATGAGTGAAAGCTAAAATGAGATAAACTAATGCTATATGATCTAACTTATCAAAGCAAAGACAAGGTTTCAAGTTAGGAAAAATAGAGCTTCATACTAATGTAGAAAAATGGAAGCAAAAAAATTTGAGGAGATAAGATAAATTATATAACAAAGTTGTATTTTTACATATGAAAAAGTTCAAGTGTAAAATCCTAGATCATGAAATTAGTTTCAAATTCATGTTTCTAAAGCATGAAATCATTAAAAATGTGTTTTTTGTGATGAGTTGATGATGTTTGTTTTCTATCAACTTAACTACATTTGAAATATTACAAATATAAATTTAAATAGGCATAAATAATAATATATTACTTCCTTAAAAGTTAGCAAATATATTTTAAAGCTGAAATAGGATAAACTAAAAAAATGCAATATAAGCAAAAAAAAAAGAAAAGTAAATGTCACTCAAGAAGATTAGGGTTGCAAATTGGCATTACCTAATCAAAGTGAATGACTTAAAGAAGTAAGAAATATTTTGTAAGATAGTCACATTCCATGGCCATAGGAATGTTAAATGCAACATTCTCAATCGTTGAATTAGTTATGAATCAAAATGACTAGTAAAGCATTACAAAATCATAGAAAATAAAATATCCAAAAAAAATATAGAAATCATTATTTATTGGGATTGAGCTTAATGAGATGATTTTAATAACAATTCTTTTGTTATGATCAAACTACATTTGCAATTTTCTGTGAAGCAAAAAAATAAACAAGCATAAATAATAATAAATTATTATATTTGTATTAAGTAAACATCCATTAAAGTTGAAATAAGATAAATTTATTCGATATTAATTAGCCAAATGAATTCAATGTAAAGGTCACACAAGAGCAGATACCGGGTTAAATAGTTATAAAAAAAATCAAAATAAAATATTTTGTGAAACCAAATAAATTTTATAGGTATGTTGTATATTAAGATACTTAAAAAATCACATATCATATCCTTGACAGTCAAATCAGATGTGAATCAATAAGTAATATAAAACATGGCAAACATTTAGTAAAGAAAATATATAAAAAACCAAAAATATTAAAAACAAATTTTATTGAGTAGAGTTTATTAAGAAAACTCTGAGAACATTTATTTCTCAATTGGACATGATTTGGTACTATTATTAATTGTAAAATTAAATAAATATCCATAATAACAATTAATTATTTTAATACCCAATAAATATATATATTGAAGTTAAAATAAGTTAAATTAAGGTAATAAAATATCACCAAATCAAAATAATGTAAATATATCATAAAAATAGAAATAAAGTTTCATAACAACATAACTAAATCAAAGCAAAAAAAATTAAGAAATATGATAAATTGTGTTGAAAAGTTACATTCTAATATATTAAAAAGAACAATAGCAATATCCTTATTTTGCAAATTAGTTATGAAACCTAATATCTTATAAACCATGTAAAACCACAGGAAAAAAAAATCTAAAAAAATAAATTTGAATATTTAATTAGATAAAGCTCGTTGAGACTAGTCTATCAATATTTATTTTGCTCAATCAAACCTTCATTGGAATTATTACTATTTGTAAATTAAATAATCATGAATAACAATAAAATATTTTTTTAGTATCAAGTAATATACTTTAAAAATAAAAATATATAAACTAAGAGGATCGAGCATGAAAACCTCGATCGTCAGATAAGGCATGAATCAAAATGGCTTGTAGAAGAAATCAATATATTTAAATATAAAAAATAAATATTTAATTGGGTAGAACTTGTTAAGCTAAGCCCAATGTTCGTTCCATCTCTAACAATCCTCATTTTTAATTTCTAATAATTACCAATATAAAGGTCACATGAGAGTAGATTTTGCATAACATAATAATATTACTAAACCAAAAAAATTAAACAAATGAGATATATTGTAAAGGAAATTTGCACTCAAAGATTTTACGGAAATCACTATAATGTCAATGATCATCATGTCATTTATCAATTAAACTAACTTGTAAAATGTGCCAAAACCTTAGAAAATGCAAAATATAAAATTATAAATAAAAATGTTCAATTGAATGTATATTATCAAGGTAAGTCAAACAATATTTATTTTATCTCAATTAAACTTTTTTTGTAATTACTATGAATTACCATAACAATAACTATAAATAATAAAAGAATATTATTATAACATTGAAGAAATATATATTAAAATTTAAATGAGATGAATTGAAGAAATTTAATGTAACCAAATCAGAGGATAGTAAGTTTACATTCACATGGTAATTTAACCAAATTAAAGGAAAAATTTGGATAAAATTTGGTAAATTAAATAGGAAAGTTTCCTTCAATGATACTACAATTGATTGTAACATCATCGATTACTAAATAAGTTACCAATTAAAATAACTTATAAAACATCCTAAAACTTGGAAAATATAATTCTTAGAACTTTAAAAATAAATATGTAATTAGAACAAAATCGTCTAAATGAGTCTAGTTGTGCTTGTTTTATCTTCATAAGATCTCATTTGGAATTACTATAAATTAGAAAAATAAAAAAAATAAATAAGAATAAAATAATATTTTAATATTATGTAATTTCATATTAAAACTAAAATGAGATGAATTAAACTAACTTACTTTTACTAAGTCAAATAGATGCGAATATCGCATTAGAGGAGAATTAGAGTTTTATAACAATGTAACCAAACTAAAAAAATATTTGAAGAAATTAGATACATTACACAAGGAAGTTGCACTTAAAGAAACTAAAGAGATCTCGAGTGACATCCTTGATAGTAAAAATTAAGGACTAAGCAAAATTTATCATAAATAATGGAGAATCTTAGAATATAAAACACTTATAAAATAAGAATTTAGTTTGATAAAGCTCTTTGATTTGAGTTCAACATCGTTTATTTCATCTTAATGAAACATCATTTATAATTACTATGAATTAGAATATTAAATAATTATAAATTATAGTAAATTACCATTTCAATATTAACTAAATTTTGAATTAGAAATGATATAAATTGAAGCATTATAATATTAAAAAGTTAAAGACATAAAGGCGAAACAGATGGACAATTAGTGTTGTATAGTAACAACGAATTCAAAGTTAAAATTTGAGAAATAAAATAATGTATTCTAAAAATTTAAATTCAAAGGCACCTAGGATATTAATTATAAAATTATAGATCGCTAAACAAAGTTCTAATGAAAATATTTTATAAAATATGCTAAAACCCCAAAAGAATAAATATTTAAAAAATATAAAAAATAAATATCTTATTAGATTGTGCATATTGATAAGAGTTCAATGATGTTTGTTTCATTGTTTTTAGACATCATTTTCGAATATTTTTATTTACCAAAATAACTAAGCTTAAATAAAATAAAAGTATTAAAATATATTAGAGCTAAAAAAAGATAAATTCAAGCTACATAATATGACAATCAAAATTATTTAAAGATTAAAATAGTAAAGATTTAAAATAGATAATAATATAACCACACAAAAGAAAAACTTTGGGAAAATTAGATCAATTTCTACATAAAAGTTTAACTTTAGGTTACTATGAAGATTGAAGAGAAAATCATTGTTTGCCAAATAAGATACTAGTACAACATTCTCTTAAAGCACATCAAACTCAAAGAAAATAAAATATTAAAAGTTATAATAGTGATCAATTAGTTGGATGGAGCTCATTAAGATAGATCTAATAATGTTTATTTCCTTTTTATTAGACTTAATTCAAAAGTTCCACAAATTATAAAAAAATAAGCATAAATAGTTATAAATTATTAATTTAAAATTAAAAATTATATATTACATCTTAAATACGATTAATTGAGTTAAATTAGCGAAGATTTACAGTTACATAGTAGCGTAACAAAAAAAAGAAAAAAATTTTAAAAAATGAGATGCATATACAAGAAGGTTGCATTCCAAGATATTTAGGAGGTAGGTTGTAACAACCTTGATCCCTAAACCAAGTACGAATAAAAAATGCCTCATAAAGCATCCTAAAAATTTATTAAATTATATACTAAAAATAGAATAATAAATATTTAAATAGATAAAGTTTTGTTGAGACAAATTTAATGATGTTTATTTTACTTTGTTAGACTTTTTTTTGAATTTTTATAAATTACCTAATTAAATAGAAACAAATAAAAATAAATTATAAATTGAAACATTATAACATTACCAAATCAAAGAATGTAAAAGTCAAAAGAGAAAAGATTTTTAGTCACATAGTAATACAACTAAATCAAACTAAAAAATTTGAAACAATTAGACAAATTATATGAGAAAGTATCATTCCAAGATACCAATAAGAATAAGAGTAACATCCTCAAAATAAAAATAGGTATGAATATCGCAAAAAACATGGAAAAATATTAGGAAATAGATATTTAAAAATATAAAAATAAATATCTACTTTGATATATCTCGATCAAATGTGTCCAATGATGTTTATTCTATCTATATTAGGCAGCATTTAGAATTACTAAGAATTACCAAAGTTGTTAAGCATATAACAATAATAAATTCTTTTATTACAATTAAGCAAAAAAATATTACATCTAAAATGAGTTAAATTTCAGCAAAGTAAAATAATCAAATGAAAGTGATGTAAATCTCATAATAGAAGAGGTTTATAGTTAAACATAGCATAAACAAATAAAAAATAAATATTTTTAAAAATAAGTTAAATCATTTGCTATGTTATATTTCTTCTCAATAAATAGGTCGAGTGTAAAATCATCGATAATCAAAAAAAAATATCTCGTAAATTATGATAAAATGTTAGAAAATAAACATTAACAAATATTAAAAAATATTCTATTAAATAATGCATGTTAAAGCAACATAAACCACATGTGTTTCTTCTGTATTGGGCCTCATTACGAATTACTAATATAAATAAGTATAAATAATAACAAACAATTTTTTTAATGCTAAGTAAATATTTATTAAACTTAAAATGAGATAAGTTATTGTAATAAATAATTTGAAATGAAAACAATGTAATGGTCAAAGAAAAATTAAAAGAATTTAGATGAATTGTATTCAAAAAGACCATTCTAAGATGCTAAAGTGGTCAAGGGTGACCTCTTTAACCATTAAATCAGATATGAATCAAAATGTGCAGTAAAGAAAGTTAGAATCATAGAAGCAATTATATAAAAAAATAAACATGAATATTTAACGACATTGATTTCATTAATATGAATCTAATGGCAAGAAGAATATTTAATTGCATATAGCTTGTCTAGATAGGTTTGATGATGTTTATTTCATCTTGATTTGTCTTCATTTGGAATTACTATAAATTTCCAAAAAAATAATCTTAAATAATAAATAGTTTTTTTTAAAAATAATTAGAAAATAAATATTAAACCTAAAACAAGGTAAATTATGGCAATATAATGTAACTAAACAAAAACATTATAATTGTCACATAAGAGAAGCTCTTTAGTACTATACTAGTAGAGCGAAATAAAAAAACATACGAAGAAACAAGATAAATTGTAAAAATATATTATATTCCAAGATATTTAGAAGATCGAGTATATCATCCTTGATCAATAAATCAGGTACATAATGAAATGAGCCATAACATGTGCTAAAACCATAAATAATATAATATCCAAAACTAAAAATTTGAATAAGAAACTAAATAAATATATTCATGTGAGACAAATGACATTTATTTTATTTTGTATAAAGCTCATTTTGATTTACAAAGAATTGTAGTACAAATTTATAAAAGTAATAATAAGTTGTTATTATTATAACATCACATAAATATATACAAAATTTTGAATGAAATAATTTGAGGGATATAATAGAACAAAAATAATGTTACATAATCAAAGTGAATAATTTGAAAAAGTTAGATAAATTGAACAGAAAAATTTGCTTTATAATGTATTACGATAATCAATTAGAAGAACATTGATTATAAAAGTAGGGATGAACAATATTTGTTTGATCTCCATTAGACCACTATTGAAAATATTACAAGTTACCACATTAAACTAAGATAAAGAAGAATAAGTTATTAATTAAATATTATGTAAATATATATTTAAGTTAAATGAGTTAAATTATAAAGTATAATATAACAAACTAAAGGAGATGTAAAGGTCACATTAAAGGAGAATCAGAGTTTCACAATAATGTGAATAAATCAAAGCAAAAAGTTTGAAAAAAATGAGATAGTTTATACATCAGAGATGCATCAAAAGAAAATAAAGAGATAAAGTATAGTATTGTTAATCATGAATCAGGAACTAATAAAATTCTCTTACAAAACAAGCAAAAATACTAGAAAATAAAAACATTAAAAAATAGAAAAATAAATATTTAATTAGATAAAGCTCATCAAGATGAGTCCAACGACATTTAGTTTTACTCAATAAAGCTCATTTACAATTACTAGAAATTACCCAAGTAAATAAATATAAATAGTAATAAATTAATATTTGAATATTAAGTAAATATGTATTAATGTTGTTAAGATACGAATTGAATTAATATAATATAACCATATGAAAGAACTATAAAGCTCACAAAAGATAACAATCAGTGTTTTATGGTAACATAAAAAATCAATGAGAAAAATTTGAAAATATTACATAAACTATATGTAAAAGTTTTACTCCATGATACTCAAATTTTTTAGTATAACAACTTCAATCATCTAATTAGGTACAAAATAAAATCTCTCATAAAGTATTCAAAAATAATAGAAAAAAAATTTAGAAAAATAAAAATTTTAAAAATTCAGTTAGATAGAGCTTGTAGGAAAGTGTCTAATAACCTTTGCTTCAACTTCATCATTCCACTTTTTTTAATTATTATGAATTTTTAAAAATTTTTATAATAACATATTATAATTTAATATCAAGAAGGTATTTATTTAGTGTGAAATGAGAATAATGATGTAACATAAAAAAACTAAATCAAGGTCATGTAAACTATATATGAAAGAAGATTTAGAGTTTCATAGAAATATCACATAATAAAAAAATAATTTTAAAAAATGAGATAAATTATAAACGAAATCTTAATTCCAGGGTATTAAGGACATTTTGTGTAACATCCCCGATCATTAAATCAAGTATAAAATGAAATGCATATTGAAGCATGTACACTGCATAGAAAATGAAAAATTTAAAAATATAAAATGACTACTTTGAATTATAAAACTAAATAAACATAAATAATAACATTTTATTTATTTAATATTTAGTATATATACTAAACCTAAACTATGATAAATTGATGAAATATAATTCTATAAAACGAAAGTGAAAAGTAGTTTGCATGAGATGAGATTTTTAATAAACAAATAAATTTTCAAGATTTTAAAAAATAATTTAAGTTGTATTGGTAAGTTATATTCATTAATACTAAAAAGGTCGAGTGTGACATCATTGATAATCAAATTAAGTACAAAAAAATCTCTTAAAGTATGCAAAAATCTTAGAAATTAAAATCTTAACAAATACAAAAAAAATATTTAATTAAATAATGCTTGTTGGGACAAGTCCATTTACATATGTTTCTTCTCTATTGGAACTTTAATAACAAATGATTTTTAACGCTAAGTGAATACTGAAGCTAAATTGAGATAAATTAATGCAATATAATAAACAAAATTAAAAATAGTAAAGGTCAAATGAGAGGACCATTAGAGTTTCAAAATAATATAACCACATAAAAGAAAAAAATTAAAGAAATGAGATAAATTATATGTGAAAATAGCTGTTCAAGATACTAAGGTGATCAACGATGCTTCCTTGACCATTTCATTGGCTATGAATAATAATGTCTAGTAAAGAATGTTAAAACCCAATAAAACAAAATATCTAAAAAAATAAAAAAGAATATTTAATTACATAAAGCACAAAGAGGTGAGTCCAATAGAAAAAAAAGAACATTTAATTAAATATAACTTATCTAGACAATTTCGATGATGCTTATTTCATCCTGATCTATCCTCATTTGGAATTACTATAAATTTTGAAATTCATAACCTTAAATAATAAATAGTTATTCTTTCAATAGTAAGAAAATAAATATTAAATCTAGAAAGAGATAAACTATGGTAATATAATATGGCTAAATGAAAACATTGTAACTGTCACACAGGAGGAGCTTTTTAATACTATGCTAATATATAAAAAAAAGTAAAACATTAGAAGAAATCACATAAATTGTAAGAGAAATTTGTATTGCAAGATAATTAGAAGATCGATGGTAACATCCTCGATCAACAATTCAGATTAGTGAAATGCATCATAACACATGCTAAAACAATCGTCAATGTACTATCTAAAACTAAAAATTTGAATATTCAAATGAATAAATAACATTGAGGTGAGTCAAATGACATTTATTTCATTTGGATAAAAGCTTGTCTTTAATTACTATGAACTTCCAATATAAATTGGTAAAAATAACAATAAATTATTATTAGAACAATTCACAAATATATATTAAAATTTAAATGAAATAATCTGATGGGTGTAATATAACTAAAACAATGTAACATAAAAGGTTAAATGTATTGAGATTTGCATTTACAAAATAATGTAACCAAATCAAATGGAATAATTTGAAAAAATTTCATTAATTGAACAGAATAATTACTTTCCAAGGTACTAAAGTCATTGAATCGAACAAGGTCGATTATCAAATTAGGTATGAACAACTTTATTTTAAACTTCATTAGATTACGTTTGAAATAACTACAAATTACAAAATTAAATAAACATAAAGAAGAACAAATTACTAATTTAATATTGAGTAAATATATGTCAAATTTAAATAAGATAAATTAAAAAAAACATAATATAACAAACTAAAAATACTTGTAAGGCTTACTTTAAAAGAAATTAGAGTTTCATAATAATGTGAATAAATAAAAGAAAAATATTTGAAAAAATGAGATAAATTATACATCAATGTTATGCTAAAGGATAATAAAGAGATATAATGTAACATCATTGTTCATGAACTCACGTACTAATTTATACTTCTCATAAAACATACAAAAATCCTAAAAAAATATTTAAAAATATAAAAAAATTATTTAACTAGATAAATCTCATTGAGATGAGTCCAATGACATTTATTATGTCCAATTAGGCTCGTTTATTATTACTAGGAATTATAATAGAAAATAAATATAAAAAATAATTTATTATTTGAATATTAAGTGTGTACTAATCATGCAGAGAAATAAATTTAATTACTATGATATAATAGAATGAAAGACCTATAAAGCTCACAAATGATAAGAATCAATATTTCATAGTAAAATAACCTAATTAATGGGAAACATTTAAAAACATTAGGTAAATAATATGGGAAAGGTTTATTCCATGAAACTAAGCACTTCTAGTTTAACAACCTTGATCATCAAATTAGATATGAAATAAAACATCTTGTAAGGTTTTAAAAATAATAGAAAGTTAAATATTTAAAAATATAAAAATTCAAAAATTTAATCGGATAAAGCTTATAGGGAATTGCAAATGACTTTTGTTTCAACTTGATCATTCCACTTTATAGAATTATTTTCAAATTCATAAAACATAAATAACAACATATCATAATTTAATATGAAGAAGATATATATTAAATATGAAATCAAATAAATGAAGCAATAAAATAGAACTAAATCAAAGTAATGTAAAGGCCATAGGGGAGGATGTTTAGAGTTACTCAATAATATAACATTACAAAAGAAACTAATTTAAAAAAATAAGAAATTACAAAGGAAAGTTTAATTGTGAGATACTAGGGACATCGAGTGCAACATTCTCGATTATCAAATTAAGTATAAAACAAAATGCTTAGTAAAGCATGTAAAATGATAGAAAGTAAAATTTTTAAAAATATGAAATTACTATTTAGTTGGAGAAAGCTCCTTGAGATGAGTTTGATGACTTATTTTCTTCATGATAATACCTCATTTAGAACACGTTTTTCATATTAAAGTAAATAAACATAAATAATAACATATTATTATTTTTAATATTTAGTACATACATATTTTAAATCGAAAATATGATAAATTGATGAAATATAGTTCAACAAAGTGAAAGTGACATAATCGTTGCATGAGGAGAGATTTAGAGTTACATAGTAATATAACATAATTAAAGTAAAAATTACTAATTAAGGTGATAAATTTTACCAAAAGGTTTTATTCAAAGATAAATAGAAAATCGAGTGTAATATACTTCATAATCAGATTAAGAATGAATCAAAATGTCATGTAACACTTGCATAAACCTACAAAATGAAAATATTAAAAAAAATCGAAAATTAATTTATTAATGCTCATTGTAATGAGTATATTATTGCTCATTTCATATCAATTCTATCTATTCTTGGATAACAACAAATTTAAAAATAAAATAAGCAAAAATAATAATAACTTGAACATTTTATATATAGTAAATGCGTAATAATGCTGAGGTAACATAAGTTGAATCAATTTAATATATATAATTCATAGCTTTTTAAAGGTCACAGATATGAGAAATTAGATTTCTGTAGTAATATAATTAAATCAAAGAAAAACATTTCAAGAAATGACAAAATCTTTTATAAGAAAATTTCCTCCAATGATACTAAGAAAATCAAGTGTAGCAACCTTGATTGTGAAACCAAATATGAATTAAAATGACTCATAAAACATACCAAAATTGTTAAAATTATAATATTTAAAAAAAAAGTAGAACACTTAAATGGATAAATCTTGTCAATATGAGTCCAACGATATTAATTTTATGTCGATCAGGCCTAGTTTGAAATAGTTACATATGATATGGAAATATGTATTCGAATAGAAATGGCATAAATTAAAGCAATGTAATAATCGAAAATCAATGTGACATAAAGGCAAAATAAGAGAAGAGTTAGAGTTACCTTACATTATAACAAATTCAAAGCAAAATTTGAAATTAGATAAATTATATAGGAAAGTTGTATTCCACGAAATGTAAGAGATCAAGAATAAAAACATCAATCAACAAATCCAAAAAGAATCAAATTCTTGAGGCATGCCTAAACTCTAAAAACTAAAAATATTTAAGGAAATAAAAAAAATTAGTATTTAATCATCAAGAAAAATCTAATGATGCTTAGTTTTTAGCTCATTTAAAATTACTATGAATTACCAATATATTTAAACATAAATAATAATAACTTGTTATGTTAAAGTTTAAAAATAGTAATTATTTGAAAAATTATATAAATTAACATTTTGTAATATAACTAAATCAAAATATTATAAAGGTCACATAAGAGTACAATTTGAATTTAAAAAATATAAAACCACATCGAAGTGAAAAATTTAAGAATTTGAGATAAATTTTGCAAGAAAGCTACAATCAAAGATACTATGAAAGTTGATTGTGACATCCATGATTACCAAATCAGCTATCTTTATAAAATATGTAAAAATCTAAGAAAAAAAGAATACTTAAATATGTAAAAATTATTACTTAATTGAGAAGAGCGTGTGCATAGGAGCCCAACGACATTTATTTCATCTCCATCATGCATCATTTTGAATTATTATAAATTACTATTGTAAGTAAATAATTATAATAATAATTTTGCTAATATTAAGAATTTATATATATTAAAATTGAAATTAAACAAATTGATGTATTATAATAGAACCAAAACATACCTTAAAGTGCATCAAAACTATAGAAAAATAGATATTTTAAAAATAAAAAATGCTTATTTAATGAGAAATAGCTCATCATGAAATGTCTACGTATCTTTCTTTGCCTCCAGCAAACCTAGTTTGGAATTGTTTTTAAATACAAATGTAAATAAATAAAATAGTATTTTTTATTATTTTTAATATTATATATATATAATGAAGCTAAAATTTGATAAGTTGAAGCTAGTTAATATAAACAAATAAAAGTAATGTTAATGTCACATGAAAAAATATTCAGAGTTATGTAGTAATATACTAAAATCAAAGTGAAAAATTTGGTGAAATGAAGTATTTCGAGAAATGCAAAAATTTCATTCCATGACACTACATAGATTGACTATCACATCATCAATCATAAAATTTAGGAATGAATCAAATGCTTCATAAAGTGTGACAAAACCAAAGAAAATAAAATATTTAAAATAACGAAATGACTGCTTTTTCATTGTGGTCATCGAGATTACTTGAACGACTTTTGTTTCATCTCCAACGAACTTCATTTCGAAATAATACTTGTTACCAAAAAACATTAAGCATAAATATTAATAAATTGTTATTTCAACATTAAGTAAATATTAATTTAAAATGAGATAAGAAAAATTCAAGCAATGTAACATAACCAATTCAAAAGTTGTAAATGTTAAACATTGGTGGAATAAGAGTTACATAGATATAAACTAAAAATCAATGGAAAACAATATAAAGAAATCAGAAAAGTATATAAGAAAATTGCATTCCAAAAGATACTAAAATGATCGAAAGTAACATTCTCAATTATAAAATTTGGTAAGAATGAAAATATCTTGTAAACTATGTAGGAACCTTGAACACACTTAATTGTCAAATATGTTATGAATCAAAATTACTCATAAAGCATGCCAAAATTAGAGAAAATTAAATAACTAGAAATATAAAATTAAATATTTAATTTGATAAAGCACGTCGAGATGAGTCCAACAAGGTTTGTTTCATCTTAATTGAACAACTTTTGAAGCTATAGCCAATTACAAAAGAAAATATTATAAATAAAAAAAATTTATAATAATATTACGTAAATGTACTAAGAATAAATAATAACAAACTATTATCTTGATACTAAGGAAATTTATGTTAAAGAAAAAATGACATAAACTAAAGTAATGTAATATAGTGAAATCAAAGCAATGCAAAGTTCACATGAGAAAAAAAATTGAGTTCATTATTAAAGCAACCAAATAAAAAAATTAAAGAATGAGATAAATTATGTGAGAAATGTTGATTCTAAGACACAAAAGAAATTCACGATAACATCTTTGAATGCTAAAACAAGTATGAATCAGAATGTCATGTAAAGCATGCAAAAATCATAAAAAATAAAATTCCTAAAACTATAAGTATGAATATTTAATTAGATAGAGCTCATTTAGATTACTCAATTAGTCTTCACTTTGTTTGATTGAACCTCAATGGGAATTATAGTGAATTATAAAAGTAAATGAAAACAAAGAAAAATAAACTATTATTTTTAAATATCTAGAAATATATTAAAGTAGAATTATGATATGCTTTGGCAATTTAAAACAAAAAAATCGAACTGATTTCAAGCTCACACGAGCAGAAAATTAGATCTGCATAGTAATATAACCAAATCAAATAAAAAAATTTGAAAAAAAAATGATAAATTGTTTTATAGACGAATCCAAGACATAAAAAAGATTGAGTTTAATTAGCACATTTGTCTAATAAGATACGAATCAAAATTTATCATAAAACATATGAAAACCTAAGGAATTAAAATATTTAAGGAATATAAAAAATGTAAAATTTTGTAGAACTCTTTTAGACAAATATAATAGTATTGGTTTCAACATGATTAGTTCTCATTTAGAGCATCATGAATTACCAAATCAAAGAAGTGCAAGAAGAATAAATTATTTTTTTGATAATAAGGAAATAAATATTACCAATGAAATAAGATAAACAAAAGTAATGCAATATAATCAAAACAATTCATTATAAATATACTACAACAAGACATTTTTAGTTACATAGTAATATAACCAAATCAGAACAAAAAATTTGATAAAATAAAAAAAATTGTAATGTTTCTTTGTTGGCTATCAACGAGATCGAGCAGAATGTCCTTGATTGTCAAAAGAGGTATAAATTGAAATAAGTCATAACACATGCAAACCTTAAGAAGTATAATGTATATATATATATATATATGTACGTATGCACATATATGAATATTTAATTAAAAAAGGCTCATTGATATGAGTTCAACAATTTATTTTATATTAATATCATCTCAATTATAATTACTATGAATTACAAAAATAAATAATAACAAATAGTAACAAATTTCGTTTTTAATATCGAGCAATATATATTATTACTAAAACGATGCAAACTAGAGCACTATAATATAAAAAAAATCAAAGAGATGAAAAGGTGACAAGAGAGGGTAATGTGGGTCTTGTAAAATTACATCAAAATTTAATAAAAAACTTGAACAATTGAGACAAATTAAAAGCAAAAGTTGAATTCCAAGATATTAGAGAGATCATACATAATATCCCCAATCAGCAAATTAGGTATGATTCAAAATATCTGAGAAAATTATGCCAAAGCCCAAGATAATAAAATATTTTAAAAATAAATAGATAAATATTTAATTAGATAGAGCTCAATGTGAAAAGTATAAAAAGTTAATTTTTCTTGATTGAACATCCTCTAGAGTTACAATGAATTACCAAAGCAAATAACAATAAATTATTATTTTAATATTAAGCAAATATATATCAATAAAAAAATAAGGTACTAAAATTTTGTAATAAAACTAATTCAAAATCATATATAGGTTACACATCACGATAATTAGAGATTTAAAGCTAAATAACATTATTAAAAAAATCAATTCTACAAATGAGATAATTTACAATGGGACTTTCCATTCCAAAATAATTAAAAGTTCAAGTTTAACATCCTTGATTTTTAAATAAAGTAAAAAATGAAATTTCATATAAAACACACAAAAACCCAGCAATACAAATTTTTATACAAAATGAAAATTTAATTAAATAGAGCTAGTCCAGGCTACTTTGATGACTTTCGTTTAGTCTCAATTGGATCAAATTTACCATTATTACAAAATAACAAATTAATTAAATTTAAATGATAACAATTTTATATTTTATTATTATGTAAACATATATAAAGCTAAAATAAGACTAATAAAAGAAACATAATACAACTAAATAAAATCTTTGTATTATTCACATAAAAAGAGAAATAAAAATTCACAAAATAACAACTAAATAAATGCAAAAACATTGAAAAAAATTAGATAAATTATATGAAAAAATTATATTTTAAGAATCTAGGAAGACCAAGTGCAACATTCTTAATTGTCAAATGTGGTACGAATTAAATATCTCATAAAATAAGCTAACACTTTTGAAAATAAAATATTTCGAAATTTATAAAAAAATTTTATTGAATAAAACTCAACGAGATGTTTCCAATGATCTTTGTTTGACCACGATTAGACCTCATTTTGACATTACTTTGCTTATCAAACTAAAACAATATAAATAGATGCAAAATTTTTTTTTGATGTTAAATAAATATGTTTTAAATTTGAAAAAAGGAAATTTAAATAATGAAATATGGCCAAAACATAGCGATGTAAAAGTAAGATTTGGAAAGATGTAGACATACATATAAATATAAAAAAATTCAAAGCAAAAAAGTTTAAAAATTAGATAAATTGTATATGATGGTAGTGTTCCAGTATTAAAGAGATTTATTGTAATATTCTTGATCATTAAATTAGGTACAAATCAAAATATCTTCTAAAATATGCCTAAAATGAAGAAAAAAATATTTAAAATTAATATTTACTTAGATCTAACATGTTGGGCTGATTCCACTGATCTTTGTTCTCTGTCTATCAGACATCATTTAAAATTATTACAAGTTATCAAAACAATTAAGCATAAAAAATAATATAAAAGTTCAATTTAATTAAATTTCTATTAACATAAAATTAAATATTGTGAAGCAAAGTAATATAATAAATTTAAAATAATGTAAAGGTCATTCGTGAGTAGAATTAGATTTTAATAGATATATAACCAAATCAAAAAGAAAAATTAAACAAAATTAGATTAATTGGATAAAAATGTTGAATTTCAAGATACTAAAGAGGTTCATTATAACATCCATAATCATCATACTAGATATAAATCAATATATCTAAGAATGTGTACAAAAATCTTAGAAATTAAAATATTTCAAAATTTAAATAAATGAGTCCAATGACATTTGTTTTGTCTGTATAATAGCAAAATTTAAAATTTGTGAATAACCAAAGTACTAAGCATAAATAATAGTAGATTATTATTTTCATATTAAGTTATTATATATTAAAGCTAAAATTAAATAAATTAAGGAAATGTAATATATCAAAATTTAGGCCATAAAAATTTAAAAATAATGGAGATTTAGAGTTACATTGTAAAATAACAAAATCATAGCAAACATTTTAAATAAATAAGATAAATTATGTTGGAAATTTGCTTTCAAGGTCACTAAGGAGATTGAGAATAACATCTTCGATTATAATACTATGTAGACTGAAAGTGCTTATTAATGTGTGCAATAACAATGGAAATAAAAGAATTTATACTTAATTGTATAGAGCTTGCCAAGATGAGTCCAATAACATGTGTCATCTTAATCAAATCTTACTTTGAATTATAAAAAATCTCCAAATTAAGTTATCATTAAAAAAATAAATTGTTGTTTGAGTTTAAAATTAATAAATATTAAAATAATAAAACAAATTAAGGCAATGTAATATAACCAACTAAAAAAATATAAAATTTATTGCAGCACATAGAAAGAGCTTTAATGTGATAAGAAAAAATCAAAGTAAAATATTTTGAGAAAAGAGAAAAATTATGTGAAAAAGTTGCACTTCAGGTTACTAAATAGATTTTGTGTAACATCCATAATAGTCAAACAAGGTGCAAATTGATATGCCTCTTAAAGGATTTTAAATAGGCCTAATTAATTATTTTTTTGGAATTGTTATGAATTACAAAGTTAAATAAACATAAATAATATTAATTTTACATTTTAATATTTAATAAATATATTTGAATGCTAAATTGAGATAAAATGAAGTAATGTAATATAAAAAAATCAAAGTGATGTAATCTAACACAAAATTAGATTTAGAGTTACAAAGTAATTTTACAAAATTAAAGTACATCATTAGAAGAAATGAGATGAATTATATGGGAGAGTTGCTTTCCAACATACTTAGAGGTCAACCATTACATCCTAAATAGTCAAATCTGTTACAACATAAAATGTATCATAATGCAAGGCAAAATTCTAGGAAATAAAGTATTAAAAAATTAAAAAATATATATTTAATTTGAGAAAGCTCATTTACATTTGTCTAATATAGTTGTCTCATCTTAATCAAATCACATTGAGAATTACTATAAATTATCAAAGTAAATAGGTAGAAACAATAACAATTTAATACTTTAATACTAAGCAAATAAATGTTAAAACATAAATAAGATAAATTGAAACATTATAATATAACTAAATCAAAAAATTGTAAAGGTCACATGAGAGCAAAATTTAAATTTCACAATAACATAAAAAATTGAAGCAAAAGCTTTTAAAAATGAGATAATTTATAAAAATAAGTTGCATTCGAGGATACTAAGGATTTTAATGGAAAATTCCTCAATCATAAAATCTACTAAAAATTAGAATATCTCATGTAATATGCAAGAACTACTCAAAATAAAACACTTGTAGTTATAAATGTTAATCGTTAATTTTATATGCCCTTGAAATGAGTTCGATGATCATTTTTTCATTGGTTTGACGTTGATTAAAATTACTATGAATTACCAAAGCAAATAATCATAAATAATAATAAATAAATATATAAATACCAAGAAATGTAAATTAACGTTTAAATAAGACAATGTAAGACAATATGATATAAAAAAATCAAGCAATGTAGTGGTGACACAATCAGAATTATTGTTCGAAAGTAATATACACAAAAATAAAATTGTAAAGTGTAAAAATTGAGACTAAATTTATGAGAAATTTGAATTCCATGATACCAAGAGGATTGAGTGTAATATTTTTTATCATCAAATCAGTTTTGTGGTAAATTTCTTATACAAAATTTCGAGAAATTAAAAAATTAAAATATAATTAATTCTATAATGCTCATTAAGAGGTGTCCAATGACATTTGTTTTGAACCAATTGATACTCGCATGGAAAGAGATTTTGATCGACATAGTTGTTAAATCAAATTAAAAATACAAGAAAAAAGATAAATTAAAAGTGATAATTGCATTCCAACATTTTATATATGCTAAGTGTAACATCCTTGATATCAAATCAGTGAGTAATTAAAATGACTATTAAATTATTCTAAAACCTTGCAAAATTCAACATCTAAAAATATGAAATGAATATTTAATTTGATAGAACTCACTCAAATGACTCTAACGATCTTTGCTTTATCTTTACTTGATGTTTATTGGAAATACTATGAATTATCATAGTAAGTAATCAACAATAATAATAAATTATTATTTTAGTACCATGTAATAAAAATTATCACAAATATAAGATATTGAAGCAATGTAAAATAAACAAATAAAAAAATATTAACGTTTCATGGGAGGAGAATCTGAGTTTTGTGGTAATATATTCTAATATAAAAAAATTTGAAAAAATGCAAAAATATTACAAAAAAAGGTCCATTCTATGACAAGAGGGAGTTTGAGTATAACATCATAGATCATCAAATAAAGTAAGAGGTAGAATGCCTAGTAAGGCATGTCAAAACCCTACAAATTTAAAATACTAA